>OX235279.1:100336384-100936384 GCA_944472155.2 Trichobilharzia szidati
AGAAGCAAATGTGTGATCAGATTGTATTGCGCGAATACATCACATTTTTCAGATAATCTCTGTCATCGAATAACACTATCCAAATTTTTCTTATAAAAGGGACTAATTGTTTTAAAATAATAGAGAAGATTTGTAGCTCAGGTGGATGATTTGCGAATAGTTGTGTTCTCTGAGCTGGTTGGTTCAATTGCGAAGCTTTCATCGTCCTTCTGGACAACATCTTCAGCGCAAGTTTTTAGCATAAAATGATCTGATTTAAATTCTTCATGAATTATTCACAATTGTGTCTCCTGGCAACCATCTTCGTGACTGGTAGTTGATTTACATATGTACTGATCATTTTTTATTGACTTGGATACTGAACTTCCCGGTCATATGATCTACTTTTTATTAGATGGTAAATTTGGTCTATGTTAATATGTTTGTTAATCACTAATTCATTTGAGTACCAAGCTTCTAGGAATTCTCAGGCACTTTTGGTGTTTCCTCAATCAAATTGGTGTCCATAATTATCTACATGCATCCATATGAAAGAATATTTATCATACCTTTTCACAGATAATTTGTGTTTGCATTCCAAGTCGAAGGGGACACCTACTTTGGCCAATGTAGTGTTTATTGCAGTTTATGCAATTTATTTTGTAAACGGTACCAATTTTTTATACGAGTTTGACCACGGATTGATATCAGTTAGAGAACCATTGAAAACCACCAGGGAGTACTGGACAGATGTTTCATCCTCGTTTGATAATCATCGGTAATACGCACCCACCGCCAGGGTTCGAACCCAGGACCTTACGGTTACAAGGTAAGCTGGCTCGTATACCATTCAGCCACTGGGACCCAATTCAGTGGCCAGCTCATGAACTGCAACTTCTACCAATTCGTGATTTAGCGCGACCCCAACCAATGTCGTCGGTGGGACACCCATCCTCACACTTGACGTCTGGATGGACCTCACTGGTCACGACTTCTTGTTTTTGTGTTGGATCTTCCGGTTTGCGCGATATCGAATGGAGTGATTGCACTGGCTGGCTTGTGGGCTATATCTATTTCAAATGGTTTCAGTATTCTAGCTGTTATTTCAGAGATATTTTTTATATATGGTAGGATGAATTTTCTTGTAGTCTTTGATGATGGTTTCTTGTTGGTGGTGTGACTCGATTTTAAACACTTTTTGGTGAAATTGTGATGATATCCATTCTTTTCGAAAACGGTTATTAGGTATTTTTCATCCATTCTCTTCATCACTGGAGTGCAACAGTGTGTTTGGACTCTCTCTTAAATAATATCTGCTCACAGTTTCATTTGTGAGTAATTGGGTTATTGCTACCATAGATGAGTATTCGGTCTGTGGGTGTTGATTTTCTATATACTTGTGTTTCTAAATTTCCTGTGTTAGTTCCCCTGATCAAGACATCTAAAAATGGGATTTTGTTGTCTAATTCTTCTTCTCTTGTGAATTTGATGTCTTCTTCCGAATCATTTCTTTTAACTATTACAAATGTATCATCCACATAACGTACCCCGAGTTTTGGTTTAATAGTTTCGGTCTACTAATTGTTTTAAAATAAAAATAAAAGTTATTGACTAATAATTCTGCTGATGAGTGATTTTGATATTAGATAGTTGGAGGCAATCGGCAGGGAAGCCTTGGACCTAGGTTTCGTGCTAGTTGACACTCGCAAGTCAGCAAGGCGTATCTGCAACCTTGAAGGAACTGATGTCCCTTCTGAGATTCGAACCCTCATCACCCAGTGGCGACTGCAGTCACAGACGTTACCACTGAGCTATTCGGCCTCACGATTGACCTCCTGTAGGACTGTAGTGGATATTTTGATTGGACACTAGTAACTAGTGTGACGTATCTAGTCCTTCTTTGGTGCAGACTGAATTTGTTATTCGAAGTGATTTCCCTTTAAGGAAGCCTATTTTTAAACAATGAGAGCGAAATACATGCATCATAAAGACTTGCATCATGCATCAAGATTTCCACATGATGAGAATGACACAGCGCGTGACAAGGATCTACCATAAAGGTTAAAGGACTGTAACCTGTGCGATATTGCATAGCTAAAATCCCTACACTCTGTACATAAGACTATATCTGTAAGATTCAGCAATCATTCATATCACGAGAAAGGTTCTGGAATTGTTTGCTAAGTATTTTTCGTCTTCATCGGTCGAGATCCTGATTTGTCAACTCTTTTGTTTTCAGTTTCTTTCCTGAGAGTTATTCAGATTTTGGTATAATTCAGCTAGGAACTACAGGCATTGATTCAAGTGTAAATGCATAGGCGATCACCAAAACATTGAAAGCTGTGTATGGCGATTTAAAAGAAGGAATTAAGTCGATGAGGGAGGGGGGGCGGGGTTATTTGTTAGACTTTCTGTCTGGTTACTTAAATTATAACATCGATTAGGTATATTTTTGTTGGTAGATTTGTTTTTAACTAAGATTTTCATGTTTTCTCCGATTACTGAATTTTCCAGCCTATCTCGAACTCAATGCATCTGACTGTAAATATGTCTACTTTGCAACCGCTAAAGACAGTTAAATCTAGGCTTGTTTTGGATATTCGTAAACATTGAACAGAACTAAATTATCGCCAGTCAACTTTGAAGCACGAGCAGTTATAATCCACTTTGTTCATAATCCAATGACAATTAGAAATTTCCTAATGATGAAGTAAATTAAAACGGCGGGGCGACTGTTTCATGTCTTTCATGTTAGATGCGTAAACAAGTTGTGTGAATTATTATTATATTATTATTATTCCCTTGAGTTTTGAGTAGAACATAGGGCTTCATAACACATCTCCACTTTCTCCAATTTTCTTCCGTCCTATTCAGCTGCGTCCATGGTTGCCCACAATCTCTCATCTCCTCCTCACACGATCTCCTCCATGTCAACCTCACAACAACGACACACTCGTCGCTTCCCACTGCGATTTCAATGTGGCGATGACCTGGCTCGCGATGTCATTCGATGACCTCCTCAATGTTTGCTCGATCCATCTCCATTTTCTCCTACATATTTGCTGAGCGGTCGACTCTTGGTTCGTTTGTTGCCTGCCAGCCAGCCAGCCAGCAAAGGTGACAGTTGTTGATGAAAGTCTTCAACCTGTTGGAAATCCATTTCGTGACATGCAGTGCAAGTTTCTGTTCCGTGTAGAAGCACTGACCGACTTGACATTGGTGTTGAAAATGCGAATCTTGTTCTTCATTCTGAGGTAGAGTTCAGAAGATTTCCAAACTGCTTTCAGGTTGATGAAGGCCTACATTGACTTTCTGATTCTGGCTGGCTGTCTGGTTTTGACATCTTCGTCGGTTCCGCTTGTGGTTGAAAAAATACTTGCTGCCTAGATAAGTGAAGGAAGTAACCTCTGTCAAATCTCTCCAGTGGATGGTGACTGGTGCTGGTTGTTGTTGTTGTGCTTGTGGTTCGTTGGTTATCTTCATCACCTCCGTCTTATCTATGCGCATCTGCAGTCCTGTCTTCGCTGCCACATGCTACTGCCACTCAGTTGGTTTTCGCCTGCTTGCAAGTCTTCGAGATTGCGTGACATTAAACATAAATCACCGGTGAGCAGAATCCAGATCTTCTAGAGTCAGTGGTCCAGCGTATTCGTGTTTCCTCACTCCACAGCATAATCCAGTCCATCACAATTAAGAATATCATCGGTGATAATAGGCAGCCAGCTTCTCTTACTCCTGTATGCACTTTGAACGCCTAGCTGAGTGAGTTTCCTGTTGTGGATCACCCGACACGTGACACTAAATTGTGTGAAAACATTGATATGACACTATGAACAATAAATTGTGCTCAAAACCTCACCCAATTATCAATACTGTATCACTGTGAGTTATGTCAGTTAAAGTTCTCTTATATGTAATTACAATTCTACCACAGTGCTCAAATTCTACCCTTACGCATAATGCTTTCTGAGTTTAGTGAAATAATGCTAGTCACCAAGATGGCATCACCAGTTCATCCAAGTAGCCAGCAAAGAATCGAGTCCTATGAAGTGATTTGTCTCTCTGTGAGATGAGTGTGAAATCGAGTATACAGCCAATGAGTGAGCTCGGCGCCGAACAAGCGAGGCAAACGACAGTCCGGTATTTAGATCACTTCGGTCTCTCTGGCAAACACTACCGGCTGATATGAGCGACACACAACTGCGTTTTTATGCAGGGACAACTTTATAGGCAACAGGCAACTGCATAACCTGACAGTATAATACGCTTGTCAGAATAGAAACATATCCTTATGTGTCTGGTTCTGTTTGTATAATATGTTTAGTTTTTTTAGGCAATCATAAGAAATCTGTACACGTGTATTTCACTTCTTATCATGTCTTATCAGCGGGGAAAAGAAACCGACACGAATGAATAATTCACATTTCCTTTGGTCTTCAGTTACCTGGCGCCCACATATTTACATATATATGTACATACTACTGATATATATATGAATTTATCAGCAGTATGAAGTTGCTTCATACGCGATAAAAAACACGCGGATAAAAAAAATTTACCAACCTGCAAGTTATCATGTGCATACGCAAATATACATTCATACAAGTCACCGCGTTTATTTTTTTTGTCTCCTCTTACACTACTAACAAAGGAAACGACCGGGAGTAACAAAATCAAATGAAGTGAATGAGTAAGGCATAATTCTGTGCCTCCAAATGTCACAATGTCAGCTACCTACATTACATTATAAATAGAATATTCATTTTCATGTTTAGCATATTTACCGTGTTCCACTGATTTACCGAGATGAATTAAAAACAAATACAACAAGCACTACTACTACTACGACTACTACTGACATTCATACCTACTACTAGTGTATTAATCCTGATGCGTGTCTCATCTGAATTCGTCTATTTTTCCTCCTCCCCCTCCTCTCTCTTTCTGTCGCTGTTGTCTCTATCTCACTGCCTTTTGACACACAACTATCTCAAGGCAATCAGGTCACCTGAGGGTTGACTTTATTATTATACAAAAGAGATAGAGATAGAGGGGGGGAGGGACAGATGAATAAGTATGTACTGTGACAGAGAGTAAATTGTAACTAATGCATGCATAGGGTTAAGTTCGTTTTTTGCGTGCGCCTATGATCTATAGCTGCCAAAAAAAGGAAAAACTGAACAGATGTCATGATACTTGATATTTGCTTCTTCCCTCTTTCTATTTCTTTTTTATCATTCTTAAGAAGGGAAAAAAACAAACAAACAAACAAAATTATGCAGATTTTTTGTTTTTCCAGAAAAAAAAGATATTTAAATAAGATTTGTATTACTGTACACTGTAGGTTTAGAGTCTTTAAGGAAAGATATAATAGAATTATATGCAAATGAACGGTGCTCAACGGTGTGCATTTAAGAGCTGTCAAGAAAAACTGCCAGTTGGATGAGTTAGTTAGCTGACCGTGCATCAAATGCGGTTAATTTCATTGTCTATCAGATTGTTCATAGATCCATTCATGTTTTTTTTTAGCAGCATTTAAAAACACAAATGTGGAAACACAGTTGACTGGATTCAAGGACAACTGGAACTCAAGCTAGACAAGACTGGCTAGCGCTTATTGATCAGTTATCCTTTTTAGCTATCCTTCAAATAATTCAGTGATGATAAGTGAATGGGTTTCAAATTTCAAGCTGTAAGACTGCATAAGTTATTGTTAAATTGAAGACAATCCACCGGTGACTGAGACTACAAGAGGTGTTGGCAATTGTTTCACGCATGGATTCTGCAACATTTGACATTGTTTTATTACTAACAGTTATTAATTGTCAGTATCAACTACGGTTTAAATACTAGTGACCAGTAGGGTGCAGAAGGTCGGGTGTGAGGACAAATACTCGCCGAAGACATTGGCTAGGGGTCGCGCTATGTCGTGAATTGGCAGAAGTTAGAATTCATGGGCCTTTGGATCGGGTCCCAGTGGATTAATGGTATACGAGCTCGCCTTGTAACCAGAAGGTCCTGGGTTTGAATCCTGGTGGGTGCGTACTGATGAAGAGTCCCAAACTAGGACGATAACAGCTGTCCAGTACTCCCAGGTTTTCCAATGGTCCTCTAACTAATGTCAGCTCATGATGAAAATCCTGAATAGATTTTGTTGCCTCAGTTATTATTCTGCAACTGCTTGCCCTACTGCTGGAAGAATTGAAAAGAAAGTCTAATTTACACTTTGACATAAGCAAATCTTTCTCAAACACACCTTTTCTATTCATTCTCACTCATTTTACTCCTTTACGTTTCGACTGGAACGTAGGGCTTCAAGCTGGAGGTTTGAAGTTTCAGTAGCAGCGGTTTTATTTTTACGGTGGGGGGTTGGTAGCATCGTGCCCAACCTTCCCTATTTACTAGCCTTTCCGCTGGCTTAGCGAGGTTTTTAACGAGTAATTTGCCACTGGACTAACGACGCGCTAAACCAGGGAGTTCTAGAGAGAGCTGTTTCATCCTAGTTTGGGACTCAGCAACAATATGCACCTTAACTGGGTTTCGAGCCCAGGACCTTACGGCTACAAGGAGAGCTTATGGGCATTTATCCACTGGGGTCTTACCTTACCTTAGGTAAATCGAATTTTCCGCCGATCAACTCGAAAAATCCACTTTTATGTATTAATCTGCTTTAACAATCTTAGAAATAAGACTACAGTAACTACCTACGTGTCATGCATAGATACAAAACAAAGAATTGATAAGGGTAGCTATTTGAAAGTAACATAAATATAAACAGCTTTTAGCTTATCCTGCATCAATATCCCCTTCCCTCCTCCACACACACACACACACAAACACACCCATCACCAGGAACGGGCTAGCAAGAGAAAAGAGTAAACAAATTCATGTGAAAACAGAAAAAAATAGTTGAAAAAAATTACTTCTCTCATTTACCTCATCTTACCACTTAATAATCTATGCAACGGAAATACACTGTCAATCAATCTCCAGTTTCTTTGCCTACTAACTAACTAACCAACCTATTTCATGTTCGGCATTCTGATGTGTGCTAATTCAAGGAAGGGTATTCAAGCAGATAAGAAGAAAAAGAAAAAACGTATACCAACTTTCTCAATTCTTAATTTAACATTGGGGAAATACTGTCCTCCAATTTCCAACATATATTATCTGTCATATACTTGTTCTGCTGATGAACATCTGTGACAGAGCTGGAGATGTACACAGAGATACTGGTGCTGGTAATTATAAGTTCCCGCTTACTAGCCTGTCAAATATACATTTATATATATATATATGTCCGTCAAAAATAAAGTAGAATAAATGAAAGGGACAAACATCTACATCTGATTAATAAATCATGTTTACTAGAAATTAGCAGCTTCGTTTTCTCTCTTTTTTTCGCTCTCCATGAAGAGATTTGTTTATCTTCTCGCATTATGCATTCGAATGGCTGACAGACTGATAGTAGTTACCAGCGTGTAAAACTTAACTTGTGACTGACTGACTGATGAATGTCACCGATGTATCTCAGTGAATGATCGAGCTACAATATAAATACATATTGTGTTAATACAGGTTAACACGTACGTATCTAAAGAAACTATTCACTATAAAACTGTTAAATAGTTAATGATAAACTTCTAAGCTTCTAGCTGATTGATGTTTCTAGTCGGCTAAATGATTGTTTTTCGATGCAGAACACTAGTAACTTACTTATGCTAGTGTGATAAGTCAGTTGTTTGCTGTCCAACGCATGTTACATTACATTAAACTTTTGTATAAGAAAACAACGTTTTGACTGATTGTTTTCTCTTTCATAGATGGCATCACTGGTTGACGTTGAAATGACCTGTTACCCTAATCAAGTTTGATTTTCAGGAGTGATATTCATCGGTTACATTGGACGGCTAACTAATAGAAGTAATAACATTTGGTCTGTTGGATTACAGTCCAGTAGTAATCAAGTGCTAACGGATTCACAGCAAGATCTGGCAGTTCTTAGCTTCATTATACCTGTGATTGTGGATGCAGGTTGCTGAGATAAACCAAACCAGGCTTGACTAGTTGTTCTCTGTCCCTTGATTTCCAATCATTTAATCGGTGTCAAAATGTATGCTGAGTTTATAGGTTCTCGGTTATCCACCAGTCAAAACAGACCAACAAGTCTTCAAGAATTAGTTTGAAGGGGTTTATTTGTTCCAAGTTTGATGAGGGAAAGTCTCAAACTATTTATTATTTATCATTGTTTCCTTTAATTCCTAGAGGAACATAGGGTTCAGCAGTGCGTCTCCATTGCGTTCGGTTCTCTGCTAGAGTTTTCACCTACCTCCAAGTCTGCCCACATGCTTTCATCTCCTCTTCACATGACCTCCTCCAAGTCACCCTACCCTTGCACTGACCACCAACTCGCCGATTCCCTTTTGGGTTCCAATCGAGCAATGGCTTGTCTAGTGATGTCACTTGATGGCTTGTTTCCTCAGAGTATGGCCAGCCAATCCATCTCCATTTCTTCCTGCCTATTTGTTTCAAAAACTGGTTCCTGGTTGGTTCGCTCATTGACAGAGATCCCTGTTGCTGATCTTTTTTTGGTTGGCCATCTCACCTTGAGCGGTGTATTGAGCGAAGACAACTGTTAATGAAGGTGTGTAGTTTGTTTGAGATGCTATTTATGACGCGCTGGCCAAGTCTCTGATCCGTATGCTGAGTAGCACTGACTTCACATTGGAGTTGAAAATCCGGATGTTATTTTTGATGCTGAGTGCTGTTGACCTCCACACAGACTTGAGAGTAATGAAAGCCTGTCTTTCTTTTCAGATTTTTGCTTCGATATCCTCATTAGTTCCGTCCGCCTGTAGTTGAAACGATGCTTCCCAGGTAGGTAAAAGAGGTTTCTCCCATTTATGCTGATCGTTGTCTGTTGTTGTTGTTGTTCAGGAATCTTCATCACCTTTGTTTTCTCTATGTTCACCTGAAGTCCCATCTTTGATGCTCACTCTTCCAACTTGTTGCTTTTCACTTGCATATCTTCCAGTTTGTGGGAAATCAGACATATATCATCGGTGAAGTCTACATCCTCCAAGTATTTCGTGTGGGTCCATTTTATGCCTGTTTCCTCATTGCCCGCCGTCTGTTGCATTATGCAATCTACTGTAATCAGGAAAATCATTGGCGATAGTAGGCAGCCAGCCTTGTCTTACTCTCCTCTTCACTTCTTCGAAGGATTCCATAGGTTTCCCGTTGTGGATTACTTGGCATGCAGCAACCTAGCTGCTCAGTACTCCTTGGTTTTCAGTGGTTCTGTGACTAACATCAATCCACGGTCAAAACTTAAAACCATGAAGTACTAATTGCTACAGCTTTATTATTTTTTATAAAGCTTATAGGGACCACTGAATATCAATGTTTGTCATTCTGCAGATATTCAGCTGAATGCTAAATACTATTTATATCTATTTTTCTGACCTAATATGTTGGTCTGCATTTCAGTAAGTTTACCTGTTTGGATATATATATATATATATATATATATATAAGTGTGGATCACAGCAGAGAAGGTAGGTCAGATACGAGTGCATATAGTTGACCAATGTTGAAGCGCAATATCTTTCTTCCTATTGGTAGTATAAACAACTACCAATCCTCATTCGGATAGAACTTGACTGATAGTAGCTGGCAGTGGGATCTAGGACTCATGTTTCAGCCTACATGTGACTTGTTGACCACATATAGCTTAATCCCTGTGGAATGAGATTTGCCCAATAAGGTTTGAACTTAACACCTGTTGTTTTTTAAATACGACAGAGTCATTTTCTAGGCTAGAGTCTGTCGACACTACCCACAACTTCATCAGTCATTATTTGTTAATATTTTCGGGTTGTTTGGGTTGTTTGATTTCAGTGAACGGAACGCTTTTATGATGCGCTGAGATCGACTTAACATCGTTTGAGTGGTTTATGTGAATAAGACGGATTTCTTCAGTGCTTTCCTTTTATCAGCATGTGATGCGTAGATTTAGGTAGGAAAAAAAAATTATTTCCTAACTTATCCTCTCTGAGAATAAAAAATTATTGTCGAGTAAGATTCGAATCCGCAACAGTCAGTTAAAGGAATAAAGCACTTGAACAGGTCAGAAACGTATAGGAATAAGATGGATGGATGAGCGAGCACGTTGCAGCCAGTGGGAACTATTTGACAGTAGAATTGTAAGCTTAGAAGTATTCAGACCTATTGTGTAACTCAGTGTTCCTACGGCATACAAATATTCACAGATCATACATTCCTCTCATATCAAATTTATTTTCCATCTGGCATTTTGCTGTAACCTTAGTCAAAACAGATAAATCATCGGAACCTGAGAGACATTCATTTCTTAAATGTTTCTTCTTTTTTTTTTAAGTCATTATCATGCTAATCAAAGCTGTTTAACATTTCCAACCAATTTAATGACCTTTAAGCGCATACGTGTTGTTAAAAATAACTGGAAAACACGCGGCATTATTGTAATAAAAACAAACGCAGGTGAACAATTTACACAGTGCCGAAGATATAAATACGTAATCGAAATAAAAGCAGATGCATTTTTACAAGTCTTTCAGACAGACAGACAGATAAATTAAATGAGTACGCCTGATGAACCAAGGAGAAGAGGAGGTGGGGATAGTGAAATGACTAATTACAAAAACAAAAAGTTTATTTGGGTATCAAATAATGTTGAAAAATACAGTCTTTTGGACAGAAGCCACCACGGTCGCATGAAGTGAAAGTAAACAAACTGATAGTTGCTGAACTCATAGACCGTCACTTTGACTGTATAGTTCAGCAATCTAACAGGAAAAGGTAACCCAGCCAGCTAGCTAGCCTGAAACCCTACTATTTCTTTTATTAATATCGGTGTCTTGAGTAGCTTCAAGTGCCTTAAGATTTTCTGAGTTAGTGATCAACATCGATCAGGAAAATACAGATATAATGGTCTATTGGGCAAATGCACAGAAACACGACATATTCTGCACACTAAAGTTGTCAGGTTAAGTGCATTTACACTGGATACAGAATAATGCTTAATTTATTGTCGTCAGTTTGATACGAAAAACTCACATTCCAAGAAAACGGGATAAATTATTCATTTTCTATAGTTTGGTTTGTAAGGATTAGTTATGTTTTACGAGTTGATCACGGACTGATATCAGTTAGAGAACCATTGAAAACCAGCATGGAGTACTGGGCAGCTGTTGTTTCACCCTAGTTTGGGAATCATCGTCAGTACGCACCCACTGGGATTCGAAACCAGCACCTTCCGGTTACAAGGCAAGCTCGTATACCATTCAGCCACTGGGACCCGAATCAAGGGACGGTGTATGAGTTCTAACCTCTACCAATTCGTGATTTAGCGCGACATCAATCATTGTCGTTGTTGTGACATCCATCCACACACGTGACATCTAACTGGAACTCACTGGTCACGACTTCTCACTAGAACTGACTCCAGGAGACTCCATCCTGTAGCAAGTCACTAGCGAGCATCAGATTAATTTTCTATACTTTGGTTTGTGAGGGTTAGTTATGTTTTTACGAGTTGATCATGGATTGATATCAGTTAGAGAACCATTGAAAACCAGTGGGTGCGTACTGCCGATGATTCCCAAACTAGGATGAAGCAGCAGCTGTCCAGTACTCTCTGGTTTTCAATGGTTCTCTAACTGATAACAGTCCGTGATAAACTCGTAAAACATGAATTATTCCGCTTAAAACTGCCTAATTTGTGTGTCTATTTCTTATGAAAGGGCAACCTGAAATGCATTGAAATCCAGTGATTTTAATTCTCAGAGTATTATGTTTCCTTTTTTCATTACCCTACGAGCACACTGAGGCGGTGAGTAGCTATCATGATGTCACCAGTAGCAGCCAAAGCCCTAGGTCAGTGGGAACCAAGTTTATGGAGGATTATGACAACAAGTTTCAACCCAGAAGAAAGGGAGGTCACAACGCACAGGGTTACAAATAACGCGGAACAAAAGGAGAAGGAAGATTTTTACAGACAACTACAAACAATAATGGACAACATCCCAAACGGTGACATGAAAATACTCATGGGCGATACGAATGCAAGTAAAACTGGGAGCAGATAACACAAGAAGAGGACTCATCATGGGTCGAGAGGCTCTCACCTAGGAAAATGAATGAGAACGGAAAAATATTAGCAGACATCTGCGCTTTCAATGATTTGGCAATCGGTAGCAGCGTGTACAAACATAAGGATATACACAAGGCTAGCGACATGGATTTCGCCTAACGGACACACTACAAACCAGATAGATTTCATCTCAGTGATGCTATAGGAAGTGGAGACGCAGTCAGTCTGTTGGACACAAGTCGAGAAGGCGAGCAGATGTGGGCTGAGACCATCATCTAGTCCAAGGAACCTTCAAGGTGAAGCTGAAATCCCTCAAAACAACTGGAGACCAGCCACTGTAGTTCAAGTTCAACATTCGGAATCTGAAGGACAAAACTTCAACGTATACCTTCACTACACATCATATCAAAGCAAAGTCGGAGACATTACGTGTCATCACTGAGGAAACCTGTGTGGAAGAACATTGAACTCTCTGAAAGCAATGTTCAAAGCAACACGTACAACCTTTCCAGGAAGAAAGAAAAGAAATGACTCTCAAATGACATCATCTGGAAGCTAATAGAAGAGAGGAGAAAAGGATGGTGAGAGAGAAGATAACTCAATGCAAAGATGGACAACAGAAGGAAAAGCTGAGTTCATTGTACACTGCACTGAATGAAGAAAGACGTGAAGAAGAGTGCTGGGAAGGACAAAAGACAATTCTACGGAACTCTGGCTGGCAACTGAATGAGGAACAGACATGGCGCAGGTAAAAGAGACCTCAGGACATCATATCAGATAACCAGCCTGCTCGCTATCCGGCAAGCGATCAACACAGATGATGAGATCACTGAAAGATGTTAAGGGAACCTCATCACGAAGGAGGAGAAATGAATGAATCAATGGGTTGATCACTTTAAAGGAATCTTGGATCGACCATCACCTACAACTCACCCAGAAATACCATACCATCACCACCAACAGAATGCACAGAACTGCCCACCAGTGGACACCAATTCTCCAACGAAATCAGAAATCCTGAATGTGATCAAGCTACTGGAGTCCATTCGGGAAGGCAGCGTGGCCAGACGGAATTCCCCACTCCCTTCTCGAAGCACTGTAAACGGACTCAGAGGCTGCAGCAGATGTGCTCATACCACTATTGCAAAATGTTTGGAAAGAAGGAAAGGTACCTACCGATTGGAAGAAAAGCTGACTACCTTGTCTCCAGCTACCAAAGAAGGACGACTTACGCCTCACTCTGCAAGAACTGACTGGCGTGGAATAATCCTCTTGTCCACGTCAAGTAGACCTGGATCTTAACTTCATCGACTTCGAAAAAGCCTTCACCAGACAGTGATATAAGAATAAACTTGGGCACTGTGGTAGAGTGTAATTCATTATGGGTAAATTTTATTTTGATAGAGTCTCACAGTGGTATACAGTAATACTTACTGATGACGTTTCGAGCACAATTTATCGCTCATAATCATATCAAGTTAATCACACGTCGTCGTGTGAGACTCTATCAAAATAAAATTTACCCATAATGGAATTCACCAGACAGTGTTGACCGAGAGGTAATTTGGAAGCTACTTCAACACTATGGCGTGTAGTGCCCAGTCTTTATCAACCACATTCAACAGCTGCTATATGACAATGCCTGCCACGTGTCAGTCAGGTGATCCACAACTGGAAACTCAGAGAGGCGTTCGAAGAAAATAGGAGAAGGTGGAGATGTGTTGTTGAAGCCCTATGTTCCGCTCGGAACCTAATGCGATAATAATGATAAATCTTGATTATTGCTCACACTATAAAACAGATCAAATATTGGGATCTGCATTATTATTTTCTTTTTTCCAAAGGAATGTATGGTGAAATAACCACTTTGAACTGTGTAAACTGAGATTTTGACAAATGAAATTATGCAATATATAGAAATCACTAATACACTGACTTAACTGAAATGAAGGCTGCATCATTTTGAAAATAGTCATTTTCATCTAAATAGGTGGAGCTGTAAGGAAAGTTGAAAGTTATGATATTTCATGAATTAACAGCTAACCGGTCAGTGATTCACAGTTCATTAGTAATCTGTTCACCCCTGAAGGTTCCACACAACATACCGTGTAAGGCAATAAATGTCCATAAATGGAGGACCTGCAATGTCAGTCTGCAGAAATATGAGCTTCTTTTGCTAAATTTTGAGCTAATTGTCTGTGCTGGCCTTAATCTGGCTTTGATGTGAGTAGCCTTAAATACCAGTTGAAAATTTCTCTGTACTATTCTGTTTTAATATCAACCATTTATTGGAAGAGTCGGTCGCAGAAATGAGCCACTCCGCATTCTGTTCAGCATATGTCTAGTCACAGTTTCTGTGTAAGCGAGCTTACTTGGCATCGAAAACTGCGTAATCAAAAGCTGTTCCCAGGTAAATACCTACTTTAAGCTGTTCCGTTCCATGTCTCTCTTCCTCTTTCTCCACTATGAGAGAATGTTATTCAGCGTTAGACATAGGATCCAGATGAAACATACTCACATCCTTTGGTTATAATAGAGTCATTCATTAAAGCTGCCGACAGGTGGGAAGTTGTGGTATTAATTAACCTCAATGATTGCATTCGCCTACAATGAGGACGAATATTCGGCATATTCAGTTTATTCCCACCCTCCCCCTTTTAAAAAAGTTGCCAATTTATATTCGGAAATTATAATTAAATTAGTCAGAAATCTGTAACATATGCCTCGCAGTTATTATCAGAATACCAAAAAATAATAATGACAAAATAATTTCAAATTAAGGCTGTTGCGTTTTATGTTCAGATTAGTTATACAAACATCAACTGGAAATGGAACATATTTCATGATAAGAAAACGAAGCGAATAATCTGTTTTCTCCACTTTGACAGGCATTTGTTACACTCAGTGATGTGACATTCAGATATTTTGGATTTGCTAAACATTTTCCCCTTTATCATCAGGGGGAGTTTTTATTCGCATTTTGACATCATTCACGGGTGCACAGTAATTTTTCTGTCTCACTCTCCCTCTTTCTCCCCCTCCCTTCTACTGTTAATCTATAGAGACTTGAGTTCATAGTAGGAAGACGAAACAACATCTGAATTTTAAAGTATTGGTTGTGTAGGGATTTTCGCTTGATTGGTTGGAGGATTTCATTATGAGCTGATATCAGTTACAGAACTATTGGAAAACCATCAGAGAGTACTGAACAGCCAGCCGGACCGTCCTAGTTTGGGACTCTTCAGTAGTACGCATCCACCGCCAGGGTTCGAACCCAGGACCTTCTGCTTACAAGATTAGCGAGCTCGTAGACCATTCTAGTGGGAAGCTGTGACCAGTAGAGTACAGCAGGTTGAAAGTGAGGCAGCAACTCTTTAAAGAAGACATTGCCAAGTGGTCGCGCTATGTCATGATTTGGCAGAAGTTAGAATTCGTGGACTGGTCATTGGATCGGATCCCAGCGGCTTAGTGGTCTACGAGCTAGCTCGCCTTGTAACCAGAAGGGTGCGTACTGATGAGGAGTCCGGAGTACTAGGACGAAACAGATGGCTGTTCAGTACTCCCTGGTTGTTTTCCACTGGTTTTATAACTGATGTCAGCTCATGATGAAATCCTCAAACTAATTCAGTATCATCCACCTGAGCTACAAATCATAAAGCAGATACATTAGTTAAAGAAATATAACTCACTTTCAGCTATACATGCTTGCATACTTAGTAAAACAGGCTTTAGGATAACTACAGTCCAATTCGTGGGCCTTATAAGTAATACAACTATATCATTTTCGGATTACAGATTTGTGCAAATCAATTAGTATTTGATCGGTCAGACTGATTAGACAGGCACACTTCATGAGAAACAATTTCCTTCAACTTAACTGTATTTATTCACTTGCAGTGGTAACAGTTATGATCAGAAAGTCTACTGAATGAATGAATGCTGTTCATTTCACCTGAACATTCTGAAGGTCACTGGGCCAATCCTGGCAGTGAGTACAGTATTTTTAGTTTGTTCTTTGATAAAGGTTAACAACTTATTTGAAAAAAAAGAAAAAATGTTTCTCATTTAGTGAGTGAATCGAACCTCTGTTGCTGAAAAATGTTATGTAAAATTTGATGACAAAGAGTGGTCACTATAGTGCATAAGTGTTCACCAATCATAAACTAACCTGCTGTTATGCAGGTTTTTGGAATGACAGAAGGACTTAGTAAGCCTAACGTCACCTTTCTTCCAGTTTTAAATGCAGTTAAGTGAGGGCACGTCAAAGTCCGAATTTCATTACTGGCACATGCTTTGGATATGAAGCATAAAACTTTTATTGGTTCAGTTTTCACCGTTCTTTATAGCACGCTACTGTCGACATCTGGGTTTGTATGCCTTCGATAGTAGTATCTATCAAAAGATTCAGTCAGTTGTTAATGTGTGAAAAGTAAGTTTGATTTGTCTACTTCTCTCCTGTGGGCGCTGTCCTCTCTCTGGACACAATCCCAATAGTTTCCTTTATGAGGGTCTCAGATGTCCCAAAAGTAAAATAAAAGTAATCGTGAAACTAATAATGATAACATAAATAAGAGAAAATATAAGATATATACTGTTATACCATATAAGGAGGGGATATCTGAGACCACTCCCCACGTAGTATTCTAAATAAAGCAGGAATTATTTTTGTTGCACACTAGTCAGTAACTAGTGTAATGCGTCTAGTCCTATCTTCGGTGCAGACTGAATTCTGTCAGTCATGTTTGCAATGTGGCCACCATGCTAGGTGGCTCGCCATTACGGTGCACTGTGAATTGTTGGTATTAGATGGTTGGAGGCAATCGGCAGGAAGCCTTGGACCTAGGTTTCGTGCTAGTTGGCACTCATCAGCAAGGCGTATCTGCAACCTTGAAGGAACTGATGTCCCTTTGAGATTCGAACCCGCGTCACCCAGTGCTCAGTGGTAACGTCTTTGACTGCAGCACTGGGTGACGCGGGTTCGAATCTCACAAGGGACATCAGTTCCTTCAAGGTTGCAGATACGCCTTGCTGATGAGTGCCAACTAGCACGAAACCTAGGTCCAAGGCTTCCTGCCGATTGCCTCCAACCATCTAATAAAGCAGGAATTAGGGTGGCATTTAGACCTACAAACTCACTCAGGGACAAGCTCTGTAGGCTAAAGGGCACTGTCGGTTAACCCAATTAGACAAAATAATATAATTTACAAAATACCCTGAAATGACTGTGAGGTCAACTACATAGGTCAAACTATTAGGTCGGGGGTAGTCAGATTGTCGGAACATAAGAAGTTAGCTAAGGTTAGGATGACTGATCCCATGAAGATAAGTAATTTAGAAAAATGTTCAGCAATTGCACTACATTCATAACACACAACCACACAATAGGGTGGGACAGAGTTCAAATTCTAAGAAGTAATCTAGGTAGGTGGAGAGAGAGGTTGATTACTGAATCCTTGTTCATCGAGTCTACACCCAACACATGCAATAGGAATGACTCATCACTCATACCGGAAATATGGAAAATACTCATACCAATCAAGTCAAGCTATGAAAAATAATGGAATCATATAAACGAAGTTAGAAAGTTGTGATATGATTATGAGTAATAAATTGTGCTTGAAACCTCATCAGTAAACATTACTGTATAATACTATGAGACTTTATCAAAATAAATTTTACCTATTAGGGAATTGACTGAAGAATGGTTGAAATCTAGAAAGTTTCAAACGGCTATTTTGTGTTCATATAAAAACCCCTTTTTATCTAATGCAGGTAAAGATGCAGGGAGACACTGGTACCTGAAGCTTTACGCATCAAATCAGCTGAGAATACGTGCAACCTGGAATGATTCAACACCTGTTCTGGACTTCTGAACCTTACAGTAGTAGCCTGTGAGATACAAAACCACACTTCTGACTACCGACTGTTTACAATGAAATCCAAAACTTCTAAATTACAACCGATAAAGTGTGTGACAGCGACATCACGATAGAAAGAAAAAAAAGTTCCACATTTTCTAGTTGTTTTTTTTTATTGTTCACATAAAATGCCATAAATCCGCGAACACACAACAAAAATAATAACAATCAGAAGAAGAAGACGAAGAAGAAGAATTAAATCAGTGGAAAAACAATGACATATTGTAAGAAAACATTAATAATAATTAGAATAATAATAACAGCATAAACAAAACTCATAAGACACTTTCCCCGCCCCGTCCCAACCACCTTAACAATTTTTTGTAGAATTTCAAACGTAAATCGAAAAATTTCAGGCGGAGAGGGGAGAGGTAAATGGAGATGGTGGACAGGGGGGGGAGTTGTTTTCCAGTATATAACGTACCAATATTTATCTTATTTTCACTTTGTGTTTTTTCCTAATATTTACTAACAAATAGATAAATAAATAAATAAATAGATAAATAACGTGGATGAAAACACCAAACACAAACAATAAATATGTAACGAGAGTAGAACAACATAGTCTGTGGGTGCAAGACCACTACTGCGTTTTCTTTTTCTCAACTTACATTGAGTTATGCATTTACCACTGCGGAAGAATTCGAAAATTTATAATTTTCCTCTGTTTATTCATCACTGTCAGTTTTAACTAATACAGGTTGAACACGGAGGGGGGGGCGAAGGGCGGAATAAGTTTTGTGTAAGCATATATGCCTGCCTGTTTTGTTTGTTTTTTTGGCCATCAATTAGGGTTTTCATTTGTTATTTCAAAATTTGAGTAATCTTCATTAAAAAGAAAATTTTTTTTTGTAATAAGTTACTTCACAATATATATATATATCAATTGTATTACGATTAATGTACTGTTGACACCCAGAGTCTGTACTGTGTTCATCTCATACAGACGAACACGCATAACATCATCATCATCATCATAAATATGATTCAGCCAGCCAGCCAGCCAGCCACGCTCCACTCAACTCCACCTTAACAGATTTGACGGAAAAATAAATAACTCAGAAAAACCAACTTAATTGACCTAATATTTTTGAAAAAAATATTTTTTGTAAGCATAGATTTATTAAAATGATACTTTATTTCAAAAAGAGAGAAATAAAATAAATTTGTCAGGAATTCGCTTCTGTTTATTTATTTTAAAACAAGAAATTTTTATTTTTTATTATTTAAGTACCAACCAAGTGATTTATCACGAATACAGGTTTTGATGAGTGAATTTCATTTATGCGTGCACGTATTATAGGGGAAAAATACTGCTGATTCTGTTGTCACTATCACGACTGTCATTACCATTATTACTAATACTAGTAGTAGTAGTATTAGTAGTAGTATAAGAATTATTATTATTATTGTTTTGTGGTGAAGGAAATGTTTCTTCTTTTGAAATTTCGGTGTAAATAAAGGTAACCGATTTGTTTACTTATTAATGCAGGAAAAGACTGGTTGTTCTAGTGGGGTTTTAATACCATTGTTTGATATGTATGTATCCAACTATCTATCCTTCCATCCACTCACACATACACGCATACACTTGCTTTCGAGAGGACCATGCATCCTATTGAAGTCAGGATATCGTGCATGCAAAAACATAATTGCATAATGTTCTAGTATATTAGACTTCGAATGTGAGGCATAGTAAAATCTGTAGAAAGTAAACAAAACAAAAAAAATATATGGCAGGACAACAACAGAAAAAGAAAGAAGAGAACATGTTCAACGATCATGTTTCCTTTTTAATAATTTTTTTAATAATAAAAGCAGAAATAGGGTGTTTTTTCTCTGAAAACATTATTCTTTTCTACACTGATGAAAAGATTCATTAGAGTGTAGAATAAGAATAATAAGAAAAAAGAATTCGAAAATAATGTTATTATAGTATTAACATTATGTATTATAATTCGGGATAAAGAAAATGCATTCATTGGTGCATTGTTATATTTGCGGGCTGAACTCAAATTAACTGAATGTATATATATATTATTATTGTTTCCTTTAATTCCTAGAGGAGCATAGGGCTTCAGCAGTGCGTCTCCATTGCTTTCAGTTCTCTGCTAGAGTCTTCACCTGGCTCCAAGTCTGCCCACATGCTTTCATCTCCTCTTCACATGACCTCCTCCAAGTCACCCACCGTCACACTGACGACCAACTCGCCGCTTCCTGTTCGGGTTCCAATCGAGCAATGACTTGTCTAGTGATGTCACTCACTTGATGGTTTCCTCAGAGTATGACCAGTCAATCCATCTCCATTTTTTCCTGCCTATTTGTTTCACAATCGGTTCCTGCTGTGTTGGTTCGCTCATTGCCAGAGATCTCTGTTGCTGATCTTTTCTGGCTGGCCATCTGATCTTGAGTATTGAGCGAAAACAACTAGCTGTTAATGAAGGTCTGTAGTTTATTTGAGATGCTCTTTATGACGCGCTGGTCAAGTCTCTGATCCGTATGGTGAGTAGCACTGACTTCACATTGGAGTTGAAAATCCGGATCTTATTTTGGATGCTGAGTGTTGTTGATCTCCACACAGACTTGAGAGTAGTGAAAGCTTGTCTTGCTTTTCCGATTCTTGCTTTGATATCCTCGTCAGTTCCGTCCGTCTGTAGTTGAGACGATGCTTCCCACGTCGGTTGGTGAAGGAGGTTGTTTCTTTCAGGTTTCTCCCATTTATGCTGATTATTATCTGTTGTTGTTGTTGCTGTTGGTGGTGTTGGCCAGCAATCTTCATTACCTCTCTTTTCTCTATGTTCACCTGAAGTCCTATCTTTGATGCTTCTTCTGCCAACTTGTTGCTTTCCGCTTGCATATCTTCCAGTTTGTGGCAAATCACACCACATATATCATCGGCGAAGTCCACATCCTCCAAGTATTTCGTGTGGGTCTATTTTATGCCTGTTACCTCATTGCCCACTGTCTGTTGCATTATGCAATCTACTTCAATCAGGAAAATCATTGGAGATAGTAGGCAGCCAGCCTTGTCTTACTCCCGTCTTCACTTCTTCGAAGGATTCCGTGAGTTTCCCGTTGTGGATTACTTGGCATGCAGCATTTTCGTATAGCTGTTGGATGAGATGTATAATTGTCGGTGGTACCCCGTAGTAGCGAAGTAGTTGCCGAATCACCTCTCGATCGACGCTGTCGAAGGCCTTTTCAAAGTCGATGAAGTTGAGATAGAGAGGTGACTGCCATTCCAGGCTTTGTTCAATGATGATCCGTAATGTGGCGATCTGATCAATGCATGACTTGTTTCTCCTGAATCCGGCATATATGTATATATATATATTCACTCAGAACTCTAAGTCTTATTTTCAAACAGAAACGTCTCCTGTCATTGTTTCTGTAATTTAAAAAAACCGAGTCTAGAACTCATACCAACTATTCATAAACAATTCAGTTGAAAGTATGATTTCATTATATAGTTTATTAGAATAAATAGATGAAAGAATTTCAGCGCACTGGCTACTGTGAACACTTCCCGTAGTTATTATCTCCAAGTGCATTAGAGTATCTAGCCGGAATTCTATTGATCTGAATTAAATTCACGTGTACAAAATGGATCAATCCTGATGCACATCTGACAAAACTCTATCCAAAAAATGTGAAAAGTGATCTTCTGGTGATTTTAGCAATTTCTTTTTTTTCTATTAATCTTCTTATTAATGTCTAAAATAAACGTCAGTACATTAACGGACATGAATTTAGCTTCACTTGTCCAATACACATTTTCTGCTTTTGATAACCCTTACTAACGGACAGCAATAATATGGACGAAAATAACGAATAAAGGGGAACAGGTAGTGTATAAAACTTATAAAAATAAATAAAATCGGTCGTATGTCGATCAGTAGTGTTCCATAATTGTTTAAAGCTTACGGTACACCATAAATAGTTATGATAACATGTATGGATGATCGCATGATAAAGCTAGATTAGGTGAAATAATGTGATAACCAATGTACTGATTATGCGGCTTGAAAGACCAAAAGTCGCTCTCAAGAAATGTTATAAATAGCAACAGTAAGAAGAAAATTTTTAGGACTGAACAAAGGGTATTATGAATACCTTGTTAACCTTACCAACTGTTTTTTTTATATAGCAATTATCAAACTGAGAAGCGTTCATTTACCTCCTGGTAGTTTTGTAACTACACTTAATTTTATCTGTGGACCAGACGTGTATCAAAGTTTTCAGGCTTAACACCTTCTGGATTCAGATTTCATTTGGTTTAATCTAATGAATAATAATTCTGCATGATTTTAGTAGGAAAACTAACAGTTATGCAGAATACTGATGAATTGAGCTGTGCATAGCATAGTAGGACCTGTGCCACACACTGAAGAAAATATGATTAAAAATTGCAGTGATGAAGATGGAGAATTATTCTCAGTCAGAACATGTTGAGAGCACTATAAGGAGTTATGGATTCGTGGTCCTTGATGTATATATATGTATATATATATATGTAGGTAATACTCAGGTGATATTCCAGTTGTATATTTAGTTGTTAGTCGAAGTAACAGATTGCAGTATAGTGTACTCCGATCATCTTACTGAATTTGTTTCTTGAAACTAACAAGAATGGTTTGATATTATGCAATTATTAACTTCAACGTGATACAAGTTCCCGTCGGAAGGCGCACTTACTGATTCCATCTGGATATATCTGAGAGTTAAGCATAATGATCGGGTTCTGCTCAAGTTTCCTTAGTCAATCCAGATCACTACTCCAGCCAATTTTTAGTACGATTTCAGGGGCACTCAGCCATTCAGGATTAGTTATCCGCTCTATCTACTATTGTACCTATGATGGAATCAATTGTTTTTGGGGAAATTCGTTATCGTTTGTGTGTACGCTTGTGCATTTAGATTCTAGGAGTCTATTAATAGTCGGGTTTGTATGGTATAGACGATGTTGATGGGTTATGTTCTGCTGACCAGAATCTACCATTATTATGTTGGTTTTATCTCCTGCAGGTGCCCGAAATTCAAACAACAATGAAGCAGCTTGACAAAAGTTTCCGTTATACATGAACAAACCATCAGCGGAGAAATTTCTTGAGAAAGAGATGCAGAAGTTGTAAATGATATAACCGTCCCTTCTTCATTCCTTATTTCCTGATTGACTATCTGACGAACCGGCTGATTGATTTGTCAGCGTAGAACTTTGTGAAACAGTGCAGTGCTTCAAATTGCCAAAATTTGTATAGTACTTAGAGGTAGAAGAATCGTTCAAACACTTTAATCCGATATCGGCCACCAGTAATCGTAGAGGGACGCAACGACTTGATATATGCGGCAGATGTCTCAGCAGTTTCAGTCTAGTCAACTTCACAACTTCAATCACTGGTTTACCTCCCCCACCTATCACGCATCCGTAAAGTAGGTCTAAGAGAACTACTGACCACTACACATGTTCTCTGAAGGTTAGCCAGACCTCACATGTACACCATAGATGATGTAAGGTAGGAAATGCCAAATGAGACTTTTGCGTCCATGATAAGATTTCCTCAGTAGTCAGTTAATTCAGACCTATCTATACAAATTCTCAAACACTAGGAAAAACAAAACACGTAATTCAACGAAGAGGCCCTTTTCAGCGAACTCACTTCTTTAACTACACAATCACAATTACATGCAATATTTTTTATGAAAACAGGAAGTAATGGAGGTGATCGGTTGTCACAGACATGGTTATTAACGTTAGTCAATGCATCAGAGGATTTGAATAAGTGTATTAGAGTTACGTGATAAGATGAATAATTTAATGAGTGAGTTGTGCTCGGGATGCACATGCAAACGAAGGAAACACACGGACTTATATAAGAGTTTTCTATAGTTTGGTTTGTGAGGGTTAGTTATGTTTTTACGAGTTGATCACGGACTGTTATCAGTTAGAGAACCATTGAAAACCAGGGAGTACTGGACAGCTGCTGTTTCATCCTAGTTTGGGAATCATCGGCAGTACGCACTGGTTTTCAATGGTTCTCTAACTGATATCAATCCGTGATCAACTCGTAAAAACATAACTAACCCTCACAAACCAAAGTATAGAAAATTAATCTGATGCTCGCTAGTGACTTGCTACAGGATGGAGTTTCCTGGAGTTCTAGTGAGAAGTCGTGACCAGTGAGGTCCAATTAGATGTCACGTGTGTGGATGGATGTCACACCAACGACAATGGTTGATGTCGCGCTAAATCACGAATTGGTAGAGGTTAGAACTCATACACCGTCCCTTGAATCGGGTCCCAGTGGCTGAATGGTATACGAGCTTGCCTTGTAACCGGAAGGTCCTGGGTTCGAATCCCAGTGGGTGCGTACTTCCGATGATTCCCAAACAAGGATGAAACAGCAGCTGTCCAGTACTCCCTGGTTTTCAATGGTTCTCTAACTGATATCAATCCGTGATCAACTCGTTAAATAAGAGTTCTAAAGAAATACGAGAGTTATAAGAAGCTGCAAAAATCAGGTCGGAAGGAAGGGACAATTTTGTTACCATGATAGTAGAAGTGGTTGAATAACTTTCTTTCGTTTGCATAAATCAACATTCTCCAATTGAATGCCTAAGATTTTGAGAAATCCAAATGACACGAAAGCGTATTTTGCATTTAATAGGTTATTTTTCACTTTGAAGATTACTTTGAAGGCGGAGTTTTGTTGAAATAGAATGACCGATGTTGAAAAGGTGTTCGATCATTACAAGGCAGCCTTTCTGAAAACATGCGATGTGGTATTGCTGAAACCTTTTAGACAAATAAACATATATGATTATGCGAACACATGACTTTCGTTAATATACTCTTTCATCTGGAAAACAAAAATATGTAAGTGTGATTGCTAGTCAGCAGAAAATGAATTGACAGGAAATAGCTTCAGAGATAAACTAACTAAGTCGTAGCCATCATTGTCCAGATTCGGATTATTCAAGAATTCTCAAATAAATCCAAAAATGAAAACGCTGGACCACTTCACTCCCTGGATTTATACTAGGAGTTGCTACGAACCAATATTTCTATATCATCTTGCATTTGAAAGTTGTTAATCCAAAACCAAACACGCCACAGTGATGTATCACTCCGAGTAGAGTCCCCCAATCAGTGTGATATAATTTCGCGGCACTCCATTCATAGTCAAAAATTCCCAAAGCACACCTCATTTGTCAGAGTCTAATTTCAACTCACCTTTAAGAAATATGACAGGCGTTGGACAAAGGTAAGGATGCCTATGTTGAACGATCAGTCGAAGAGTGAAAACACTATCGCCACATAATCGTGCAAGCCCATGATCTGACTAGTTAACTGGAATTTCTCCCTACCAATAAGTCTGTGCATGTCTAGTGTACCTAGAATATCAGATGATAAGTTAGTCAAACCAATTCAACCACTGTGGTGGTTATGGGGTTACTTATAAACTGGCATAATCAGTGATCTACACTACTTTGATGAGACTATCTCGAATTCACGCACATTAGCTAATTGCTCAATTAGTTAGCGAAGTCAGTAGGTTGTCGCTATCCAGCTTAGTCACAACCGAAGTAGTCTCGTCAGATCACGCAGCTCTGCGTCGATTCAGATTACAGGCAGCCTCCGCAACATCAGTAACAGTTCCAGCACGCATGTCTGCATCCAACGCAGGCAGGTGTTGGATGCTGGACAAATTTACGATATTTGTAAGCCAGTTCAACAGTTCACCAAAGCCTGCAGTAAAACGTCAATAATATGAAAATGATATTGGTTACCCCAAATCGAAATACTTTATCGAGAGAACATCTGAGTCTCATAAATTGATTCAAGTCGATCAAAGTCAGCGATACACACAAATAATGACAATGGTTCCACTTCTGCATTCACCTACACTTGAATATTATTTCCATACCACTTACTCTCTAACTACTGGGGTATATACGCACACAACAACAATCAACACACAATCCACCTCCTATTTCTACATCACAATGAATTTCACTATGCTATCATCATTTATGAGAAGGAATCTGATGTCGATTAAGCAGCATGACGACGTGGTGAAAGACAACTCTAGACGGAGAATCATGCCTAATTAACGCAAATAATCAATACAGAAGATTTTTGACCAACTAACTCACTAAACATTCTTCTAGTTCTTCAATTTGACCAAAAATTGCTAAAGATATAAAAGTGGCGCTAGTACGTGGCTAGGTGAGACGAGATGAAAGTGGCTTTGTGAATTTCACTAGAGAATTTGCTGACACGACTGCATACCGTAAACACGTTGTTGTTTATCATTTTGCTACATTGAGACCAGTCTGAGCAGCACAACTTGATTTAGGTGTGCAAAGAAGTGGGTGCATAGCAGCGTAATTGTATTTCTGCTTGCACAAAGATTACCAGTCGTCTGAATAATAAGCAGAATTTCAGTTTATCTCTCATTGATGCAGCTCAGGCACAGAAAATCGCTGACAGTGTAGTTATTCCTGATAATACGTGTTGCTTTCCCCTCACATTGACAATCAGTATGTGTTGGTTGGACTTATTCCCTCGACGTGTTGTTGTATTTTGTGTGGTGAAAGAGTGGATATCATTCAGGTGTGGTGTACAACAGGTTTCCATGAGTAGCTTCACGTTGTTCGTAGAAATCTGAATGTATTCTAGTTATGAATGAAGTAGCAATAATTGGTGATGATAATAATACTGATTTCCTTTTCACCAGCACTGTTATGCGTTTGTTCAGTGAATAGGACCTCTGTTGCGCTATCTTGGAAAGGTGATAGAAGACAGTTGTGTATGATTTTCGACACATTCTAGGCAACACTCGAATACTGCGATGATGACAATTCAGTATTGGAGTAGGTTTGCGTCGTGCTTATATTCCAATGGGACTGGTGAACACGAAGTCAAGTGATTTGTGAAGTCGAGTAACGAAGTTGACAATGTTCACACGACCTAGTGGTTCAGGCAAAGAATAGTCTGAGGAATTCAATTCTGTGTCCAGTGACAATTGATTGAGAGTATGCAAGGAAAGCAAAATCTGAAATTGTAAATTGAATGTCCCCAAAAACCTATTTCGTAGAAAACGAATTGAAGTGAAGAATTGTTTTCAATAATTTCTTCTTCCGGCTCTACAACTGTCGATCCATTCATTCTGGGGGACAACGATGGCCAGTAAAGCAGAATTAGAATTACATCGGAAGACGTATTGTGGAACAAGTAAGTATAAGCTGGGATGGGATAATAGTCAGTCAGTTGTCATCACCATTGAGAAAATGCATGGTCTATAAGAATATGAGATGAAATCAGATGAGATGATAATTCAGCCACGTGTGTGTACAAAATATGTAGTCAGCAAGAGTACAAGTTTCAGGGGTGAGTGCAGTCAGTGCAACTGACGGTAGCTCACATAACAACCGTGTCTGTCTCTCCTAACACAGAGAATATGCTGTTATCAGTTGCGTCTGCGTAAACCATGAATTATGATCTGAGCCCACATGGAAGTTGAAAATGAATCAACGATTCCATCGCTGGACGTCGAATTGTGAAGAAGAGATGACGGAACTCTGAAAAAACATCTATCCACAGAGAAACTGATATGGAATGGCTAACTGATAAACTTCTACAGTTGAAAACCTATGATTCGTAAGATGGCGCTAATCATCTCGCTGACCCACCGTGTCAGAAGAATTTTCAGCGATGACTGACTAGAAGAAGAACTTCTATTTCTCAAATCATCCTGGCTCTAAATGGATACTCAGTGCGTGTCGTGGAGTGGAAGATGAAACCAAAGCCAGATAGGAGGGAGGATGCACTGCCGTGCCAAAGAAACCACTGCATTCGAATCTGGAATTCAAGGGAGACCTAGCAGCAGATTCCCGTGAAATGAGAATCTCCAGTTCCCTTGAGGAGACTTTCCCTGCAGCAACTCTGTGAGTGATATTCTATAGTCGCACATTGCTTCGAAGCAACGTCAGTGACAGACTTCCGCCCTCGCCATACGCCACGAAAAACCGGAGCTGTGTGTTCAAAAGAAACTGATCCAACCCGTACCTTTTCTTTGGATCCAGTTCAGTTTGTCTCATTTGGTCCTGTATTTTCATCCCACTCATTCGCCTCCTACTCATCAGTTTTTGATATATTATTCTTCCAAAGTGTTCCTATGCTCATCCCATTCACACCTTTAGTCGTTGAAAAACTATTTCCTAATCCTGTACAATTTTGTTTCCAAGCCCTTGCTAATCGATATTCACACCTTCAAAGATTGATGGCAAGTCGAAAATTATAATCACCCTCAGTCTCCTTCGTTACTCTGTGGAATTGAAAAATAATAATTGTATCTATGTAGACTTATGCATATGGAGGCGATTGTACAGCTGATTTTGAGAATGAAATCGGAGAAAATACATCTCTGCTGAACTTCTTCTTAAGCATTTATTCCCTGTTCATTTTCCTTTGACATCACCATGTTGATGTGCCAGTTGACAAATAATAATGCATGTTGAAAATAAGGGCACACAGCAGCCTGTCAGACGCTTTCTGTGAGGACCAGCATTTCACCACAAGAAACAGTTCTCATATACATGTTTCTGGCCAAAATAATACTTCAGCGTTCGAAAGTTGTAGTGGAAGTGTGGTGAGAACTGGCTGCTAGCCAAAGTTGGTAGACAGTAATTGACGTCAATGTTTATGTCCCCAATATTAGTGGTGAGAAAATGAGAACAATGGCTTTACGTAGGCGGATGCAGTAAGCATATGGATGATAATTTATTCAGTTTGGGGTGACTATTTCACCACAGTTTACTTCAGAAGCTGAAATCATTTACATTACAATCTGTGATCTGTTCGATACCATAAATTGTAATCCAGAACAAAATCATCAATGCATGAAGCCATGTACTACTGATTAGTCAAGATGAGTAGTTTTATACCACGGGCAACAAGCAGCAGTGGGGTTTCGACCAAATGAACGTTTTCTCATCCTTTCTATAACTGTTCCATTAATACTTCTCTTCCTGTGTTTTTAAAATGGTAACAATAAACTTTAACCTCGCCTAGTTAACTAGCTTGCTATTTTTCTAGCCGATCTCACAGCCGGGTAAAGAGAGAGGGTTGGACGTGTGGCTATCAGGCTTACGTAACTAAACATATCAAACTGCTAGAGAAACTTGGGCGCACAAAAGACATATCAAAAATATAAAAGCTTCAAATAACAATCTTTTTCTTCGCTCAATTCGGAGAGGCGAAATGACACAGAGGGCCAGTGAAAGCCTTTGGAAAACCAGTCAACCAGCCGATGTGTCTTCTCTCGATGAAAGCAAGAATAAGATTGAAGACGTGGAATGTGCGTACAATATACGAGGCTGGCTGGGAAGGCTGCCCGGGTAGCCAAAGAAATGCGGAGATATAGCATAGAAGTGATGGAATGAATGTGGATTGACAACACTGCCAACGGTAGAGTCAATAATCTACTCCGGTCTGATCACCCAGACGACAACCACGAACACACTGAGGCAGTGAGTGGCTATCACGATGTCACCAGTGGCAGTCAGAGACCTAGTGCAGTGGGAAGCAATCATCTTGTGCACGGTCATGACAGCAACATCCAACTCAAACTTCAGAAAGGCAGGTCACAATTATCCAATGCTACGAATAAGGTTACAAACAACGCGGCACAAGGGTAGAAGGAGCATTTTTACAGACAACTACAAACTGTGACATCAGAATCCTTATGGACGATTTCAACGCTAGCCAAACTGGGAGCAGATAATGCAGGAAGAGGAATCATCACGGATCGAGAGGCTCTCACCTAAAGAAATGAATGGAAACGGATAATTATTAGCTGACTTCCGACTTCTCAATGATTTGGTAATCGGAGGCAACGTGTTCAAGCACAAAAATATACACAAAGCAACATGGATTTCGTTTGATGAACACACCACAAACCAGACAGATTTCAACTGAATGATGCACAAGGACGTTGACACGTAGCCAGCCTGCTGGACACAAAGTCGAGAAGGAAAGCAGATGTGGGTGGGCTGAGACCATCATCCAGTTCAAGGAATTCCTTCAGAACAACTGGAGACAGGCCACTGCAATCCAAGATGAAAATCCAGAAAATAAAGGACAAAACTACGAGAGATACGTTCAATACAGTTTTGATCGAAGCAAACTACGTGCCATTACTGAGGAAACCTGCGTCGAAGAACATTTGGACTAACTCTCTGAAGTTGTTGTTCAAGGAAACATGTACAACTGTCCTATGAGGAAAGAAGAGACACGACAAGGAATGGCTCTCAAATGACATCATCTGGAAGCTAATAGAAGAGAGGAGAGGAGAGGAGGATGGTGAGAGAGAAGATAACTCAATGCAAAGATGGACAACAGAAGAAAAAGCTGAGTTCATTGTACACCACACTGAATGAAGAAAGACGTGAAGAAGAGTGCTGGGAAGGACAAAAGACAATTCTACGACACACTGGCTGGCAAATGAATGAGGAACAGACATGGCGCAGGTAAAACAGACCTCAGGACATCATATCAGATAACCAGGCTGCTCGCTATCCGGGAAGAGATCAACACATATGATGAAATCAATGAAAGATGTTAAGGGAACCTCATCACGAAGGAGGAGAAACGAATAAATCAATGGGTTGATCACTTTAAAGGAATCTTGGATCAACCATCACCAACAAATCACCCAGAAATACCATACCACCACCACCAACAGAACGCACAGAACTGCCCACCAGTGGACACCGATTCTTCAACGAAATCAGAAATCCTGAATGTGATCAAGCTACTGGAGTCCGTTCGGGAAGACAGCGTGGCCAGACGGAATTCCCCACTCCCTCCTTGAAGCACTGTAAACGGACTCAGAAGCCGCAGCAGATGTGCTCATACCACTATTCCAAAATGTTTGAAAAGCAGGAAAGGTACCTACCGATTGGAAGAAAAGCTGACTACCTTGTCTTTAGCTACCAGAGAAGGACGACTTACGCCTCACTCTTCAAGAACTGACTGGCGTGGAATAATATTTTTGTCCACGTCAAGTAAACCTGTATATTAACTTCATTGACTTCGAAAAGGCCTTCACCAGACAGTTTTGACCGAGAGGTAATTCGGAAGCTACTTCAACACTATGGCGTGCAGTGCCCAAAGTTTTTATCAACCTCATTCAACAGATGGCTATATGACAATGCCTGCCACGTGTCAGTCAGGTGATTTACAACCGCAAACTCACTCAGTGAGGCGTTCGAAGTGAACACAGGAGTAAGACATGTTGGCTGCCCAGTATCACCCACGATGATATTCAAATTGTGGTGGACCAGATCATGCATCAGACTCTGCGTTGGTAATGAGAAGACAGGAATACTCTGGACCGCCAGTGGGAAAACTCTGGAAGATCTCGATTTCACGCATGGATGACATGTTTGAAATCACGCAAACTCGAACACTTACAAGCAAAAACCAACAAACTAGCTGAAGAGGCAAACATCCGGCAGAGACAGAACTGTAGGAGAACACAGAGAATACGGAGGTGATGAAGATGACCAACGAACAACAACAATGAGTCATCATCAGCGGTGGAGATTTGACAGAGGTTACTTCCTTCACTTATCCAGGGAGCATCGTTTCAAGTACAGGCAGTCGGAGAGTGTGAAGATGTCAGAGCCAGCTAGCCAGCCAGCCAGTCAGCCAAAATCGGAAAGGCAATTTAATTTTTTAAATTTTTGATTACAGCTTGATTCCACACACTATTTTGTTAGAAGTATGGAATTTTCAGCATGTGATATCGGTAGCCCAAATTTAGCAGGCCGACCACTGATATCAGGTGTGCGTCGGCCGGGAATCCACCCCTGTACCATGTGCATGGTTGACAAGCGTCCTAATCACTGTGCCACCGATGTAAGATTGGCCTTCATCAACCTGAAACCAGTTTGGAAATCTTCTGCTTCACTCAGCCAGCATCAACAACAAGATTCCGATTTTCAACACAAATGTCAATGAAGTCAGTCAGTTCTTCTATACGCGTCAGAAACTTGCATTATGTGTCACGAAAAGGGTTTCCGAAAAGTCATAGCAACCTTTTATCAACAGCTGCCACCTCCTTCGGCTGGCTGGCTGGCTGGCTCCATACTGAAGATTAAATGGCCAGAAAGAATTAGCAACAAGAAACCCTGGCTGGGAACAAACCAAATAGCATACATTGAAGAAATCGTTGAATGACATCGTGTGCCAGTCCATGGCTCAAGTGGAATCCAAGTGAAGGGCGACAAGTGGGTCGTTGGTGCAAGGGTGACATAAAGGAGATCGTGTGAGGAAGAAATAAGAGATTATGGTCAATCACGGACCCAGCTGAAGAAGATGGCAGAAAATAGAAGAAAGTGGAGATGTGTTGTTGAAGCCCTATGTTCCACTCGGAACCCACGGGAATAATAATAATAAACTTTGGATTTATGATATGCACGTGCAGGAATTAATGTTTTGCAGCAGGAGGAGAATTTGAATATATGTTAAATATTGACTAAACTGACATCCACCTTGAAAACACTGAATTCTGACTGCTCAGTTTGCTGTCGTGACAAATGTGACTGCTGGTTTGATTTTATTCTTTTTACCATAGAAAGGAAAACGCACGTTGACGAGTATTACTACATGTTAAGATTGAGTGCATAAACCATTGTCATTCGAATCCACTGATAGGCTTTTTTCGTCGACTTGTCTCCAGTTCGTTACGGTGAAGCATAATGTCTGTACACCATGAAAGTATCTAATACTCTTCTGAAGTACAAACTACTCAAATGGATAAACTGAACTGATAGTCAATCAAGTCGATAGCTCCAAAGGGACCAGGTAAATAAAAAGGAGATAGCGTAAATTTGCAAATCTTGAATTTAATTGTATACGATTGTCATAATTAAGTTATTTAGTAGGCGTCGAGGTCTATGCATTGAGAATTAAGGCTGCGCTTATCATGTAGAAACGTGTTGGATGCTGCCTTCGGCTTAGAGGAGGTGTGTGCCTTACTGAAATGCGATTAACAAAGTCAGTGCTGTGCTGAGAAAAAGGTACTCCCACTTGGTTGAGTCGAGGCAGTCACCTCATCGAAATGAGTTCGCCTGTTTTCGGTTTCATTATACAATTTGGACATATGGATCGGAGTCTCTGTTTGATTGTTCACCTAATTTCTTTGCCTTCACGTTCCCCAGTGGAACATAGGGCTTCAAGCTAATGGCTTGGAGTTTCTGTAGCAGTGTTTATTTTACAGGATGGGGTTGCTAGCCTCATGCCCAACCTTTCCTCTTTACCAGCTTTTATTTCTGGCTTAGCGAGGTAAAGGAGTGCGTCACCTAATAAAATTATCTAAATCCAGGTGACAACTTGGTTTCTGCTACTTGAAAGTAGGTTTTCTGATCAGGAATACCTAATGACTTAGTAGGTCCAAATTTTCGGATTCCGGGATTCAACTGTATGACTTAATATCTCGCCAAGCATGAATGGAAACAGTGAAAAAAGGAGAACGGACAGTAGGGCTCTTTACCCAGTTTAACTCACAAAATCAGTCAGTGATATATAGAAGTAATTCAGGGCTAACCTGTTTACATCCTACTATGATCAAGTATTTTATATATTCTGATCATTATTCGCACATCAGCTTATAGCACAATTTTATTTTATTTTCATTACAACCAATATTTGATCCCAAATACGATGGTACGCTGATAAATTATATAAGTAGTATACAAAATATTGAGAGAAAAATGACCAACTACTTTGACTAATTCTATTCACCATCGTAGAATACTGCCAAAAGCATATTTGGATCTTAATCCCGAATGACCATTTCGTTCCGTAACAATAAATATATCATATTCACTTTGATGAAGTAAAATTATTCTTTTTTCTTCCAAATTATTAGTGACAATCCACTAAAGCGGTCCAGGAAGTGAGTTTCATCTTATCCAGCATTCATCAACTAGGTGTACCCACATACCAGTGAGTAACTGTTCTTCTTTTGAGATTTATGCTAAGAATGATATATGTAAGGATACTGAGCAACAAAAGAAACCTCTTTTGATGACATCAGATAGTTGGAGGCGATTGGCAGGAAGCCTTCGACCTAGGTTTCGTGCTAGTTGGCACTCACCAGTCAACAAGACGTATCTGAAATCCAGAAGGAACTCATGTTCCTTCTGAGGTTCGACCCACGTCACCCAGTGCCGACTGCAGTCACAGACGTTACGACTGAGCTATTCGGGCTCACGATTGACCTCCTGTAGGACTGTGTTGGATATTTTTGATTGGACACTAGTAACTTGTGTGACGAGTTTAGTCCTTTTTATAGTGCAGACTGAGTTCTATCAGTCAAGTTTGCAATGTGGCCACCTCTTTTGCAATGGTTAAGATTGTGTTTGATACACAAGTACGTTTAATTTTCCACTAATATCATCCACCGTATGTGAACTGGTTAAATAGATGTCCAATGAAAAGATGGGTGTAAAACAACAGAGTAGGCATTTTAAAATCCACTTCCCAGATACTGATGAACAAGTATCAAACTAAAAACTACAACAAACACTCATTAATGAATCCTAAATGCCGAAGTAGACGGATTATTTAGTGCGAAAATCTTCTACTAGAACTGAAAAAGAGGAGAACACTGCTCCAGTTCTTGGCTAAAATTTCGAGTTGAATAACAAGTGTGACAAGTGACAAGGATCTGATGAAAAATCCTGAATGTGTAAAGACACGAACAATTTGCAAGACGGATATCACTATGTTACGAACAATTTATTAATTATTTCAATTATAATAAGTAGTGTCAGTAGTGTGGCGTGTGCTTCTGGCAAGATTTATCAGTAGTATATACAAAGAGACGCAGAAATAGATTTCACGTCAAACAGAGCGATTGAACCAGGATTGCGGAAAAGCATGTGAGACATGAAAAAAAGACAGTGAAACCCGATATGAAGGGCAGAACTAGCAAACCACAGAGGATCTGTGCGAATGACTATTTGCTGATAGGGTGTACATGATTTCGCTACACACAGATCCTAAATCACAAATGAACATTACGTCACTAATTCTCTCGTGTTATCCCGTGAGAGTAATAGTAGCATCCAACAGGATCATGTTCCTGGCTGTACAAAACTGGTAAAGATTTATGTTTTTCTAGCTACTACTTTTGATTGCATTAATACTACTAATTCTACTAAGTGAATACTACCACTTATGTTCTATATTTTTGCTACTAATGCTTCAACTAACAACATCTGTATCACTGTTGCGGCCTACACAGCCAAATGAGTACGATTTTCGTTCATTTGACGTCGTATCAGAAAGTGTCTGTAATTGAAAAATCGTATTAGGTGTGCGGCTGAGCAGCTGAATCCTGTACAATTAGGTTATTAGTTAAGACTTTGTTGCTTGAAAGCACCTTCCTTTATGTCAATGGACTCGGCTTACAACTTATATTTAACGAGAAAATCAAACAAGAGATACGGAAGGATGAAACATTGTTTATTCAATGATATTTACTTATTCTAAATACAAGATAAGAGATCAAATAAATGTTTGTTTTCCTTTAGAAATATGATACTTTTCTTTAGAACAAAGTGTATTTTTGTTTGCATTTTGTTTATGAATGTTGTTGTGTGTTTGTTGTTCACCCCTTTTTTTTCCACTGAAAACTTTTAAATAGGCTGTTTCTATCTGTTGGTTATATTTACTTGAAACTGTTACAATTTCTTTTCGTGCGACTACTTTGTCATTCTTCATTCAGATATGTCTTAAATTGCGGGTGAAATTTCAACCAAGAGTCGTATATATATATATATATATACATAAATATATGAATGTAACGTTTTTCTTTACTCCATTTCATTAGATTCTGCTGTTTATTTTTAGATCAACCTAAAATTGAGATGGCAGTAGGTTGGATAACATGTTACTTTTACTATTTGCATTTGGCATTCACCTGAAGATTAATACTCAGCTTTATAAAACAGACATTACTTTGAGAATGCCTGTCCTTTATGAGGTTATCCATTAGGCATTATAATGTTATCATTTTCACGAGTTGATCACGGACTGATATCAGTTAGAGAACCATTGAAAACCAGGGAGCACTGCACAGCTGATGTTTCATCCTAGTTTAGGAATCGTCGGCAGTACGCACCCACTTGGATTCGAAAACAGCACCTTCCGGTCACAAGGCAAGCTCGTATACCATTCAGCCACTGGGACCCGATTCAACGGCTCATGAATTCTAACTTCTAACTCCAGTGCTCCCTCGTTTTCAATGGTTCTCTAACTGATATCAATCCGCGATCAACTCGTAAAAACATAACTAACCCTCACAAACCAAACTATAGAAAATCAATCTGATGCTCGCTAGTGACTTGCTACAGGATGGAGTTTCCTGGAGTTCTAGTGAGAAGTCGTGACCAGTGAGGTCCAATTAGATGTCACTTGTGTGGATGGATGTCACACCAACGACAATGCTTGATGTCGCGCTAAATCACGAATTGGCAGAGGTTAGAACTCATACACCGTCCCTTGAATCGGGTCCCAGTGGCTGAATGGTATACGAGCTTGCCTTGTAACCGGAAGGTCCCGGGTTCGAATCCCAGTGGGTGCGTACTGCCGATGATTCCCAAACTAGGATGAAACAGCAGCTGTCCAGTGCTCCCTGGTTTTCAGTGGTTCTCTAACTGATATCAGTCTGTGATCAACTCGTAAAAACATAACAAACCCTTACAAACCAAACTTTAGAAAGTTATTATTTTCAATATCCAAAATCTGTTCGGAAATTGTTTCCTACTTGTACTCCATCTGTCTACTGTTAATTTCTTTGATGGGCATCATTGTTAAGCACCCGTTACCCCTCCTTCAAGTACCATGAGGATTATGTAGGATAGTTTAGTGGACAGTAGGTGGTAGAGTGTGTTAATAAACGGGTCTGTGTAGACTACAAAAGCTGACCTGGATAGTTTATATAGCCAGAAATGTCCAACTCTGTGTACATTCAAGTTTGGGTTTACATAAGATCACACATTTTTCATGGTAATGAGTGTCGGTAGGTTGGAATTTCACACCACTGACGTGAGCTTTTTGTCGATTCACCCTATGAACTTAATCAGGAGATACTAAAAAAGTTATACAACAGTTGTGGCTTACCATGATATTCGCGAATTATCCATAGTACACTGTAATTAACCATCTTGGAGCTTTATTTTGCGGGCTCAATGAAACTTTTTGCATTAAACTATGCACTACAAATATCGAGTGATTTAAAATTAGCTTGACACTGGGTACACCACTGATGAGCTCGCTCCCAAACGAGTGAAATGGTCGTCCGGTGTTTGGATCACCACTATCGGGTTGACAAAAGCCACTGGTTGACATGGTTACTGTACAACTACTCATTTCAATCGGTTATTAGTATATAGTACCATGCAAATCTGCTTGCTTTCTTAATAACCATTTATATATATGAAGCAGATTATATACTGTGGTTTGCATCATTTTGGTTTCCATAGGGAAATGTAGTCAAATTTCACCCCTAGAACTGTGTACATTGGAAATTACTAACACTAATTTTCAAGTGCAGATTTAATTTACTCATTGAAACTTCTTAGGTGATTCTAGAGTATTGTTCAAGCGTCAATTCTGCTGTCTTAAAGCACAGACTGATCATTTCTAAACGGATATATATGTATATATATGTACTGATACAAGGGATTTTATCACTGACGATAAAAGAAGATATTTGAGGGCTCTTATCAGTCAACAGTCTTTGTCTTGTTTCACTGACCTTTTAGTTAATTTCGAATGCTTCTGACTGCGTCCCAAAATCTCTATCACTGTAAAGTCTACCTACAATAAGCTTATAACTTGACCCCTTCTTATTCTACTATCTGGCTCGTAACTGCTTTCATTTTATTTAGCTAGATTACCATTTCGGATCACTAATATTGATTGCCCTCATATAGTGAAGTGATATTTCAACTCAGATTGTAAGTCTCTTTAAAAGCACATCAGAAATTATTTAACTGCATGCATAGAACATTCGTTTTGTGTGCGTCAGTGTCTCGGTGGTATAATGCTTGCAAAGCTCCTATGTGGTCCATGGTTCGATTGCCAATCAACGCATTCCTAAACCTCTCTTAACTGGTGGTAAGCCCGGTAGAGAGGGAGAGCTAGGCGTGAGGCTATTAACAATACACCGTGGAAAAAACAACACTACCACTACTGAAACTGTAAAGCTCAAGTTTGAAGGCCTCCCTTCCACTCGGAGAGCAAAGGAATAAGATAAATAGAGAATTCATCTTACCTTTGCGACTTTCATCTCTGACTTGTTGATTTCCACGAAGTTTCGTTAATTTAGTAAAACAGTCTTAAGATAGTAATGAGAAGTGTACTCAATGTTGAAGGTATGGCATAACAGTAGGAACTATCGTACAAGCTAAAAATGCAGTGTTGCCACTCTGTTGATCTCTTTCGATAAGTGGGCTTATCACGAGGCAATCAGTAAGTTACCCTCTCTGTCATGAGAATATATATATATGAATTACAAGACATATCATTCTAAGTTCTATCACTTCAATAGGAATTGAAAGATTCTATGGACACTGAGCAAAGAAGGCAGTTATATATCTACCTACTTTAAGGTAAACAAAGATTTTGGTCTTTCAATTCCTGTTGAAGTGGTAGGATTTCGAAAGATGTCTCTTGACCTTGGCGGCCTGTTTGAACATTTTGGGCTACCATATTCCATGTACATTTTGCATCTATTTACTCATATTTTGTTGGTGTTTACATTTAAAATTATGGATTCTAATCGTATCATTCACTCTCGGGATTATATAAAGTGCTTAAAACCCAAAAACTTTCATATTTGCAATAAACTCAAGAAAACGCACTATGGTGGTTGGCAACGTGCTTTAAAATCTACTCATACATCACACCACTGTTCCGGTTATCATTAGTACCAACTACTTGTCCCTGCCTAACAAAATTCTAGATTTTCAGTCCCTGTTGTTGTCCGAAACTTATCACAATACTGGTATTGTCACTCTACAAGAAACCTGGCTCCATGACTCATATGATGACAATATTTTTTTTATTCCTTCACGTTCCGAGTGGAACATAGGGCTTCAAGATAGAAGCTTGGAGTTTCTGTAGCAGTGTTTATTTTTACAGGATGGGGTTGCTAGCCACATGCCCAACCTTTCCTCTTTACCAGCTTTTATTTCTGGCTTAGCGAGGTAAAGGAGTGCGTCGGCCGGGAATCGAACCCCGGAACCTGTGCATGGTCGGCGAGCGTCCTAACCGCTATGCCACCGACGCATGATGACAATATAGTGTCTTTAAATGATTTTAATGTATTCCGCCAAGACCGTGTTTGTTCCAAGAAAAAATGTGGTGGAGGTGTTGCAACTTTTATTCACTAAAAATGGTCCATTTCTAACAAAGTTTGTTTCAAATTCTCGAATGACTACATTGATTGCATCACTGTGAGATGTCGCCCGAAACACTTGTCAAAATACAAATTCATTTGTATTTCTAATGTTTATGTCTCTCCTGGCTGTACCATATCGGATTTATCTATGTTCGCAGATGAATTCACCGCTTTTGCTGCAGCTTGCTTCGAGAACTCTTTATCAGTAGTGACTGGTGATTTTAACTCATGCGATCACTCCTTCCTTATATCACTTGGTTATGACAATATTGTTAACTTTGCTACCCGTCTTGGTAAAACACTAGATCTAGTATTCATCAATGATGTTGGTATATATGAAGCTCACAAACGTGCTCCTGTACTGAACTCTGACCACTGCATCATACGTGTACTGCCTAAAATAGATTCCAAATCACACAAAGGTGTCTTCTCTCATCTCTACAGTAAATTTCAGCGGAGATGCTACTCACAAGACAACCTAAGCAAGCTCAGATGCATGTTGATAGATACTAACTGGGACCTATTTACAGAACAAACATTAAATGACACAATCACAAACACGACAGATTATCTTAAATTCTGTCTCGAAGTGTGTTGTCCTAATGAAACATTATTCACTCGATTTGACCGTTTCTCTTCTCCATATCTCAAAAAGCTACGTAGAGATAAAGAACTGTTGTTCAAAACAAATGATAAGTCAGGTGTAAAAAAGTTAAGTGCTCCGATAAAACTCGAAATGCAAAGACTAAATGTTTCATATAACCAAAGATTCTTGTCATGTGAAACCCCTTCTAGTTTGTGGAAACTTTTCTAGGAAATTTCTAGCGGTAAGCGGTGTACTTCTGTCCAATCTCTTAATGCTGATAATCTTAATTTATTTTATTTTATTTATTTTATTTTTGATTTACAGCTTGATTCCACACTGTATTTTCAGTACAAGTATGGAATTTTCAGCATGGATATCGGTTGCCCAAATTCAGGCATACCATAGATATCGGGTGTGCGCCGGCAGGGGATCGAACCCCGGACCGTGTGCATGGTCGGCGAGAGTCCTAACCACTGTGCCACCGACGCACAATATTGTTTTATTCCTTCACGTTCCGAGTGGAACATAGGGCTTCAAGATAGAAGCTTGGAGTTTCTGTAGCAGTGTTTTATTTTTACAGGATGGGTTGCTATACATGCCAACTTCTTTACCAGCTTTCATTTCTGCTTAGCGAGTAAAGAAGTGCGTCGGCCGGGAATCGAACCCCGGAACCTGTACGTGGTCAGCGAGCGTCCTAACCTCTATGCCACCGACGCATGACGACAATATAGTGTCTTTAAATGATTTTAATGTATCTTTCATACGCTCTTCTGTCGATATCCTTCCTAATGATACAAATCACATAGACAATAATTTTAGTGGTTTTAATACCCTTGATGTGCTTAAATGTCTCCGTTCGCTTAAGCCTTCCCAAAGCCTTGACCTGATGGCGTACCTGCCATTGTCCTCAGGAACTGTGCTGATATTTTGTGTTACCCTCTTACTAATATTTTTAATGCTTCCTTTTCCAGTAATGTTCTACCTTTCGCATAGAAAAACATTAAAATTATCCCTATACCAAAACAATCTTCTGGTACCGATATTAAGTTTAGGCCTATCACAATTACTTCTCCTTTTTAAAATTGATAGAAAAATTACTTTTACTTCATCTTGAACCTTCATTGAAACCTTTTAATGATCCTAAACAATTTGCATATAAACATGGTAGAAGTACCTTGGATGCTGCGGTTGTCTTATATCATAATGTTGTTTCTTGGTTAGACAAAGGTGCCAAATATTTTTGTGGTGCTTTCCTAGACTACACATCTGCTTTTCACTCTGTACCCAGGGGCCTTTTATTAAATAAGCTCTCCTTGACGCACACAGCATCCTGGGCTAAGAGTTGGTTGCATTCATATTTTTCTGATAGAATGCAGTATACTGCATATAATGGCAAATCTTCTTCTACCTCGCTTAGAAAAGCCGGTGTTCTTCAAGGTGCAGTCCTCTCTCCTTTTCTTTTTTCTTTCTTCCTACACGACCTGCCTCATTTAAACGAAACTAACTTTGTCAAATATGCTGATGACCTGACTGTATCAATGCCTATCACTTTCGAGTCTGACTGCTACAAACTTAATAGCTTTCTGTTGGACATCAGCATGTGGTCTAAGTCAAATGGTCTTATGTTAAATCCTTCCAAATGTCAGGCAGTTAACTTTACCTTCAACCATCGACGTGACATACATGGACTAGTTAGTTCCCATGGTTCCTGTAGCATAGATGGTACAGAAATTGAAACCAAATCAAGCATTAAATACCTTGGATTAGTCCTTTCCTCTGATCTTTCATGGTCATCCCACATCTTATCAATCTCTAAGAAAATGTTTCGTCTAACCTTCTACATTAAAAAGTTAAGACAATCAGGTATCAACCAACCTTTAGTTCTGCAATTTTTAAACTCCTATATTTTACCTATTGTACTCTATTGCTCTCCATTAATCTTTCCTCGGCTTCTCAAAAAAAACTATACCATATTACGAAGGGTATTAAATGCTGTGAGTAGGGCTTGTGGTTTGCCACTGCGTGAGCTCGCCAATACTATAGTCGAGAGACACATAAATTCCTGTACAAAGTGGGCAAAGGCCGTAATGTCAGACCCTCTGCACCCCCTTTATTCAGAACTATTCCCTTATATTTCATCAGGTAGGACGAGAAGTCAATATAAAAAGTTATATGCTCGAACCACTAAGTACAAAAATGTGATGAAGACTCTGTTAGACGTGAAACATATAAGTTACTATGTAATTAGCAAAGTGAATCGACCCTTTCATCGTTCATCTTTCTGTAATTCTATGGTGTCACCCTTTCTATCGTTTAATTATAACTTTGCTATTTTTATTTTAGTTGTTATTACTATTATTACCACAATTTTATACTTTACACATATTTTTCTCCGTATTGCATACAGTAATTTGCTAAATAGCTGCTATAACAACGTTTTGTTATTATTATTATGTAATGTTTATTTTTTATTTTGTACTGAATGCTGAAAATTCCTTGCTGTATCATTAGTACTGTTTTTGGAATAAAACAAAATATTATTATTAATATTGTAATATATATATGTATATTTATAAGAAAGAACTGGCGCGGCATCATGATCCTGTCCATCCCAAGCAAAATACTAAGCCAAACCATCCTGAAAAGAATCAAACACGCCATCCTGGATGAAAAACTTCGACCGGAACAGGCTGGATTCAGGAGGAACAGGAAATGCATCGACCAAATCGCAACACTACAGATCATCATTGAACAGAGCTTGGAATGTCAGTCAGCTGTCTACCTCAACTCCATCGACTTTGGAAAGGCCTTCGACAGTGCAGCGTCAATCGAGAGGTGGTTTGGAAACTACTTCGCTACTGCAGAGTGCCTCCAACAACTATACATCTCATCCAACAGTTGTACGACAATGCTGCATGCCAAGTAATCCACAATGGGAGACTCACGGAATCCTTCAAAGAAGTGAAGACAGGAGTAAGACAAGGCTGATTGGCTGGCTGGCTGCCTACTATCTCCAATGAATTTCGTGATTTTGGTAGACTTGATAATGCGACAGACAGTGGTGGCAACGAGGAGACAGGCATAAAATGGACCCACACAAAATACTTGGAGGATGTGGACTTCGCCGATGTGATATATATGGTGTGATTTGCCACAAACTGGAAGATACGCATGCGAAAAGCAACAAGTTGGCAGAATAAGCATCCAGAGGAGATAGGACTTAGAGAAAACAGAGGTGATGACGATTCATCGCCAACAACAACACCAACAACAACAATGGACAACAATCAGCCAGCATCAGTGGGAGAAATCTGAAAGAAGTAACCTCCTTTGCCTACCGACCTACCTACCTACCTACCTTGGAAGCATCGTTTCATCTACAGGCGGACGGAACTGATGAGGATATGAGAGCGAGGATCCGGAAAGCAAGCCAAGCTTTCATTACTCTCAAGTCTGTGTGGGGATAAACAGCACTCAGCATGCAACATGAAATGCGGATTTTCAACTCCAATGTGAATTCAGTGCTACTTACATACTGATCAGAGACTCGGCGTGGCGTCACGAAGGCCACTTCGAACAAACTACACACCTTCATCAACAGTTGTCTTCGTTCAATACTTCACTCAGTGAAGATGAGATGGCCGGTCAGGGAAGATCAGCATCAGTGAGGGTCTCTGGCAATTAACGAACCAACCCAGCAGGAACCGATTGTGCAACGAATGTACAGGGAGAAATGGAGGTGGATTGGATTGGTCATACTGTGAGAAAACGAACCATCAAGTGAGTGACATCACACGCCAGGCAATCACTTGAATGAGGAACGACAAGTTGATCGTCAGTGGGAGGGTGGGTGACATGGAGGAGGAGAACATGTGAAGGAGAGATGAAAGGATGTGGGCAGACGTGGAGCCAGGTGAAAACGTTGGCAGAGAATCGAACACAATGGAGACGTACAGCTGAAGCCCTATGTTCCTCCAGGAACTAAAGGAAACGATTATAATAATAATAATATATCTACCTGCTTTAAGGAAAAGAGAGATTTCTTCGTTTATACGAAACCAATTCTTTAACATAGCTGTCCTAATTAAATGAAATAACATGTTGTGCCAGAATAATTACATACTTTAAAAATATGTATGTATATGCATATACGTTTATAAATAAATAATTCTCAGTGAACAAACAACATGAATAATAATAATAATAACAGTAATGGTGATATATGACTATCCGTTATGAAACTGATATATATATATATACACATACAAATGCATCCCCTCACAAAGATAGATGTGAAAGACAAAATTAAAGCATACATTAACCCACCTGCATATCTGCCCACCTACCTACCTGGCTATCTTTGTGACATCACAGTGCCTATCTCTTTCTCACTCCCTCGTAATTTTCATGTTTATTTTTTTCGCCTTCGTAAACAAATGTTTGTCACATATATGTGGAACCAGAAGAAAAAATACAAAATAAAATTATCCGAGGATTATGAATATAACATAAGTATGAAAGTGGAAATGACTTTGTTTGATGTTCAAACAAAGAACCTACTTCTTTATTTGTTCTTTTTATACGAATAAAAGAAAAGTTAAAGCACGAAGGGGTGTTATGATGATGGAAGTGCATCAGCAGCAGCAGTGCACTTGCAGACACACACTCACTCACTTACAAATGAATACAGGTATGCATGTTGACTGTTTGAAAGAGGAGTATATAGATGAATTATTGTTGTTTACAAGTCAATTTATAGTGAAAATGTTTTTTCGTTTGTTGTTGTTGTTGTCACTGCTGTTTTTCCTCTCTATTCATTTCCCTCCTCTTTGTATGCATTTCATAAAAAATAATAATAATTTTCACTTTCTTTTCATCTCTATATTGTAGACGAAGTTGCTGGTTTTCATTGTGTAAGCAATCTCTGTTGGATTTTGTTATGTGTGTATTAGCTGACTTCGCAAAAGCAGCGCATGTTCATCCTGTTCATCATTCGTCTTCCCTCTCTCTCTCTCTCATTTGGGAACTTGTTTGAAAAACAAAACGAAAAGGAGAAAAATACTAAAAAAAGAATCTTCAGGTGAGCAGATAGGACAAAGCAGGTTACACAATAGAATGGAAAACATTAGAACTGGTAAAGCGTGACATGTACAAAAAAAGAAAAAACAGGTTTGCATATAATCCCAATGACAATGATGGTGTTGACAATAACGAACGCTACTCACCATCATCATCATCATCGTCAACAATAACAAAAAAAAACGAAAAAACATGAGTTTTTCAAACAATAGTAAACAAGAAACACACGGGAGGTGAAGACATTTTTCAGTTTTTAATAAATAATTAAGATGAGAAAACATGTGGAACTGATTGAAGGGTTCTCAACAATATAGTCTTACTCATCGTTGAACAAAGTAGCATCGGGATTATATGATGAATGGGAGGAGTGCGTACCTGTGTGATGATGTTGTAACAAAGTATTCCGTTTCATCTTATACGAGTTTAAAAAGGTTTTCAGTTTTTTTCTAAAATTTCAACTAAAATCATAAAAAAGGCAGGTTTTTATTAAAACTCACTCACTTCTACAGAGTAAAAATTCCCAACGAAAAAAACAGTCCCACCGACGTACTTATCGTCATTCCCTTGAGAAAAGTTTGTCAGAAAGACTAAGCATCTTGAAAAGCCAAGTGAGTGATTAAATAAAAAAGTGGGAAAAGCGAGAAGCATGAAGGAAAACTTCTCTGCCCCCAAAACACAGTATTCTTGTTTGTCATTACCACAGGACAGTCAACCAGTACTTTTCTGGAAACGATACGGAATTGGAAACAATGTGTGTACGCAGATAAGGAAACCTGCATGTCATGAATAAGATGAGGAAAGAAAGAAGGCAGTTGTAATACAACGTGCGCTACTGATGACATTTATCAGTAGTATATACAAAGAGACACTCAGTGGCATAAAAATATCAAATAGCGCAGAAATAGATTTCACGTCAAACAGAGCGATTGAACCAGGATTGCGGAAAAGCATGTGAGACATGAAAAGAAGACAGTGAAACCGAATATGAAGAGCAGAACTAGCAAACCACGGAGGATCTGTGCGAATGACTATTTGCTGATAGGGTGTACATGATTTCGCTACACAGAGATACTGAATCACAAATAAACATTATGTTGCCAAGCCTGTTTTCTTTTGCCGTTACAATAACATTAGTACATAATTCGAAGGTCAAAGAATCAAGCTAGTGAAATGTCAGAGACAGCTTAACAGTCATTTTTTCTTAAAATCAGTCGTCGTTTCAAATACTTGTCTCTTTTCTCATATTGACTTTGAAGAAGGATTCTAGTGAAAAGTACGGTGATCAGGGTCAAGTAAACATTCAAAATATGATGTCACTAATCAACGTTTTATGGACATTCGCTCACAGTAATACTTCTATGTGTAGCTCAGTCAAATGCTGTAAATATGCAGCCCAAATGATGACATTCCAGAGGTAGGGAGAATTTAAAAAATACTTAAAAATATGTAAACAAAAAATTACTGCTCTGAGTATTGTACGCGTCATCGTGCTCACGTTTAGATATAATGACTGAATCAGTAGTCTGTGTGTTTTCGGCACAAATTCTGTATTTCTTAACTAGGATACCTGTCCTCAAAGTGCAGATTTGTAGTGTTGTCTCTAAAATAGTGGGTGCCTCAGTCGGTACATGATAAACTTAATATCAAGTAATACATTTGATCTCGTTCATTTTCGTTTGGAAATTAGATCAAATTTCGCTTATTTTCTTCTTCTTGAACAAGCCTTTTGTTCTATTAGAATTCAAAGATAGAATTCTTTTACGGAAACAAAAAGGATTTAGTAGATTGTACTTTTCAAAAGAAGTCTACGTCATTAATTAGAATAAGCTAGAGCTTTCTCCATGGAGAAAACACCCAGGCTATTGACATTCTCAGATTAACCAATATACAGACTCTCCGATGTTTAGTATTAGACTTCCCTCACACTATTATTACAGTGACTTTCTTGCCTCCTTAACTCTACCGAACGGAAATGACCAGTCGCTGTGGGGATTAAGGCCTGCGGAACCAGTGTCTGCATCTAAACATTTAAAAACTGAATATCTCAAATAGGACAGAGTGATGTTTTTATATAAAAACTCCTCTTATCGTCTGTAGACTGCGTAAGCAGATGTAGTTGGTTTGGGGTTTGTCTTGCTTTCGGGGAAGGTCGAGACCTCCACTCCATAGGTCGTTTCGCACAATGCTCACAAGGTGGCGTCGATTCTTGATATTGTGGCGGAGTATAGGACCCTTCTGTTAATCGCTGATTCTTACGAAGCATAATTAGAGCCTCCTTCTGTTTGGCAACCTGTAGGGCCTCCACGGGCGATGTAGGGTTAGTTTCAATGACCCTTTCTCTGACCCTTCTGCGAACTGGTGGAGAATACGGGATTTAATCTCGGTTGCTGTGTCTCCTTCTAAAGCCACGGGGGCCAACTCTTGAAGGCGCCAGAGGAATTCCTCTGTACTTTCGCCACTTTGCTGGACACATGCGTGGAATGCAGCTCGCTGCCCGAGAACGTGGGTATGCGGCGCAAATGCTCAACGCATAGCTGTAAATAGTTGCTCCACTTCAATCGTCTTGTCAGTGTCGACGCCAGCTAGCTTGAGACGTTTTAATGCAGGTATCGACAATAAACAGATGATAGCACTAGCTCTTTGTTCTTCATCAAATTGTTGTATATAGCGACGACACTGTTCTTCCCACAATGTGAACGATCCCCCAAAACAAACTTTTCCAGTGCAGGAAATTTAACGTTCAGTTTGTTGCTGGAGGACGATGTAAGTGTATTAGGCATCATCAGTGCTATTCTGAACGCCGTGACCATTGCTTGGATCATATCCGGAGCAGGCGTGGAGGTAGACGTTGTTGGTGAGGTTGATGATCTCACCGGTGGTGCGCTGTTACAATATTCTGGATCACGGGCGTTCGCGTTGTCAGGAGATTCGAGGTCCTTAACTTCTCGCTTGAGTTTGCGCGAGTTGGGCCGGCTCGCCATGTTCTGTAATAGAACAACACAAACAATAATTCAGGTCAAGCACACAGGGTAGAGCGAAGAAGCAGAACACGACTTGAGGAAAAGCACTTTATAATTGACACTGAATTACACCAGCAGAAGTCCAAAAATATATATACATATCTGTGTACAAAGAGCTAGGCTTTTACAGTTCAGCGTCCACCGGTTTTTGAACTGACGCTTCCTCTCAAATTTGGTAAATCAGATTAAAAAAGAAAACCTAAGAAGGTTCGCAAATGTCAGAAACTTACAAACAGTTGTTAATAATACCATCAAACATCTACAGTTAAAATAGTTTGCATTATCCAACATAGAAATCATATTCAGCGAAAATTGACTTCTTGTAGAGAAATCTCATGAAATACTTTAAATTCTACACTGAATCAGTCACTGACATCCTAAACCTATTAGTAATCTCAAACTATCAAGCAACAGAAGTACATCAAAAATAGTACCTTCCTGAGTATATTAGATATAGGCTAATGATATGTCCATAGATGTGCTGGTGTAATTTAAAGGTCAGAAGATTAACCATTCCACATTATTGTTATTCCCCTGTGTGAGCTGAAACTTATAGATTAAACAGCGCATCTCCAGTTTGTCCTGTTCTCTACAGTCCGCCACAGCTAGCTCCAAGCTCATTCATATTCCCTCATCTCCTCCCCACCAAACCATCTCCTCCATGTTACCCATGGACAACAACTCGTTACTCACTAGGATCCCAGGCAGGAGTATGCCTGTCACGTGATCTCATTTAATGGTTCCCCCGAGCATGTGTCCACTCCATATCTATTCCCTTCAGCATATTTCATCAGCAGTATGTGCTTGATCGATTCGTTGGTAGAGATCCCTGCTGCCTACTGCTTATAGACAGGCAGCAAAGACGGGACTTCAGGTGAACACAGAGAAGACAGAGATGATGATGATAACCAACTGATGACCAACCAACAGTGACAACAACCAGCACCAATCACTGAAGACGGAAGCAATTTGAAGAGACTACTTTCTTCATTTATCCAGAGAGCATCGTTCCAACTACAAGCTCTCCACACGGATGAGTATGTGGAAACCAGTGAGGATGGGGAAGGCAGGAGACACCTTGATCACTCTGAAGTCATTTGGAAACTCTTCTGCACTGACTCAGCATAAAGAACAAGATTCGTATTTTCAGGGGTAATGTAAAGTTGGTCAGTTCTTCTATGTGGGTCAGAGACTTGACGTGTGTTTGTGTGTCATGAGAAGCATTTCGAACAGGTTAATGCAGACTTTCATCTACAGCAGCCCTTTTTCTTTGGTGCAGGTCAAACGTCTATAAGCAGTAAGCAGCAGGGATCTCTACCAACGAATCGATCAAGCACATACTGCTGATGAAATATGCTGAAGGGAATAGAGATGGAGTGGACACATGCTCGGGGGAACCATTAAGTGAGATCACGTGACAGGCATACTCCTGCCTGGGATCCTAGTGAGTAACGAGTTGTTGTCCGTGGGTGACATGGAGGAGATGGTTTGGTGGGGAGGAGATGAGGGAATATGAATGAGCTTGGAGGTAGCTGTGGCGGACTGTAGAGAACAGGACAAACTGAAGATGTTCTGTTGAAGCCTTATGTTGCACTTGGAACCCAAACGGATAACAGTTATAATGCCCGAAAATGAAAGCAGCCAAAAACATGCAATTTTCAGAAAACGAATTCGCAGTAAGCTATCACTATGGTATTTGAATGTTCCAGATTCATTCATAATTTAAATGTTATTTTCGAATTTGAGTACAGCAGTTCTAGCATGAATCGGTTGTCTTTCTGCTGATTTCGCAATGTAAAAGCCAGAATGTCGTATATTTCTTCAGATCAGTACATAACTGTGTATAGACATGGGTATGAGTGAATTCGACTGTCTGACAACCAAGGATACACAGTTCAGATGCAAACCGTCATTACTTAGATATAAGTAGCCAGTTTCCATCAATATCTAGGATTTCCTTAGTGAGGAGATTTACACAGCGCACTTATTCTTCAAGTTTGTTTAGTCTGTCTATGGACACCTTGCATTATTAGGTGCCTACTTCAGAGAATGTGTAACGGAGGGTGCAATCTACCTGGACATTTCGTTACAACTAAGCATTTCTTTCTTTCTGGTTATTCATTTTTACATGTATACAACTGAGAGATGGAAGATGTAAACTTTGAACAACATATTCATACATTTGTTGCTAATGTTAATTTTGACGATGATGATGATGATAATGGTGATTATTATGTTATTTTAAAAGAAAAATAATAATAATAAAAGATTATTTTGTTTTTGTTTACTTTCCATTTGCTTAAAATCAACATCAGCAAAAATAGTAGGACAACAAAGAAATGACCACTCTGACATGTTTACTTTTGTTGCTTTTCTTCTGGTCATCCACTCTATGTTTTCAGCATATTTCACCATTCTGCTCATAAATAAATAAAAATTAATTGCACAATCAATTACATTGTTGTTGTTTTTGTTATTATTATTATTTTTTTTTCTAACAAAACGAAGGCGAAATGATGAATAAACTTCATTTCCTGTATTTTGAAATGTTCCCACGAGGATAATAATAATAGTCGCAGGCATAAACACATTTTAATGCTTTTACATGACTATAAATGCAACAGTCACAGGACCCCCTCTCCACACCGCCCGTTATGACCCCCTCACCTCACAGACACACACTCGTACTAGCGCACGTGGATTACGCGCACATACAGCCAAATAACACGCAACAGTTATGTAGAAGGTCTTATCAAATAGACAGCTCAGGTGCTTACTCCTATACTCCCCTGTCCCAATAATAATAATAGTAATAAATTAACAGAGAAAGATAAATGAGAAAAGTGAATAGTAATGTTAATTATTCATTTATTTATCGAAAATAAGCGAAAATATCCCCAAGAGAGGGATATATATATACATGGAAGGTAGGCAGACAACAAGGTGAGCTGGTATTACGCATGATGAGGAAATGGATGAGCTATGTAACAGTGTGATATATATGTTGATGATGAATATGGCTAATAGGAAAATGAATTGTTGATAACAGTAGTCTTATTCATAGTATTTTTTTATTTTTTATAAACGGATGAAAGTTGAATATGACAAAGCAAAATTAAGATAATGAAAGCTTTTTAAAAGAGGAAAATAAACTAGCAAACAAAAGACAAAGATTTATGACTTGCATCAAAACAAAATAAATAAATAAATAAAAGAAGTAAACGAAGAGGGAGGGAAGAAGGAAGGAAATATAATGAGAGTGGAAAGTTGTTTACCTGTTATTGTTTTGTTTTGTTTTTTTGTTTACCCATCCTACTTTTGTTGACGGTTGATGACAGGTTAATTTGCGTTTTGTTTACTCTCGCCTGCATTCCCTTCTCCTCTCGTCTCCTGTTGATACATGCAGCCGTGTATGTTCATTGTAATATGTTGATAATAAATATATATTTGAAACTGATTGTCCCCATAGGCATTCATAGTTATAAGTATATAAAATATATTATGCTATATTCCTATCTACTCATTCACTTTGTTTTGTAATTCATCTGGTTCAGATCAAGCTGATTTTAAAGAAATGTTTTTCTTCATGAAAAATATCGTTATTATTATTATTATTGTTGTTGTTACTGCTTCGAAAACAAACAGTGAAAAAGGCGCAGAATATGACTAATCAAGATTTATTTCTCATCTCAGTAGGAAGCTCTTATTGTGTACACTCATACCTGTAGCCTTCAGGTATTGTCTAAGATATTGTCTCAGAAATGCAAGATCACATTGATTTGTGCTGCCACACAAACGAATTATCCCTTAGGTCGTTTTTAGTCGCAGGTAACCTGTTTTGAACAACTGAACTGAATGCATTCTCTGGTCACTGAAGATTGACTAAGGCAATGTCTGGTTGCGGATTCTTATGAATGAGCTTCGGATTATGGTTATCGCAGCAGTGCCGTTGCATAGCGGAATAATTTAAAATCTTGATCTGTGGAATCAACTTAAAACTGGGTGATGTTAGAGTCAGCGGATGGAAACCAGGGAGGATTTAGAGGCAGCACATACTTCAGCGTCAAGTAGTAGCCCAGAAGTGATGTGAGTTCAAGTCTCTGGTGTGAAATGTATATTTCACTAAGTCAGTGAAAGGAATATCTAAGGATAATGCGGTTTTATTAGATGGTTGGAGGTAGTCGGCAGGAATCCCTCTCTGACCTAGGTCTCATGCTTGTTGAAATTCACCACTCAGCAAGGCGTATCTACACTTCTGAAGGAATTCATGCACTATGATTTCGGGCCATTTTCGTTTAATGGCAGTAATAATGCAAACCCGTCGGCAGGGAGGATCGAAGATTTACAAGAGTGTACAGCCCACGACACGGTTTACCTTCATTCAAAACATTCGCTTATAAATAAATCATGTAGGCACAAATGTCACAAGATCAGTATGTTACCTACTCAAGTTAACGATCCATCAACATCAAGCTTTCTCAATGAACAAGACAGCCCGAAAATTCTCCTATTGACAAGGCCTTTGATGACAAAGCATATTCCAAAGGTTTTCTACCCGTTTAGATAGTGGAATTAGTATTGTATCAATTTGCCACCAAATGCTTAGTTCTTCTTTACAAAATAGTGAACTAATGAACCAACAAGGTTTAAGGCAAAACGATCTTTCAAAATCGGTTAGAATAGATTTCCAGTCTTGATGAACGCAGAAGTATAAGAAACAGATGGTGTAAACGATTATCAAGGTAAATCTTTTGCAGAAAAATATACCCTTTTTCAAGTGATTCATCTCAGGTTTGCTATAGACTGCTGGCGGTGATGAAACCATCTTTCCAAATTCAAAAACTTACACTGCCTCCTCTTATCCAGACAATGCGAAACAGCTGAGTACTTTAATCTTTTATACTCTATGGTGATGTAGTACTATTAGGTGTAATAGGCATATCGTGTACAAGTTTCAGAGTGCTGAACATGAGCGATTTCGGAAGCTGCTTAAAAGAAGATCAACGTTGTGGTAGTATGAAAGAGGAAATAACATCCATAATTAAATTACTATTAAATTGATCACAATGATTCAGTAGAAGTTATGCAACTTATGGTACAGAATACTGTGATCTATTTCACTTGGCTCTCAGTCTTAACTTGGACCTTCCGTCCTACTAGGTTCATTCAAAAAAATTAAAAAATAATAATTCAAGACTGCTGAGAAGGATTTCGAAGATAGTTCATAATTGTTTGCACGCTTTGACCTCTTCACCTCTTCATGGAGCGCTCCATCTGCTTGTACTCCTTCGCTCATGAGAAAGACAAGAAAACCAGATCCTCTTGGTATCTTCCGTTTTCGTTATGAAGCATTATTACTGTTTTTAATTATAATGAATGTTATTCACATAATTAGCCCTGTCGTCGACTGTGAGGATCAGCGCTATATCATGAAATGAAAGAAAGTGAATTCGTCGCATTTAACTGAATGCCTGAAGTGGCTGACAGTTCTGAGGAGTACATATAAGAAATGATGTCGATCGATGAATAGTTTTTTTTGAATCTGATGCTTTATTGATTTCGTAATTCTATAAGCTTGTTCTGCCTAACTGCCTAACTTGCATTCTACTAGATAAAATCTTGAATAAAATAATAAATAGTATGCCAAAAAGTTATGAATCACACAATGAAGAATCCAATTGGTTAAGTAATAGCCGAATAAACATCTCTTGTGGTCAAAATTCAGATAATGTGAAACGTGCACTAGACCACTGTAATAATTATGTGCGTTCTTGTCATTCTAATTGTTCAACATGTCATTGTGGAGGTCTTCTAATGAGAAACCCCTATCAGTATGAAACAAATCCAGCGTGTATTACTAGTAAATTACAAGAACAAGAAGATGCCTATCGTGGTTACATAGATTTATTTAGGAAAGATTGTTTATGTGAAGTGACTCGAACAACTAGACTTGCACCAATTCCACCATACTGTTCAATGCAACAAACAAAGTGTTCATTGAATCATTGTCAACCAGTATGCTGTTTAGACTTATCAACTAGTCATTCAGGATGTAGTGGTTATCAACAAGACCCAGTGTGCAGAAGTTGTACAAATACATTAATGTGTCAAAATACATTTCAACCGAGCATGGTAATATCACCCCCAACATTTTGTTATAATGCTTGTCCTTGTCTTCAGATGGTGAACAATGTGTGTCCGGCGCATATTTCACACAATTAAAAAGTGAACTTTGCATACAGATATTAATTAATAAGTTCGTGAACTTGCTGTGTTAAATTTATTTCCTGATGTGTAGATTTTTCGGATATATCTTTCACTTGTTTTTTATTTTCTTCACTTATTCATCACTCAGTTGCACAACAGACTGCTTATTAATAGATTTTTCATTGGGCATTATCTGTGTTGTGATTGTTGCTTGTCATAACAGGTTTTTAATTCTTAATAGGCGTTAGCATTTCTTATTTAATCGTATACACTATAGCTTTTGCGCATGAACAATATCAAATGCAAGTATTACAGAAAAAAGAACAACGCAGATATATATATATATATATATGGGAAGGCATCAGGACCAGACGGAATTCCCCCGAAGCAATGAAAACCGACCCAGAGACTACGGCAGATGAGTTCACTCCATTGTTGCTAAAGGTTATGAAGGAAAGAAAGGTGCCTACCAATTAGAAGAAAGGATGGCTACATTGTCTCCAGCTACCAAAGAAGGATGACTTACGCCTCACTCTGCAAGAACTGACTGGCGTGGAATAATCCTCTTGTCCACGCCAAGTAGACATGGATCTTAACTTCATCGACTTCGAAAAGGCCTTCAGCAGACAGCAAATCGTTGACTGAGAAGTAACTCGGAAACTACTTCAACACTACGGTGTGTAGTGCCCAAAGTCTTTATCAACCTCATCCAACAGATGGCTATATGACAATGCCTGTCATGTGTCAGTCAGGTGACCCACAATCGTAAACTCACTCAGCGAGGCGTTCGAAGTGAACTCAGGAGTAAGACAAGCTGGCTGGCTGGCTGGCTGTCTAATATCACCGATGATATTCTTAATTGTGGTGGACCAGATCATGCGTCAGACTGTGCGTTGGGAGTGAGGAGACAGGAATACGCTGGACCGTCGTTAAGAAAACGCTACAAGATCTGGATTCCGAGTATAGGTGATTTATGTTTAATGTCACACAAACTCGAAGACTTGCAGGCAGGCGAAAACCAACAAACTGACTTAAGAAGCAGACAGGCAGCGAAAACAGGACGCCATCCAGGTGAGCATAAAGAAGATTGAGGTGATGAAGATAACCAATCAACCAACCGACCAACAGCAACAAAAACAACAACCAGCACCAATCACCATCAACGGAAAAGATATGAATGAGGCTACATCCTTCACTTATCCAGCCAGGAAGCATCGTTTCAACCACAGTCAGCCGGACGGATGAAGATGTCAAAGTCAGCCAGCCAACCAGCCAGTCAGAATCAGAAACGCAAGATACGCACGCCTTCATCAACCTGAAACCAGTTTGGAAAGCTTCTGCACTCCGCTTCAGTATTGAGAACAAGATTCGGATTTTCAACACAAATGTCAATGAAGTCAGTCAGTTAGTCAGTTCTTCTATACGCGTCAGAAACTTGCACTGAGTGTAACGGAAAGGATTTCCAACACGCCACTGTAGACTTTTATCAACAGCTGCTACCTTCGCTGGCTGGCTGGCTGCATACTCAAGATCAAATGGCCGGTCGGTCGGCCAGAATGAATTGGCAGGAACAAACTCTGGTTGGGAACAAACCAACCACTCAACAGATATGTAAGGGAAAATGGAGATGGTTCGGGCATACGCCACTGAGGAGGCCGTTGAATGACTTGCTGCGCCAGACTATGGCTCCAGTGGAATCCCAATGGGAAGCGACGAGTGGGTCATCAGTGCGAGGGTGACATGAAGGAGACCGCGCGAGTCGGAGGAGATGAGAGATTATGGGTAATCGTGGACGTAGCTGAAAAGGACAGCACCATGTCGAACAAAGTGGCGACGTATTGTTGAAGCCCTATGTTCTACTCGGAACCTACGGGAATAATAATTATATATATATATATATATATAAACTTGATCGCACACAAAAGAGATAGTTACGTCATTTAAGTGAAGTGGTGAAACAATAAAGACAAAAGTAAGCAGCAGTAAGAAGGACTGAAAAGGTATAACTCTGTTACTTGTCACTAGGAATTAATCAGTAAGAGGGCATGACCAACCTAGATTGAATGCTTATCAGCCCTAGTCTGCAACTCTGAACAAAATGAATCAATCAGAGACTTTATCACTAAGCCATTCTGGTGTGCAGCTTCTCAAGAGACGAACGAAGCAGTGGAACACAAAAAACAAACAGAACAAACGAGCCATATTAGTTTGTTTATTAGATATATCACACAGTGAAACAGTATTATTTACTGGATGACGTTTCGAACAAAATTTATTGTTCATAATCATATCAATTGTTTCGAAGTCGTGTGATTACAATTTGATGATATGATTATGAACAATAAATTTTGTTCGAAACGTCATCCAGTAAATAATACTGTTTCACTGTGTGATATATCTAATAAACAAACTAATATGGAAGAACAAACGAGCCGCTAATTAAATATTACAGCAGTTGTTTATCAGTAGGCAAGGTGTTGAGGATCACAAATCACTAGAAATGTGTTCTATTCTAGTGTCTACTTCTTCAGGAATTCTTTGTTATCTCAAGCAGAACTTATTACTGTCCAGTCTGTGAGTTGGAATCCCATGAGACCTGTTTCTCAGCTCTCGTCATTTCGTGACTGATAGCGTAAAACAGTACAAATATCAGTGGAATAGTGAAATCACTGAATTAAAACGGACATTGAACAGTGATGATACCACTTCACAATTATGTTTGAACATAAAGTTATGTATATATGCACTTTAGCCTTTATCAGTTTGCCGTAATGCACGCAGAAATGTTTATTTCTGCAAGGAGGTGAATAATATCAAATATGTCATGTAGGCCTAAGTGTTTTCCCTTAGTGAATATCCTTCGATAAGAGAGTGTAACTTCACACCGACTTATTCACCTGCTTCCTGAGTTTAAATTTTGTTGACCAGTGTATACCTCATAGTTCTCTTACAGACGAAGAGAACAACTTTATCGTCATGCTAAGATATTGTGTCTGTTTTTTTGGTTTAAATATTTTGCAGACACCAAAGTATTCTTCCAGACAACTATCCGAATAAGCAGGTACTTCTGACCACCATAAACACTAATTACCTTCATGCAAAAATCAAAGGTCAGTGACTGTTAGTCGGCCTTGAAGTATGTAACACATATCCTAACCATCTCAGTCAATGGAAACTCACAACCTCATACATTGCATTTCCCCCGCTACCCAGTAATCTAAGGCTAACCTCACTATTATTGACGATGCTGCAACAAGTAACACTGGAGACTGAATGCAAGCACCTATATACCAATAAATAGCGTGTTTGTTCTTACCTTCCACTTTTGACGGCGATGTTTTAAGCTGGTGGCGTAGGACGGCGGCAACCGCTTCACAGTATTTACGCATCCTTTGATGTATAACCGGTATCGTCTCGATACTAAAGATGACTCAAGTCGACAGATACCGAACCAGGAAATTGAAAACACGCTGCGATTTCGATAGCATTCACTTTATTAAGATTGATGTGGTGGTTCATGTAAGTGAAGTGGTCATCAGATTCTTCAGAACAGAAGTCAGTGCAGAACAACTCTTTAGCACCGCTTGACTTTTATCACATGGAAAGTTAAATCATGTGTTAACGACTAAAGTTGTTTGGTTGTAGATCATATTTAAAGATGTCCCCATGGGTGTAGGTGTTCAACTGGTTAAAACACTGGAACGCCAGTAAAAACAACATACCACAAAATTTCACTTTTGACAAATTTTAATTGAGAATGAGATACTTTTAGCTTATCGTACAGATATGAATCTCAGGAGTATGGAAGGCAAAAGTAAAATAGAACGAAAACTTAAAACTCTGCAATGTTATATTCAGGTAGATATAAGTGGAAGTGAACACGATAGAAAACTAGCCTGTTGTCTCAAAATGCAATAATGACAGCATAATTCAGGGGAAATTTACTAGTGAGATGAGGATACTGTCTACAAAAATATTGTTCACTGTAACTGTAGTTGTATTACTATGTCAATATTTTTGTATACATTAAATATTATAGCTGTTCATGTTTATTGTTTACTTGCTATCATAAATATCACGAAGCACAGTAACATTTTAGAAATGTCCCATCCATTTGAAATCTTCCAACAACTAGATTATCTTTTGGTCTAATCAATCGTGGAGGCGTGGCTTGCTTAAGCTGGTAGTCACTTTGATATCGACTAGTGTACATGGATAAGTCTTTATTTGTATTCGTATGATCATGATGTTGTTGAGCACTATTGACTCGCCTACAACATTGTCTCTCCCCAGCATTTTGACAGTTTGATGTATTCCCATCATTAGGTGCACTGTCTCTGACATTCTGTTCAACAGACTGTTCAAATGAATCATCTCTTAATTTACTTTTATAACTTGGTCCACAGTAGAATGCTCGATAACTTGTTGTATTGTACAATCTTTCATTGGTATCTCTTGATTTACAACAACATCGACAGCCTTTTCGCATCATTGTTACTTCTTGTTACAAAACAGAAATGATTAGACAGTAAACGTAATTAATACGTGTTGCTGTTTATTACTTATACAACGTAAATGTGAACACACTGCTTTGTGAGGTGAAGGCTTTATTATTATTTTTTAAATCTAGACTACAGGATTATCGACCAAATGAAAAAATCGATAGCCTATTACTTATATTTTTATGGTATTATAGGGTTGGTTCACTCTGATTAAACCTACTTCGACGCTTAGTGAACAGTAAGTATGCAGTTGAGAAAGTCTCTTACATACGTCTTACTGATCATTTAAGTTATGATATTGTGACTAGTGCTACTGATAAGATTTATGAGTAATAATACAGATGCAGTTGTACATAGTAGAGTAGACCAGAGTCAAGAATATCGAATGACGCAGAGATGGATTTAATAAAGTATGCTTGAGAAACAGCATGGAAAACATGAAAGGAAGACAAAGGGGAACTATACCGACGATATATATATATATATATGCAAAATGTAGTTCTGCTATACAGTAGACGTATTTTGTCTATATCTGTGTATCAAGTTGCAAATAGATAATTCCGTTACCGAATTCTCTTGCCTTCTGCCGTTGTAGCATATAACTGATTGCCTGACCAAGTGAAGATAACCAAAGTAGAGCAGTACACTGCTCACTAATGTGGATAGCTGGACGCCACTCACATGAACCACTAGTGTAAGCCAATCAGGTCGTACTGATGCAGACATAAGATGAGTTTGATTTCAATAAACAATAATATAAGGAGTTGTAAAATGTCATACAGTAGAGAAGAATAATCTATTAAGGTATAAACATCGTTGTGAAAGTATCCCAAGTTTTTCGCTGCGCGAATTCGTTACTGAATGCTGACCAAGAAACCTAAATAGCTTTTGCTGGTCATCGAAAATTGTCGCACGAATAGTACATGGAACTCCTGCAATTAAGATGTATATTTTTTAGAACAGTATGCAAGTCTGATGGAAGTTTGACATGAGATCCTCAAATCTTGCATAATTCACTCATTGTTGCGTGTTTCTACTTAGACATAGATATAAGTAATGTACCGAGTAACATGCTCGAAGAAGAAACGCGAGAAGAAGCACAAACGATGATGAGAGTATGGTTGTTTGTTTTTTTAGTTAATGCAGCAGCAGCAGCAGAATGAAACTGCACAAATGTCTACAATCACAGTAGAAGTCTGAATCATCCCAGCTGGTGAAATTTTAAAATCTTATCTACTGACCTACCCATTATAACTGACGATCTTAGCACTACATTACTGTATGTTTCCGAGGGAAACAAGTACTGGTAGAAAGATATAAACTGGAAAATATCTCAGTAAGTTCAAGAGATGCTGTATCTCTTCACTGCATTATACCATCTACTAGGTTATATTCTGATAAAGTGACAGTTATTTCAGAGACAAACAGGCAGTGCAAAAGATATTCTATTTGATAACTTCCTTATCTGGCTACACAATTATTCATACACATATTATTTAGACAGTAATTAGTATTGATAACAGTGATGGTTTTCGAATATTGTCGAGCTATTAATACCGATAGATTACATCTCAAAAGCATGTGTAGGTGATGGCATGCATAAAAATATATTCATAATAATAATAACAATAATAATAAAGTGAATATCAGATAAAGTTAGGAAGATTAGTGAAACATTTGAAGAGAACTGAAGTAACAGTCACTTGCAAAACACTTGTGAGGGGAAAGAGGGAAATTGTTAGATTTTTACGATTATGCAATGAAGAGCAAGGTAAGGAAAGCATCTGAACTAACTTGTTCGTCTTCTGAACGCATAATTTTGGCTTCTTCAGGTGAATTCCGACAGCTTCAACTATGTGTAGAAGACGGAGCCGTAGGGTAGGAAATAGATAGACAAACTTAAATTTTTTTTTGTTAACACCAACTTTATTATATTCGGAGCTAAGAATAATGGGAAGCTGGAATAAAAGTTCCGTTTCCGCCGGTAAATCTAAAATAAAAATGGGTTTACCTCTCAAACACCGCATCACTTGAAACAACAGATGTCAGTAAGCACTTACCGACTGACTGAATATTCAACGTAGATCTTTCTTTAACCAAAGTTTCGGCCCTCATTTAGTATAAGCATTGATCAAAACACGTGGATGAACAAAGCGGGATGAAATATGTAGCAGTGAATAGGCAGTAAACGCCAAAAGGTAACGTCTATAGTGCATAATGTAGACGGCAGAAAAGCCACTGTAATAAAATACAGATAATGGACAAGATTTGTATCTCAGGTGGATGATATTGAATTAGTTGTGTTCTCTGAGCTGGTTGATTTGATTGCAAAGCATTCATCGTCCTTCTAAAAAAAAATCTTCAGCCACCACGAAAGCTTCGCAGTTAAATCAACCAACTCAGAGAACACAACAAATTTAAAAAAAAACAAAAAAATAAGACTTCTAGAAAATAACCAACAAATTTGTTATATTACTAGGTAATAAATAGTAGTAAAACACTTAAAGTATAAAAATGCATGGAGAAAAACAAAATTTCAGTATGTACATGAAGCGTTCATAAGTATAACCTCTTATTCTTTTATTCAGATTACAGCTTGATGACACACCGTATTTTCAGTACAAGTACGGAATTTTCAGCATGGATATCGGTAGCCCAAATCTTGCAGGCCGACCGTTGATATCGGGTGTGCGTCGGCAGGGAATCGAACCCCGGACCATGTGCATGGTCGGTGAGAGTCCGAATCACTGTGTTACCGACGCCCTCTAGTCAGTAAACCTTGCTAAATTCGCTTGCAAATCAATCTGATATGGCTGTTGCCTGAAAATTTTTGATGAACAACTGAGAAAGAAGTCTTAGGTGTCAGAAATAGTTAACACTGTCGTAAGAATTATGGGAAAAGTATTTTCATACACTTCTCACTTCACTCACTCGTGTATTAACTCTGTCGCAAGACAGTGTAAGAATACAGTTAATTTTCATCTATACATCAAAGTGAAACGCTATTTGTTCGCTCCTCTGCTTGTATTAAAATTGCTTAGACTTTAATTCATCACACCCACAATCGGTAAAGGTAGGTTTCTGTTAAATGTCTGTATCGTCGGACCACGTGCCTTCTAACTAGTGAGTTAAAAGATTTAAATAATGAAATCAAACAAATAAATAAAAATATTAATAGTGAATAACTAACTACCCACCAGGTTTGATTCAAAAACGTATGTGAACACATTAAGAAAATAAGAGCAGAAAAGTAAGCATTGAAAATATAACCCTGACCATGATTTTAAGATCATCTACCGAATCCATGCTAACTTGCCGCGTTTTCTTCGTTACAGGCTTGTAAAGACAGCTGAGGCCTTGGCAATTCATGACTTTAAGCCAGACAGGTCTTTGTGTACAAAAGAAGTATGCACAATCCCTACTTCTGCCTTGGCCGTAGAGGGATACGCATTTAGTTATTTTGTTTATTTAGTTATTTTATGTACCTTTCCCTTATTACTACGATTAATATTAGTATTACTATTCTCACTCTGAATTGTTTCCGCTTGTCCCACTTGTCATTCTATCTATATCTAAAATTATAATTCGTTTTGTTTTTACAATACTGAATTCTATCGTATCAAATTTCGCACCATGTTATGTAACGTTTTATATTAGCCTACTAGTCCTATAATTATGTACCCCTTTCCAACATCTATACACCTTATGAATTATTCCACATATGACATTAATTGTTTTGCTACTTTGCATTTAACTATGATTATAATCACAAATATTTTAATTGCATTTCATACTATTATTTCATGTGTTCACACTTTTGATCTAATTCCCTCACAGGATATAATTGCTTAAAAAACCATAAATATATACGATTGTACAGCTTGATAATAAATTCGTTGTTGAAAAGAGATCTGATGGTTCTCTTCAAAGATCGATCTACAGGAAACCAACATGGAATGGTCAGTACACAAATTTCCATAGCTGGGTCCCTTTGAGAAGAAAGAGAAATCTGATCCATTCCTTATCCTCAAGAATAAGGAGGATATGTTCAAGCGATACAATCGTTGGGGAACTGGAGCGACTCAGACAAGTCCTTATAGAGAATGGAATCCCCCAAGATTTATCGAGAAAAACATGAAGCCAAGGGAAAAACCTGGAAGAATACAGACGGTGCCGAAGAAACTACTGTTCATGAGTGTTGAATTTAAAGGTGATACCGCAGCTGAGATCCTGAAGAATCGCTTATGCAGATCACTGAGGAAAGCTTTCTTTATGGCTGAGCTATGTATCAATTTCTACAGCCGACAAATGATCAACGGATGTGTGAAGGATAAACTGCCGCTTTGGGCCACCTCAGAGTGTGTTAATAAATTCACTTGCTCATGTGGAGCTAGTTTTATTGGCAGCACAAAGCGCACGCTTTCCAAACGCATCTCTGAACATTATCCGGCATGGTTAGCAAAGGGACAATGTAAGACAATTACTAGCTCAATTCTCGAGCATTTGGTGAACTCAGGCCACCTAGCTCCACCAGAATCGTCTTTCAAGATCATCTACAAAGTGAAGCCAAATGGTACAAAGGCCGTCAGGTTTCGACTTTTGTGTATGGCGGAGGCTCTGGCAGTTCATCAATACAACCCTGAACTCTGTATACAGAAAACGTTTGTCCAGTCTCTTATTCTACCTTGGTCAAAACCTCTTCACTAATCGTACCTTGTAAATAAAAAATGTATTTTGATTTTTTCTTTTCATTCTAATTTCACTTTTAGTTTGCTTTTGCCTTAATAATTAATTCACTATTATCACTCTCATATGCTTCTTTTATACATTTTCACACCCTCTTCACACTTGTTAAATTGACACTCAAATACCTTTATTCTCAGTCAATAGCAATTTTAACCTTATCAAATTTCTATCTTTTTGCCGTTGAGTACCACGTAATTTACAACTTTTAATTTTCACTTCTAAAGCCACTTCTGAGTAATTATATCAATTATTATTATTATTATTATTATTATTATTTCCTTTAGTTCCTAGAGGAACATAGGGCTTCAGCCATGCGTCTCCATTGCGTTCGGTTCTCTGATAGAGTTTTCACCTGGCTCCAGGTCTGCCCACATGCTTTCATCTCCTCTTCACATGATCTCCTCCAGGTCACCCTTGGACGACCAACTCGCCGCTTCCCTTTCGGGTTCCACTCGAGGACTTGTCTAGTGATGTCACTTGCTGGTTTCCTCAGAGTGTGGCCAATCCATCTCCATTTTTTCCTGCCTATTTGTTTCACAATGGGTTCCTGGTTGGTTCGCTCCCAGAGATCTTTGTTGCTGATCCTTTCCGGCCATCTGATCTTGAGTATTGAGCAAAGACATCTGTTAATGAAGGTCTGTAGCTTGTTTGAGGTGCTCTTTGTGACACGCCAAGTCTCTGATCCGTATAGTAGTACTGACTTCACATTGGAGTTGAAAATCCCGATCTTATTTTTGACGCTGAATGATGTTGTCCTCCACACAGACTTCAGAGTAATGAAAGCTTGCCTTGCTTTCCCGATCCTTGCTTTGATATCCTCGTCAGTTCCGCCTGTAGTTGAAACAATGCTTCCCAAGTAGGTAAAGGAGGTAGTTTCTTTCAGGTTTTTTCCATTTATGCTGATTGCTGTCTGTTGTTGTTGTTGGTGTTGGCCAGGGATCTTCATCACCTCTGTTTTTTCTATGTTCACCTGGAGTCCTATCTTTGATGCTTCTTCTGCCAACTTGTTACTTTTCACTTGCATATCTTCCAGTTTGTGGGAAATCAGGCATATATCATCGGCGAAGTCCAGATCCTCCAAGTTCTTTGTGTGAGTCCATTTTATGCCTGTTTCCTCATTGCCCGCTGTAGAGCCTTATAAAGAAGGGACATCAGAAGCTGGAATTAGAGTGACATTTAAACCAACCAACTCAAAGGCAAACTTTGTCGGCTTAGGAATCCGATAGATCCAATTTTTAAAAATAAATACAATTTACCAAATATTATGCAGTGATTACCAGGTCAGTTACACAGATCGAACTAGGTTATTGAAACATAGGAATTTAGCTAAGGCTAGAATGATTGATCCCGATAATTGAAATGACCTAGGAAGAAAAACTCCGCCATTGCAATGCATTCACTTGCATGTGATCACACAAAAGGGGAGACAGAGTGAAAGTATTAAAATGTTATATAGTCAGGTGAAGAGAGGGAGAGGTTAATCACTGAATATTTGTTCATCGAATCAACACCAAACACGTGCAATCGAAATGACGCAACGCCTATACCTGATATATTGAAAATTACAATGAATTACAAGGTGAGAGAGAAAAAGTGTGAAGCCATGCGAATACAGTGCTGTTATGGCGTGTGCCACTAATAAGATTTATCAGTAGCGCAAAAAGAGATGTTCATCGACGTAAAACATCAAATAGCATGGATATAGATTTGATGTCGGGGAAAGCAAATGATACAGCGTTGTGGAGATACATGGGAGACGTGAAAGGAACACACAAAAAAACACAATATGAAGGCCAGAAATAGCACAACACGGAAGATCTGTGCAAATGGTGCGCTGAAGATAAGGTGTACATAATTTCGGTGGCTCTGTTGATGCTACCGTTGTACTCAACAGCTTTCTAATCGCCTGCGCTAGCTTAGTGATGTCTATGGGTTGTGTTTAGCATTAACCAGTTTTAGTTGTTGAGAAATGTGGTCTGGGACACTCTCAATGAACTGGGACGCCGACAGCTGCGACTCCAACTCTTCATCCAATGTGAGGAGTGCATGACGTAGAAAATTCATCAGCTTCACCACCAACACTAGCGGGTCTCCGTCCAGTCCCAGCTTCGTGGCACGGAACTGCTACATCACTAGCTGTCTGCCCGTCGGGCTGTTGAACTCTGCCACCAAGCGTTTAACCAATACCTCCCAGGTCTCCTACTCATCTAACCGTTCTACACTGTCATACTCCAGCTTCGCGATGGCCTCAAAGTCCCGCGAGAAGCTCCGTATGTCTCCTTTCTCGAAAGCAGCCAGCCATGGGATCTTCATTGTATAGAGGCAGCAACACCAAATGTAACTGATAAATCTTATCAGCTGCAAATGGCACAATATGATTATGAGCAATGTATTGTGCTCGACATGTCATCCAGTCATATCAGATAAATTTATTTTATATGGAAGTATACTTTATCTCTCTGCCCAAGTTCCACACATCCATAAACATTACAAAAATTTATAGAAGTAACGGCCTAAATGTTTTATTTTTACCCAAGAATTTGTATTACATGCCCTATAAACCTGTTTTTTTTTTAATGTGAAGTTAATCCTTCTAAATTTACTTTTTTACTAAATCAAAGAAATCCTCGTTCTGATGACATATTTAGCGCATTAACACCCATTACTGAAATCGAATCCAGTAACAAAAGAAACCTCAAGAAGGTGATACCTTCCGAGTTTAAATGATGTAATCTGCAGTAAAACGGCTTTCATGCTTGCAAAATCGATGCATTCCCTCTAAGGTGGAAATGAATACTTTATAGTCATTATTACTAATATTATTAATAATAATAACAGCAACAACAACAACTGACAACAATCAGCATAAATGGGAGGGACCTGAAAGAAACAACCTCCTTTAACTACCTGGGAAGCATCGGTTCAACTACAGGCAGACGGAACTGACGAGGATATCAAAGCAAGAATCGGAAAAGCAAGACAAGCTTTCACTACTCTCAAGTCTGTGTGGAGGTCAACAACACTCAGCATCAAAAATAACATCCGGATTTTCAACTCTAATGTGAAGTCAGTCAGTGCCACTTACTATACGGATCAGAGACTTGGCCAGCGCGTCATAAAGAGCATCTCAAACAAACTACAGACCTTCATTAACAGTTGTCTTCGCCCAATACTCAAGATCAGATGGCCAGTCAGAAAAGATCAGCAACGAGGAAGGATCTCTGGGAGCGGACCAACAGAGCGGGAACCGATTGTGAAACAAATAGGCAGGAAGAAATGGAGATGGATTGGCTGGCCATACTCTGAGGAAACCATCAAGTGACATCACTAGACAAGCCATTGCTCGAGTGGAACCCGACTGAATAGGAAGCGGCGAGTTGGTCGTCAGTGCAAGGGTGGGGTGACTTGGAGGAGGTCATGTTTAGAGGAGATGAAAGCGTGTGGGCAGACATGGAGCCAGGTGAAGACTCTATCAGAGAACCGAACGCAATGGAGACGCACGGCTGAAGCCCTATGTTCCTGTAGGAATTAAAGGATACAATAATAATAATATTAATAATAAATATTGAGCGAACTGATTACAAACCAGGGAAATGAAAATGCCTAATCTGGGCAAAAAATCTCTGACTTTTACTATTTTAACAATAGACAGAAAAAAATAATAAAGCAAAGGAATACAGTAGATACGTATATATTTGTGAGATAGAAATCCAGTCAATATTCATCTAGTACAGTTTGAATTAGCTTTACTGACACAGAAATAAGCGTAGACTGGTTTATATCTCCGATATATAAGCCGATTTCCGCTTTCTAAAATTCATGTAATTATGCTGATAAAGACAGTAAACATCCATCAACACTATTTACATTCCTGAAATCCACTTGAGAACAAGAACAAGGAGAGCATAGCATTTTGTTGCAGCTACGGCACCTACATACAAACAAATTGTCACGTGGCTTCCGCAGACTTCGCCTATGCATACTAGGTTTCCGGAATTGAACACGATATGTTGTCCTGTTCCCAAAACAGCATGCATCATCGACGCCGAGACACAACTGATTTTTCGTAGGTCCACCAGATGTACTGCAACAAAGCGACGAGTTGCGCGAAGTATCCGCTAATCCATTTAAACAGCCATTACCATCACTGAAGCCAACACACCCAGAACCACACAGACCACTACATGTTACAAGATTATCCGTCTTCTTAATAGGAGACACGCGTGTGATATCTTTTGCGACATATTCTCTTCGATAGTCTGAACAATTCTCAAAAGCACCGTCAAACACCTTCAGATTGTCTGGCTTCTTCACCGGCTCAACTCTCTTCTCTGGAGTCCCACGGAAATCTGTTCTGTACATCGTACAACCATCAAATCGATCACCAGACGTTTTCAAGTTGTCCACCATCTTTATCGGACTCGGACGACCTTCATCCGCTCCACGATAATCTGTCCGATAGTTTGTACAATTCTCAAAAGCACCGTCAAACACCTTCAGATTGTCTGGCTTCTTCACCGGCTCAACTCTCTTCTCTGGAGTCCCACGGAAATCTGTTCTGTACATCGTACAACCATCAAATCGATCACCAGACGTTTTCAAGTTGTCCACCATCTTTATCGGACTCGGACGACCTTCATCCGCTCCACGATAATCTGTCCGATAGTTTGTACAATTCTCAAAAGCACCGTCAAACACCTTCAGATTGTCTGGCTTCCTCACTGGCTCAACTCTCTTCTCTGGAGTCCCACGGAAATCTGTTCTGTACATCGTACAACCGTCAAATCGATCACCAGACGTTTTCAAGTTGTCCACCATCTTTATCGGACTCGGACGACCTTCATCCGCTCCACGATAATCTGTCCGATAGTTTGTACAATTCTCAAAAGCACCGTCAAACACCTTCAGATTGTCTGGCTTCTTCACTGGCTCAACTCTCTTCTCTGGAGTCCCACGGAAATCTGTTCTGTACATCGTACAACCATCAAATCGATCACCAGACGTTTTCAAGTTGTCCACCATCTTTATCGGACTCGGACGACCTTCATCCGCTCCACGATAATCTGTCCGATAGTTTGTACAATTCTCAAAAGCACCGTCAAACACCTTCAGATTGTCTGGCTTCTTCACTGGCTCAACTCTCTTCTCTGGAGTCCCACGGAAATCTGTTCTGTACATCGTACAACCATCAAATCGATCACCAGACGTTTTCAAGTTGTCCACCATCTTTATCGGACTCGGACGACCTTCATCCGCTCCACGATAATCTGTCCGATAGTTTGTACAATTCTCAAAAGCACCGTCAAACACCTTCAGATTGTCTGGCTTCTTCACTGGCTCAACTCTCTTCTCTGGAGTCCCACGGAAATCTGTTCTGTACATCGTACAACCATCAAATCGATCACCAGACGTTTTCAAGTTGTCCACCATCTTTATCGGACTCGGACGACCTTCATCCGCTCCACGATAATCTGTCCGATAGTTTGTACAATTCTCAAAAGCACCGTCAAACACCTTCAGATTGTCTGGCTTCTTCACTGGCTCAACTCTCTTCTCTGGAGTCCCACGGAAATCTGTTCTGTACATCGTACAACCGTCAAATCGATCACCAGACGTTTTCAAGTTGTCCACCATCTTTATCGGACTCGGACGACCTTCATCCGCTCCACGATAATCTGTCCGATAGTTTGTACAATTCTCAAAAGCACCGTCAAACACCTTCAGATTGTCTGGCTTCTTCACTGGCTCAACTCTCTTCTCTGGAGTCCCACGGAAATCTGTTCTGTACATCGTACAACTGTCAAATCGATCACCAGACGTTTTCAAGTTGTCCACCATCTTTATCGGACTCGGACGACCTTCATCCGCTCCACGATAATCTGTCCGATAGTTTGTACAATTCTCAAAAGCACCGTCAAACACCTTCAGATTGTCTGGCTTCTTCACTGGCTCAACTCTCTTCTCTGGAGTCCCACGGAAATCTGTTCTGTACATCGTACAACCGTCAAATCGATCACCAGACGTTTTCAAGTTGTCCACCATCTTTATCGGACTCGGACGACCTTCATCCGCTCCACGATAATCTGTCCGATAGTTTGTACAATTCTCAAAAGCACCGTCAAACACCTTCAGATTGTCTGGCTTCTTCACTGGCTCAACTCTCTTCTCTGGAGTCCCACGGAAATCTGTTCTGTACATCGTACAACTGTCAAATCGATCACCAGACGTTTTCAAGTTGTCCACCATCTTTATCGGACTCGGACGACCTTCATCCGCTCCACGATAATCTGTCCGATAGTTTGTACAATTCTCAAAAGCACCGTCAAACACCTTCAGATTGTCTGGCTTCTTCACTGGCTCAACTCTCTTCTCTGGAGTCCCACGGAAATCTGTTCTGTACATCGTACAACCGTCAAATCGATCACCAGACGTTTTCAAGTTGTCCACCATCTTTATCGGACTCGGACGACCTTCATCCGCTCCACGATAATCTGTCCGATAGTTTGTACAATTCTCAAAAGCACCGTCAAACACCTTCAGATTGTCTGGCTTCTTCACTGGCTCAACTCTCTTCTCTGGAGTCCCACGGAAATCTGTTCTGTACATCGTACAACCGTCAAATCGATCACCAGACGTTTTCAAGTTGTCCACCATCTTTATCGGACTCGGACGACCTTCATCCGCTCCACGATAATCTGTCCGATAGTTTGTACAATTCTCAAAAGCACCGTCAAACACCTTCAGATTGTCTGGCTTCTTCACTGGCTCAACTCTCTTCTCTGGAGTCCCACGGAAATCTGTTCTGTACATCGTACAACCGTCAAATCGATCACCAGACGTTTTCAAGTTGTCCACCATCTTTATCGGACTCGGACGACCTTCATCCGCTCCACGATAATCTGTCCGATAGTTTGTACAATTCTCAAAAGCACCGTCAAACACCTTCAGATTGTCTGGCTTCTTCACTGGCTCAACTCTCTTCTCTGGAGTCCCACGGAAATCTGTTCTGTACATCGTACAACCGTCAAATCGATCACCAGACGTTTTCAAGTTGTCCACCATCTTTATCGGACTCGGACGACCTTCATCCGCTCCACGATAATCTGTCCGATAGTTTGTACAATTCTCAAAAGCACCGTCAAACACCTTCAGATTGTCTGGCTTCTTCACCGGCTCAACTCTCTTCTCTGGAATTCCACGGAAATTTGCTTTGTATGTCGTGCAACCACCGAATGTTGAACAATACGTTCTCAGGTTGCGTCTTTGATTATTTTCTTTTGTGGGACTTGTGTTGTTTTGTTTTTCACTGTAGTTTTCAGGGGGTTTTATGTTGGTTTCTTGGTGGCAATTTTGGGTTTGTTCTACGCTACTGTCAGACCTTGAGCACAATTTACTCGGGTGTCCTTGTATATGATTCTCAATCTGTGCTTTGTTGGCATGCTTATCGTATTGATTCGTATAGTCCTGTTCTGATTTGCATAGGTTATTACTTTCGTCAATGTTGCTGGTTACGCTGTTTAACACGGCACTTGAAATTTGAAGGTTTTCGTCATCTTTAATTCTTCCTGTCGAATTTTCATTAGGAATTTTGTTGACTGTATCATAACAATCTCGTGTTTCTGTTAAATGAACCTGGTCATTTATTTGAATAGAAATCGGTCTACCCTCATCATATTTCTGCTTGGAAATATCACTGTCCATAGGTTCATTTGCAAAGTTCAAATGATCATTCTTTTCTTGATAGTGTTTACAATTGGGGAATGCAACAACATGACTGGTTAAAGATGATTCCAGTTTTTCCACTCCACTACAATCACATTCACAGTATTCAGAATTATTAATATTAACAGAGTTTTGTAAATTGTTCATGATTTTAATATTCTGAGATAGTTGTTCTTTTCTCTTGTTATAGTCATTATCTTTAATCCAACATGATGGAGTATTATGTGCTGCTGTCGTTTCTACTTTATTGTTAATTTCACTACACTGCTCCTGCATTATATATAATTTTGACACAATAACGTATTTAATGTGTCTAAATCTACTTACAAAAGTATTTATTGTAATAATTGATTTATCTATCGATTACCAACTTGTTTAAGTAAGTAAGTAAGTAAGTAGCAAAGAATAAGAGGCATAAGATGAGGCATTTATTAACATAAAGCGAAAACCAGAGAGTATATTACTATTATTTCCTTTGGGTTCCTATTGGAAAATAAGAAGGCCTCAACATCACATTTCCATTACCCATAGGCCTTCATCTCATTCCTTTCACCTCATCCCGACCTAAACAAACTGGTTTGCTCTCATGAAGTATGCAACATAGATGGCACTGAAATAGAAACCAAGTCGGAAATTAAATGCCTAGGCGTCATTCTATCTGCTGATCTCTCCTGGTCGTCTCATATCTTAGCGATTTCTAAGAAAAAGTTCCGTCTTACCTTCTACATTAAGAAGTTAAAACATTCTGGTATAACCCAACCCTTACTCCTACAATTCGTTAACTCTTGCATTCTGATTTATTATTCTCTATTGTCCCCACTTAGTTTTTCCCGGGCTACTGAAGAAAGACTATAACATATTACGCAGGATGTTAAAGGTTGTCATCAGGGTAAGCAACGTACCACTTAGCCAGCTTGTTAATATTCTGGTCGACAGGCACATGGACTCATGTGGAAAATGGGCTAAGTCCATTTTATCTAACTCACACCACCCTCTTCATTCACAACTCTCCCCTTGCATCTCATCAGGTGAAACCAGAAGCCAATATAGAAAACTATATGCTCGCACCAGCAAGTACAAAAACTCAACCATACCCTACTTAGCTCGTGTTCTGTGTGATAAAGAAAGCATTAGGCGTAACACCTATAATTCATTAAATAGTCAGTAGTACAACTGGATCTCGTCTTTCCAACTCAAATCATTTATAGGTACAACATTTTCTTTCTTTCTTTTCCCTTTCTCTCTCTCTCTCTTTTTCCGTTATGTGCTTCTTTGTTTCTTTCTCTCGCTAACACCAGTAAATATGACAGCTCCCACTTTTCTAACACCTTCAAACACTGTTTCAGCTTTTCCTTTGCTACCGACATACCAATGTGTTGTTGTAATAATGTACTGTGATTTCCTTAGTCTATGTAGAATTCTATTTATTGATTATGTACTAACTGGATGCAATACTGTAGTGAAAAATGCTGAGAATTCCATTCTGTATCACATGTACTGTTTTGGAATAAAGCAAATTACTATTATTATGTCATCTTAGGGCCAACGCCCAAGTCGTCGCTCCCCATTTAGGTTCTACTCAAGGGTATGCTTGTCACGGGATGTCACTCGACGGTCTCCTCAGTGTGTATCCAATCCACCTGCATTTTCTTTGGCATGTTTGTTGAGCAATATGTTCTTGGTTGCGTCGTTCCCAGAATTTCTTGTCGACGATTCTTCCTGGCCATCTGATCTTCAGTATGGAGCCAGCAAAGTCAGTTGTCGATGAAAGACTGCATTAGCCCGCTGGAGATGCTTAGTGTGAAGCGCGCCAAGTTCCTGAGACACACAGAAGAAATTACGTAACACTGGTGTTGAAGATTCGAACCTTGTTCTTTGTGTTGAGTGCGAAAGATTTTCAAATTGATTTCAGAGTAGTGAGGGTCTGACTTGCCTTTCTAATTCTGCTTTCGACATTCTTATCGCTGCGGCGTGCCTGTATTTGAAACGATGTTGCCTAGATAGAGAAGCAAGTGCCATCTTTCAAATTCCTCGCGTTTATAATGATTGGTGCTTGTTGTTGTTGTTGTTGCTGCTGCTGGATAGCTATCTTCATTAGCTCCGCTTTCTCTATGTTCACTTGCAGTGATGTTTTTGGTGCTTCTTCTGCCAACTTGTTGGTTTTCGCCTGTAAATCTCCGAGTTTATGTAACATTAGACACAAATAGTCCGCAAAGTTCAGATCTTCTACAGTTTCCTCACCTGTCCAATGTATTCGTCACTTCTTGCTCCTCATGCACGGTGTTCCGGTGGCTTGTCGTTAAACGACTTGTCACTACAACAGAAAATATCTCTGCCTCGAAGATATGTTATGCATTACCAGATGGAATGGCTCCAAGTCATACAAAGTCTAAGGTAGTCCAATCGATCATGCCTAAAGCCACAGTTATAAGTTACTTGATCAAAGTTACAGAAAATGCTATGGATCAAAGTATTGTAATCTCTAGGAACATACCTCAAAATCCATTACAAAGGGGGAGATGTGAATACTTGTGGCATTTATAACACCCGGTGAAAAGATGAAGTGAACCTGAAGCACACCAAATTTAGTACACACAATTCAGTACATTAATTTCATACTGAGACAATTCACTCAACTGAAAGAAGACAGAAAATGAGAGATATGAAGATGGGAATATAGGTACTTGGCAAACTGTTATATTGGCTGATTGTTAACTGACATACATGTATGTCATCGGAATATTCCAATGACGACAAAATAATCCAAATGAAACACAACACTTTTAAAAATATTCAAGTATTGGTTTGTAGGGATTTGGTTGATTGGTTACAGCATTTCATCATGAGCTGACATTGGTTAGAGAACCACTGGAAAACCACCTGGGAGTACTGGGTAGCTGTTTCGTCCTAGTTTGGGACTCTTCATCAGTACGCACCCACCGGGATTCGAACCCACGACCTTCTGGTTACAAGGCGAGCTCGTATACCATTAAGCCACTGGGACCCGATCCAATGGTCCATGAATTCTAACTTCTGCCAATTCACGACATAGCGCGACCCCTAGCCAATGTCTTCGGTGAGTATTTGTCCTCACACCCGACCTGCTGCACCCTACTGGTCACGAATTCCACCCCCCTGAGAATTCATTGTATCCCTAACAAGTTAATGCATGCACTATACATATCCAAAAGAGATAAATTAATGCTCACAGTCATTCTTTTGTCAGCCAATAAGCTTATTCTTTAAATTTAGCCACTTAGATTGACAAATTAACGTGTATGTTCTTTTTCCACACTGCTGACAGTAGTAGCTAAATTATATATATATATATATATATATATATATATATATATATATATATATATTGTATTCAAACTGTATTTCCTTCGAAATTAAAATACAACTGACAAGAAAGTGAAACCTATTCAGCAAAGATGATTTTTCCTAAAGCATGTACAACGAACGCTATTCATTTTATCCTAAATCATCCATGGCTTCTGCTTTACAAATATTTCTAAAAAGGAACTAATTGTGTGTAGTGATAACTTCTTGCCTTCAAATCTCAAGACACATTTTGCTAGTTGAAAGTTATTGAGAGGAAATTACCATACCGTACGAAGTGCTCGTGGACCTGTCAGTATTGTAGCTTCTTATCTCTGACTCTGTAGATCGTCAGAATGCTAAGAAGCAATAGCTTGAAACTGCTGGTGATAGGGTTTGGGCAGATGCACTCACGCTGTGATCACCAAGACCCATTACACTCTGGTTATTCTCCATATGATTGTTCTGCTTTCCAAGCATTTCCGTTCATTTAAGATTCTTGTTTTCCTCCAGATTAGATTGTCTGTGATAAAGCTATTACTATTGTCATTATTATTACCACTATTATTATTATAAGGAAACCCAAGAAGAACAATTTCTAGGTGTAACTAACATTCACTTCTTCCTATAACACCTGAGACCTAGATCTGTGATCAACAAAGCAGACAGCATAAACAGCATTCAACGCCGCCTGGAACTGTGAGTTAAGCACATTGAGAAACGGTTCACCCCGTCTACAGTGGTCATAACCCTGGAAAAAGAGAGAAAGCTGGGTGTGGGGCCAGTCAACTTACCAGGTAAAAAACCCATCGTTAGTGAAATTTCGAAACATGCACACGATAAAATTATTCACCAACGGAGTCGAGGAGGAATAGTGACGCAAGTTGGTGAAAGCCTTCGATAAGCTAGTTGATTGATGAAGTAAACATTTAGATATGGAATGTCTGCACCGTGTTTCAGATTGGCTCGTGAGGTTGCTAAAACTGTACAAGAAATGAGAAGATACTGCATAAAAATGTTAGGAATCTATGGTAGCAGACGGAATTCACACTGTTAACTGGAGAGCCAATAAGCTACTCCAGCCACATCCACGACCCCAGCACAGTGAGGGAGTGAGTAACATGACTTCGTCGACAGTATGGAAGTCTCATGCTGCGGCAACCAATCACCTCCAAGATCATAACAGCAAGATTCAACTTAAAACGAAGAAAAGTGACAATTATACAATGCTATGATCCTACAAAATCAAACCCACTGGAGAAGGAGAACATCAACAGACAACTGCAAACAGTAACAGACGAGAGCCAAGACAAATAGGGGCATCTAAATTCTAATGGGTGATACGAATGCAAGCTAGACTGGAGCAGATAACACAGAAAGGGAACTTATGTGTCGAGAGGCTGTCGCTCATCAAAATGCATGAGAACGGAGAGCTGTTTGCAGACTTCTGCGCCTTCAATGATTCGGTGATCGGAGGCGGCACGTACGAACACAAGAATATACACAAGGCTACAAGAGTTTCACCAGATGGACACACTAACAATCAGACAGATTATATTTCAGTCTTAAGGGTGTGGATACGCAGCCTATTTGAAAAAAGATCGAAATGAAGAAACAATGAAGATTCGGATCACAATTTCATGTAAGGGACCTTCGATACCAAGCTAGAAGCCTACAAAAAGGCTAGATATAGACCACAATTGAAGTTCGACACTTAGAAAGTGAAGGATGAAGCCACAAATAACACATTCATTGCAGTCACCCAGAAGAAGTCGGAGGCATTATCTAACATCGACGGAGAAACATGAGTGGAACTATTTGAAGCGACATGGAACGAAACCTCTAAGGCATCTTAGATAAGAAGAGATAATTGAATGAAAAGTTCTCTATGAGCTGATAGAGAAGAGATGGATGGTAAAACAGAATATGAACTAGTGTAGATATGAACAAGGAGAGGAAAAGCTGACTACAACCAACGGACCGATGAACAAAGAAGTGTCGAAAAAAGCTGGAAAAAAAAGTCAAAAAATACTTTTACGACATACTGTCAACTGGGGATGAACAGGCTGTAGGTGAGAAATACTTCACAACACTGTTTCACATAGCCACATCTCTATCCCCGAAGCAAACAACACCGATGAAGCCAGTGGGAGATGGTGGAACGAAACTAACCACTGAAGACATGGAAAGGAGAAAACATTATGCTGAACACTTCAGAGGACTCTCGGACCAACCAGTACTTACAACTTCAAGACCACAAATTTACTAAAAGTCTGGAAAGAAGCAAATTCTTCTTAATTGTAGTGGAGTGGATTATGCCTCACACCATGCATAGCGGGTCCGAAGACGAGATTACGTAGGATAAACAAAAAGAGTCTAGAAGTTCTAGACTTCGCAAGTGACTCATGTATCACTAAGAGCAAAAACCAACATTTTGGCAGAAGAGACAGAGAAGATAGGACTTCAAGTAAACATTTGGCGGGTAGGGTTGATCAGTGCGTCGCTGGCACAGCGGTTAGGACTCTCGTCGACCATATGGTCCGGGATCGATCCCCTGCCGACGCACACCTGGTATCAATGGTCGGCCTGCAAAATTGGGCTACTGATATCACATGCTGAAAATTCCATACTTGTACCAAAAATACGGCATGGAATCAAGTTATAATTAAAAAAAAGATACCCAACAACCAACAACAAGCAGCAGTCACCATCACTGGTACAAATTGCTTCAACCAAAGGCGGGACAGATGGTGTTTTCAAAGCGAGACAGGATAAGTAAGGAAAGCAAGATAGGCGGTCATTACTCTAACTAAAATTAGTGTGAAGTCCTGCAGAACTCGACATAAGGGACATGATCTGAATATTCAACACTGATGTGAAGTCAGTTCTTCTATGTGGTTCAGAGACTTGTCACGCGTGACATCGAAAGCATTCCAAACGGGCTATTGCAAACTAGTCAGCAACTGCCTTCACTCGGTACTGAAGATAAGATCAAATGAACAGTTGGAAAGGGTAAGTGACGCGGTACAATAGCAGCGAACAACCCAACAATCTATACCCAACAAAAATGTAAAACGGAAAGGGGAGGATTGGATATGCGCTGAGGAGACCATTGAGTTACACTACACGATAAGCCGTCGAGTGGAACTCGAACAAGAAGCCATCATTTGGACGTCCGAGGGTGGTAGGGGGATCATATGAAATGAAAACTTGTGACCAGTCGTGAAACCAGACAGGAAAGTTCAAGTAGACTGAGAGTATTCTGTCACTGTGGAATCAGGTCATAATTGTGCCAATCTCCAGGAAGGTTCATATAATGCATGTGAGTTGTCACAGTGTTCAGTCTGTTACCTATCACATCAGGCATATTTTCTGCTCTTGCATTTTACAACTGTGAAACGCCCAAACACCGGATTTACCCTCTTGCATCTGTCTGAACACCGTCATGCTTGTAACAGGCCGACGACTGTCGTTTTTCTTAACACTCGCATTAATTTAAGAGACTCGTGGATCAAGGAAATCTGACTGCTACTGATGGATAGAATTTTCAGACCTATACAAAAGTTGCATCATATTCCAGTATGGGTTACCTGTAACGACATCATAATACTAGTAAAGCTCTTAAATTTCGGGTTTGCAATCTAACTGTGAAGGGAACTCTGTCATCTCTATGAAGTTAGAGAGCTAAAGTTTTATCAGAAAAAAAAAGAGGACGATTGTTTACAGACTCTCTTGCTGTCAAAAGTACTTGTGTTGTAACTTCTTAGCTACTTAATGAATCTCTAGTAAATTATTCTATACAACTGAATGAAGAGACACAGACATACATAAGCGTATTTATAATAAAGTTTGATATAACTGAACATAAGCACGCACAGAACTGACTGCCAGTGGACACCAATCCTCCAACAGAAGCAGAAATCCTGAATGTGACCAAGCTACTGGAGTCCATGAAGGCAGCAGGGCCAGACGGATTTCTCTCCCCCACCCCTCCGAGGCACTGATAACGGATCCAGAGACTATGGTAGATGTGCTCACGCCATTATTGCGAAATGTTTGGAAGGAGGGAAAGGCGTCTACCGATTGGAAGAAAGGCTGGCTACCTCGTCAAGCTAACATAGAAGGGCGACTTACGCTTCCCTCCGCGAGAACTGACTGACGTGTAACAATGCTCTTCGTCACGCCAAGTAAAATATTAAGTCACATCATCCTGGAGAGAATAGAGGATGCACTGGATACAGAACTCCACCAGCACCACTCGAACAAGCTGGCTGGATTCAGGAAAGGCAAATCATGTGCTGATCGAATTTCAATTCTACGCATCGTCATCACACATCAAAGCATAGAATGCCAGTCCAACCTTTCTCTACCTCAACTTCCTTCGTCCACTTCGAAAACGCCTTCACCAGACAGCACATCGTTGACTGAGAAGTAACTTGGAAACTACTTCAACACTATGGCGTGTAGTGCCCAGTCTTTATCAACCTCATCCAACAGATGGCTATATGACAATGCCTGTCATGTGTCAGTCAGGTGACCCACAATCGTAAACTCACTCAGTGAGGCGTTCGAAGTGAACTCAGGAGTAAGACAAGCTGGCTGGCTGTCTAATATCACCGATGATATTCTTAATTGTGGTGGACCAGATCATGCGTCAGACTGTGCGTTGGGAGTGAGGAGACAGGAATACGCTGGACCGTCGTTAGGAAAACGCTACAAGATCTGGATTCCGCGCATAGGTGATTCATGTTTAATTTCACACAAACTCGAAGACTTGCAGGCAGGCGAAAACCAACAAACTGACTTAAGAAGCAGACAGGCAGCGAAAACAGGACGCCATCCAGGTGAACACAGAGAAGACGGAGGTGATGAAGATAACCAATCAACCAACAGCAACGAAGACAACAACCAGCACCAGTCACCATCAACGGAAAAGATATGAATGAGGCTACATCCTTCACTTATCCAGCCAGGAAGCATCGTTTCAACCACAGTCAGCCGGACGGATGAAGATGTCAAAGTCAGCCAGCCAACCAGCCAGTCAGAATCAGAAAGGCAAGATACGCACGCCTTCATCAACCTGAAACCAGTTTGGAAAGCTTCTGCACTCCACTTCAGTATGAAGAACAAGATTCGGATTTTCAACACAAATTTCAATGAAGTCAGTCAGTCAATTCTTCCATACGGGGGAGAAACTTGCACTGAGTGTAATGGAATGGATTTCCAACACGCCACTGTAGACTTTTATCAACAGCTGCTACCTTCGCTGGCTAGCTGGCTGGCTGCATACTCAAGATCAAATGGCCGGTCGGTCGGCCAGAATGAATTGGCAGGAACAAACTCTGGTTGGGAACAAACCAACCACTCAACAAATATGTAAGGGAAAATGGAGATGGTTCGGGCATACGCCACTGAGGAGGCCGTTGAATGACATGCTGCGCCAGACTATGGCTCCAGTGGAATCCCAATGGGAAGCGACGAGTGGGTCATCAGTGCGAGGGTGAAATGAAGGAGACCGCGCGAATCGGAGGACATGAGAGATTATGGCTAATCGTGGACGTAGCTGAAAAGGACAGCACCATGTCGAACAAAGTGGCGACGTATTGTTGAAGCCCTATGTTCCACTCGGAACCCAAGTGAATGATAATAATAATAATAACTGAACGTAGGCAGCACGTGATAATTCACTATCAGCTCTAATATAATCAGAAGTTTTGAGCGTTGAATGTTCGGTACAAAGTTGGATTTAGCAGGCATCTCCGTTTCAATGAGAAGCAATGCTCTAGGACCTTTTGATTAATGTAAGTCAAAAATTTACATTGAATAGAGAAATACAGTATGATTGCCGACACCAATCATTTTAATTATTACATTCATAAGACTAGTTTGTCTGCGATCATCACAGAGGACTTTTTCCTTGAAGACTGCATCAGTCACTGGATTAAAATAACGAAAAAAATATATATTTAATCTGCTAACTCTAACAAAACTTTTGGTTGAACTAGCTTAGTTTTCATGACACAGTATCGGAGCTTACTGACCTCACTAACTTAAGATTACTTACTAGTGGCATTTTAGACTTTACGCAAAACGGTAGTCCTATATTAACTTTGTGTTCATTAATGACTGGCTTCAGAGTAAACGTCATGAAATCCTTATTAGAAGTCATCGCCCCTGGGGTCCACCATTTTGCGTATGCAGTGGATGCTTATATTGGCAATGGTTGGCGGCAACGCTGTGCAACGAATTAGCAGGAGTTAGAATTCATCAGAATTAGAAACCAAACACTAAGGATCTTCAGGTTACGTCAACATTCAGCCACTGGGGTAAGTATACAATGGTCGGTGAATTATAACTTCCAAATTCGAATTCTGTCCCATAACAATCGAAGGAGGGATAACACAATACAACTCCTACTTAAGACAAAGACTATGATAAGCAAAATTTATTTACACAAATTTAAAAATACATGAGGTTGACAAACACACACACACACACAACAACCCTTATTGCCACGGAGGTATCAGTGATGGTACAACATCCCACCAGAAATTTACAGAAAAACTAGCCGACAACGAACGAACATAATGCCAACAACGTGGTGGGATATACAACATTTCACCAGGACCAAGAATTCCATAGAAACCAGAAGCTTTAACAAATTCAGGATATTTATTTAAATCAGGCTTTTCTATATCTACTTTTGATGTATTACTAAGCATATTGTCATCATAGGCATACAAATAAACTGTCTGTGAAGCTTCATACAATACAACATATTTGAAACCTTTAACTTGACTTAACAAATTAGCTCGATCATTGTCATGATGTAACGGAGAAACTGTACCTTTTGGACCAAACCAAATATTAGTGTCAATGTGAATATCATCAACACACACAGCATTAGCATTGTTTGTATCATCGTCGAACGCATCCCCAGTCAGTGTACAATAATCCGGTATGTGTATATCACTTTCTAGTTCAGGAATTTGTGAAAATATTTCATATTGTGCTAGATAACCTTTCATTATATTTGTTTGCTTTTCATTATTTGATGTAAAATAATTATTAATAAAATCATTGATTGTCATCAACTTTTGTCCCCAGTTCTCTTCAGTATACTTTGAACCGATTTCAACAGGTACAAGACGATGACCAAAATTATCTTTCCAATATTTCAGTGTCCAGTTGTGTTGATGATAAGCTGGCCAAAAATTGATTGCATTTGTAATAATAAATGGTCGGCCTAATTTCATTAAATTATTAAACATCTCCAAGCTTGGACAGCTAACACGAGCTAATTTATTCATATTCATATTTGTCATTGTTTCATTCAATATTTCCATTTCGAAGTTATCCTTGTCCAACTGAAAAGTATCGTCGGAATATTTGTCCTCACTGCAAACTACTGATTCTTGAGATCTCAGTGTTATGCATTTGTGCAGTTCAGTGGCTAATTTTGCAGCAAAACTGTCAAAAATTGAATAACCCATAATTAGACTATAGTCCAGTTCACAAATCAATTCTGTGTATTGTATATGACAATAATTGTAACTGTTACACTGTGTTTTATTTTCATTAATACTCTTACGTAAACTATACAAGACAGTTAACAATTTAATTGAAGCGTATAAAACACGCCAACAAATGTTAACATTTTTCCAATGACCTGTATGCAACTTCTCCCAGGCATAGTGTAATAAATAACTTGTAGAGAATTTAAAATCCTCCGAAAGCATTTCAGCTATTTCATACTTCTTTAGCAACTCATGATAATCTCTGAGTAGAATAGCGCCAAACTCTGTCTTATACGGCTGTAAAAGTTCATGAAATTGTTCAATGGACGGAGAATTTCTATCCAAGTATTCATCGATCATCTGATAAATATACAAAAACATAAATCACAGTGAAATTGAGAATAAATAAACAACAATTTATAAGGAAAAATTAATGTTGTATGAATATCACAGCGTGCGTCGATGGCACAGCGGTTAGGACGCTCACCGACCAAGCACATGGTCCGGGGTTCGATCCCCAGCCGACGACGCACTCCTTTACCTTGCTAAGCCAGCAACACAAACTGGTAAAGAGGAAAGGTTGGGCATGAGGCTAGCAACCCCATCCTGTAAAAAAAATTACACTGCTACAGAAACTTCAAGCCTCTAGCTTGAAGCCCTGTGATCCACTGGGAACGTGAAGGAATAAAAAAAAGAATACCACAGCATGAGAAACAAAAGCAAAATGTCGAGATTCAGGGGCTAAAAACAAACTGCTTGTATTTATATTTTTCAGATGATTATTTAGTCTATATGTAGGCATTGGGACTAAGACTGAATTATTAATTTCCTGTGTTAGATCAGTCTCTAACAAACTGATGGATAACTGGTTGACCGCCTTTACGAATACTACTTGTAACGCATCGACACCCATCCTCATAAGTTGGAATTTATAAACATTGAAAATTGATGGGTACAATGATGTTGGTGAATATTTACAATCATAATATGTCGTCTACTCAACCTCATACACTGACAGAAAAAGACCACATTCTATGCTAACGAAAATGTTATAAATATTCAGCAAAGGTAGAATTAGATGGTTAGAGGCAATCGGCAGGAAGCCTTGTCTGACCTAGGCTTCGTGCTAGTTGGCACTCGTCGGCAAGGCATATCCGCAATCCTGAAGGAACTCATGTCCCTTCTCAGATTCAAATTTGCGTCACCCAGTGCCGCCTGCAGTCAAAGACGTTACCACTGAGATATTCAGGCTCGCGATTGATCTCCTGTAGGACTGTATTGGGTACTTTTGATTGGACACCAGTTAGTCAGTTAGTTACTCAGTGAATTCAAAAAACAACTCAAGATTTTGCTACTTAAGATGGTGATGGAACTGAAATCGAAAAAGCTGGATATTAATGCTCATTTAATTGAATTCCCACTTTCCCGTTGATTGATTGGACCGAAGTGCTCGGCCTCAGGTTGACATGTCGGCTCCTTGTGCAGCGGGCTTCGACGATGTCTGATTATTTAACTTGGAGTAAATCAGTGGATGGCAACTAGCAGTGGAATCCACGATGTGCGTTTCATCCTACTGGGGACTTGTCATCCGGATGCACCTGCATTCGGTCCAACCAACCAACCAACGGGAAGGTGCAAATTGAATGAAATAATTACTGATACACCCACTGCACAAGAAAGAGGTGGCTCTCGTATCCCAAGTGATCTAGTGGATAACGCTTTGGCTTTTGGAACTATGGGTACTGGGTTCGAGCCTTAGTGGGAACACCATCACTCACTGACTGGGGAGTGCAGGTATATGCGGATGACGAGTCCTAAACAGTGGCAAAATGTGCATCCTGGATTCCACTGATAGTCACCGTCCACCAGTTTACTTCAATCTAGTGCTCAATGTCCGAATAATATGCGACACCAACCACTGGGTTATTACTTTCGACAACACAGAATGCCTGAACGCGATACTTCGAATATAAATAGCTACATTGGGGCAAATTCAGTTGAAAAATACCCAACTTTTTAGTTTTACTACCTTTTCCTTGTTGGTATCTTATGACCACTGAGTGTATATTTAAAATTTAAGTTAACCACTTTATGTGGGGATATGAGGCATCGTGATTCAAATTCATAATGTCTACCTGCCTATAACACTTTATGTATCAAACAGTACTTTTGCACAGCAGCTAACCGGCATTTTTAACACAGAACTTTATACAAAAGTGCGTCGGTGCAAGCTCATACACTTCGCGGAAGTATACATAAAAACAGACGAAATAGACTTTATGAAACTGTAGTATTAGAAGATTAAACGAAGAAGGTCTTTAGAATCTAAAATATGACAGTGAGAGAATACATCTGTGCTATTGTGAACGATCTTGGGCCATTTCATCAACAGTCTCCAGTCACTGGTTCTTAGTATCCGCAGGATCCTGGTCAGATAATGATTAACACAAATAGTCAAGAACTCTGCAGACTGGTACCATGTTTTCAATATGACCAATTATAAATTCTCCAGCCTCAATTCTACTTCACCTGATATTGCTAAACAAGGAAAGAGGTGGGCTTAGTGTGTATATCCTAGTCGTCTTAGTTGATGAAGCTTCACAACTGCATTGATTGAATTTCTTTCTTACCTAATAGTCTGCGAGAGCAGTTGAAGTAAGACAAACGAACATTTGTTGTATCTATGCTGACAGTTTGTTAGCAATCAATCCATTAGTGTAGGAAAAAGCTTTACAAAACGGTCAACCATCCAATCATTTCATTGTATATTCTAAAACCTACAGACCGTGTAAGATTGGCCAGTCTTGAAGGATTTATTTTTTGTTTAAACTTGAACTCTCTGTATATGAACTATATAAGTGTAATTTTCTGAGCACTGTTTATTAATTTTGCAGTCTCCTGTCGACTGACATCAAGTAACAAGGGCGAGTATGTAAAAATTGTTCTGTATACGGACTTTAGGCTGTAGGCAGCAGATGAGAAGCCGACGAGATAAACGATGTTATTCTGAGCAAAATGGTGTTCTTGGTTTATTCATAAAGGGAAATAAGTGTATAAAGTAGATTTGCTGACATCGCGCTGCATAGCATAAAACTACCTTTAGAATCCTGCATCCCTTAGCACCTGTATCAACCTATCCCACCTTACCATCAACTATTTAATGTTTGCTTGTGAAATATAACTGAGGAAGACTTGGCTGGATAATAAGGAAATCGACTAAATCTGGATTTTCTGACTTTTTTCTCAACAGAGGCAAGGACTTGACTGATTCATCCCGCATTCTATCCGTTATCTGCTGAGTATCAGATGAACTATTTACCACACTTATATACAGCTACCAGGGCGTGTGATTTGTGGCACAACTTATATTGAGTATTACGAAGTATTTACTGGTCACCATATGACATGCATTAGCCTCTTGATGTCTGATACATTCGAAGTCATAACAGTTGGCTACATGCCATCGCCTTATACACCAAGGATATATTTTCACCAGGTTTCTTGAGACTCAAGTAGAATTCATTTCTACCTGACCGTTTTAACGTATAGAAGGGTTACTGATATCAACGATGCAATCAACTTCGTGGTGACGTTATTACTACTATTTTTATCATGAGAAATTTAGACTCAGAGAGCAATCCACAATAAGAATGGAATTAAGAATATAGGAATTCGTTTCCAAGTTGCCTGTCCTGTGTATGGGGTCTCAGGAGGACATCAGACTGCTGGCGAATAGGAATGTACGAGAAGTAAGGTGTTTCTCTCGGATGAACAGCAAACCACCAATGTTGCTGCTTAGCTCTGCAAACTGTGTACAAAACATCCACTCCGAAAATAGTTCTGTGCAATCATACGCAGCCAGGAGAAAACTCTTCACACGAGAACATCTCAGAAAACCAAATTAAACAGGCCATGTGTGGTCAGCCTCAAACAGTTGTCTCTCGAGCTCTGGCTCTGCAGTCACACAGCAATAATACTCCTTCTGTCTCAGTCATCTCAACGAGAAATCAACGTTCATGGTGTGCGCGGTTCAAAAGTATTAACCACCAACACCCACCTTCATCTCCACCACCACCTTCTCTCTTTCTTCCCACTCTTAACACGATTCTACAGTTACGTCGCTCACCTGCTCTCAACTCTAAGACCACTAATAGCAACCAGAGCAGCAAAATCACCACTGAAAGCCTTTTAAAATCGCGCTGTAAACTTAATATGAGAGTCTTCAAAGTTAGGACCCCTTGCCGTATCCAAAGTAGGCCTCATCTCGAGCCACACATGTATGTTATGTTCCGGAGACACGCATACAACACCCAAGAGTGATTATTCACTCAAACCCAGATAGCTAACGAGTAGAATTTTAAAAATTTTCCCTACGAGTGTCATGAAATCTTTAGGTAGTTCGAGAGGACTTGTAGCTGAAGGGATAGTATTGAGTGCTGGGGTGACTGACTGGTTGAAGTGGTCAACACGCTCTACCACTTCACTCCCTATTTCTAAGCTAGGAGTCAGTATAGTCCAGTTCTGTAGCATCATCTCACATTTGGCGGGAGCCAATCGCATACCAAATATTCGAAAATTGCTGCCCCTCAAGGTGTTCAGAAGACTGCATTTTATAATCGTCTTCACCTAGCACGGAGGCCTATATCATGTGCATACTCTGAGTCAACGAGATTACTCCCTGGTAACAAGTCAATCTCTGAAGTGAGTTAGGGTTAAGTCCATTAGTACATCTATGATGAAATGGAATAGAAATGGGGATAGTGAGCATTTCTGCCGGAAACCACTAGTTGTCACCGGTTCAGATGACAACTCACCATAAGCTATCACCTGGCTGCATGATTTCGAGTAGAGTGCCTTAATCAGTGCAATGTATTTTCTCGGAATTCCTTTCACAGCCAAACATCGCCAGAGTATCTCTCGATTGACAGAATCGAATGCCGCCTTTAGGTCAAGAAATATGTCGATTGTTGGGGGCCGGTAAGAATGCCTATGTTCCAGAATCTGTCGGAGGGTGAAGAAATGATCAATACACCCTCTTCTTGGTCTAAAGCCTGCCTGGTTCTCTCGTGATTGTTCCTCCTGTGGATCACTTAGTCTACACATTATTATTGAGACTAGAACTTTAGATACCATAATAGTCAAGCTAATCCTTCTGTGATTATCACAGGAAGACTTGTCTCCCTTCTTGTATATCGGGATAATCAATCACTTACACCTCTGATTCCCAGACGCTACCTAGTACCTTAGTTAACGCAAACAGAAAACTGTTTCCACCTTATTTAAACAGCTCCGGAGACATTCCATCAGGTCCTGCTGCTTGCCTCGTTTCAGACTACTGACAGCCTTAGTAACCTCAGTTAGGGACGGAGAAATCCTTACCTGACCAAATCCCAGTGGATAGTCTTGTATGTCCTGCCCGGCTAAACGCATCCTTTAGACGGAAGAAAGACTGAGACAACAGCCAATGTATTTACCTGACCATCAACTACGAAGTAAAGAATGTCACTTCAAAAGCTGTCTGGATTACTGCTTAAAGCAAAACGCTCGGATACAGTCATTTTAACAGATGATTTTAATGCTTAAATAGGGAAGCCGTGCCAGTCGGAAAAGCATACTAGCGGTATTCATAAAGTCCCACGCTGACGAATCGATAACGGTGATCACCTTCTACAGTTATGTTCGGATAATCACCTATTCACCATTCGAATTAATTTCAAACATAAGGAGAGGCAGTGTCTTACCTGGATGCCTCCATCGTCAAATCAACCATAGCCTAAAACAGATCACGTAGCCATCACCTATCGATGGAGAGGGTTAATAGGAGACTTTTATTCCTTCTATAACATCTGTGTAGACTCCGCTCACGAACTCATCTGAGCACGTATACATCACAGACCAAACGGACAAATAAAGAAGGCAGCTACGAAGCATTTACGACTCTAGCCTGATGAAAACACAAAGCCTCTATTTAAGGAGCAAACAGTTAAACGTGTACCTGAAATTGAAAACAACACTTATCCTAAGAAAGCCCAGCGCAACATTCCTTCAGCAGCAGAAACAGCAGTAAAGACTGTTGATAACCTGAAACCAAAGGTCAGTAAATGTCGGTTGATTTCTGCCACGCTTTTGTCCAAACTGACAGACACAAGAACCCTGGTTCTAGCGGGCTTCAAACATGATGATGAGTGAAATCTGCTCAAACGCAAGGTGACTAGAAGTCTTCTCAACAACCGTAAACAGTAGTGGACGACAAAAGCCAAAGAGATGGGAAAAGTATCAGTGCTACAAAACACCTGACAACTATTTCGGCTCATTACAGAAACTAATTGTAAAAGTTTATTGATAAACGAAATAATTTCCGAGAGGAACGGCACTTTGATTACTCTCAGAATTGATTCCTGGAGAATACGAGGAGATACGCTGAGAAGCTATTTAACTAGCCTAATGACATACTCAGTTTTCTTACCGTCCAATACCAATCTATGTGGAATGTAGATATAGATCCTTCAAATGCAGCTGGGATTGCAAACGCCGTCTGTATTCCAAAACGATGCAAAGCAGCGGGACTTAATGGAATAACTACAGTATTATTTAACGATGGTGCCGCTGAACTTGTTTGGGTTGAATAAGATGCTAAATAATGTATGAGAATTAGAGATAGTTTCGTGGGACTGGTGTAAATCACTGATTATTCCAGTTTACAAGAACTTAGATGTCTTCGTGTTATGATTATAGAGGGATAAGCTGGTCTAGTATAATACCTAAATTTCTAGTTCAGCAATTATGCGTAGCCTTACTGTGAATGGCGAGAAACAAACCAAAAAAACTAGTCAGGATTCAGGTCAGGACAGTGTATTAACCATATCTTCACCCTTCTACGCATTCTGGAACAGAGTCGTGCCTACTGGAAGCCAACACTTGTCATATTCCTTGACGCGAAGGTGAAATTTGTTTTTGTAGACTGAAAGACGCTGTGACAATGTCTGGTCGTGAAAGGAGTCCCACTTATCAACGGCCTCTACTCGATCTTATGAAGGAGAGTTGTTATCTAAAAAGTGTCATCTGTCAGTGATGTCCATTGTCTTCATTTCTGTTTAGTTTTCTCATTGATGTACTAATGGATGTAATCTAAATCGAATTCAGGCAATTGGGGATTAAAAAGTCATAGGTCAGTATGGAATATTCTTCTCGTAACCTATTTTCATAACTTCACATTTATATCCTAAAAGATCATGGAAACGCCTTAAGACGTCAATTACTACCATCTGTGGGAAACAAAACAAATGGTACTATACATCAGGAAAACAAATGGATAAGCAAAGAAACGTGGTTAAGCAGCCTTATATAATCTAAGGACATCATGTAACGAATTCCATAATGGATAAGATTTTATTTTGATAAATCACACAGTGTTGTACAGTTATATTAACTGATGACGTTTCGAGCACAAACTATTGCTCATAATCATATCAAGTTACTCACACAACTTCTTTCCTTCATTTATATACATGTGTGGAATCAATTAGATATTGGAATAAAATTCAATATGAGATAATGTACATTCAGAAATAATAGTACGAGTGTTATTAATCCATTACAATTAGATGGGAAATACGACGAGTGTTTTTATAGTCATAATAAGTCAATTGTTAGAATGTTGTGATGTGCTTGAATGGAAATAGAATTTTAAGATTATTTATTATCCTCTTCTGATTTGACCGGCGGTAATAATATCTTCCATATTTCTGGTATTTGCATTGAGTCACTTCTGTTGCATGTATTGGGTGTAGACTCGATGAAGAAGGATTCCGTAATCAACCTCTCTCTCCACCTACCTATATTACTTTTTAGAATTTTAACCCTATCCCACCCTATTGTGTGGTTGTTTGTTAATGCGCGAAGTGCAATAGCTGAGCTTTTTTCTAAATTACTTATCTTTTCAGGGTCAATCATTTTTCCCTTAGCTAAATTCCTCTGTTCTGATAATCTGACTATCCCTGACCTACTAGTTTGACCTATGTAGTTGACTTCACAGTCATTGCAGGGTATTTTGTAAATTATATTATTTTGTCTAATTGGGTCCAACGGGTTCTTCAACCTACAAAGTTTTTCTCTGAGTGAGTTTGTGGGTTTGAATGCCACCCTAATTCCTGCTTTATTGAGAATCCTACGTAGGGCCTCAGATGTCCCCTCCTTATATGGTATAACAGTAGAAGACTTATATTCTCTCTTATTTATGTTATCACTACTAGTTACACAATTATTTCTATTTTGTTATTGACCTTTACTGATCTTCTTAATGAATTTTATAGGATAGTTATTTAACACCAACGCTTCTTCTATCTGTTTTATTTCGTCATTAAATTAAACAATTAAACAAAATAATATAATTTACAAAATACCCTGCAATGACTGTGAAGTCAACTACATAGGTCAAACTAGTAGGTCAGGGATAGTCAGATTATCAGAACAGAGGAATTTAGCTAAGGGAAAAATGATTGACCCTGAAAAGATAAGTAATTTAGAAAAAAGCTCAGCTATTGCACTTCGCGCATTAACAAACAACCACACAATAGGGTGGGATAGGGTTAAAATTCTAAAAAGTAATATAGGTAGGTGGAGAGAGAGGTTGATTACGGAATCCTTCTTCATCGAGTCTACACCCAATACATTCAACAGAAGTGACTCAATGCAAATACCAGAAATATGGAAGATATTATTACCGCCGGTCAAATCAGAAGAGGATAATAAATAATCTTAAAATTCTATTTCCATTCAAGCACATCATGACATTCTAACAATTGACTTATTATGACTATAAAAACACTCGTCGTATTTCCCATCTAATTGTAATGGATTAATAACACTCGTACTATTATTTCTGAATGTACATTATCTCATATTGAATTTTATTCCAATATCTAATTGATTCCACACATGTATATAAATGAAGGAAAGAAGTTGTGTGAGTAACTTGATATGATTATGAGCAATAGTTTGTGCTCGAAACGTCATCAGTTAATATAACTGTACAACACTGTGTGATTTATCAAAATAAAATCTTATCCATTATGGAATTATACTCTACCGCAGTGCCCAAGTTTTATACTTATATCAATCATGTAACGAACTCAAGGACCAACGCGTTGCCTGGGAAGTAGTTGATATATTCCTCCTAGATGAAGACGCTGACAAAATGCAGTCTTGTAAACACGTCGGGCTGACAGACTGACTGGTTTTAGAATAGAACTTTGCACACATGTGCAGCAGTTTGAGTCGCCACACTCAATGTAGCACACAAAGCAAGAGAAGAGAGTAAAGAAAGATTCAAAAGAGATATAATAAACACAGGTATGAGGCAAAAAGAATAGTAATATGGAAGAACAATAGAATTTTATTGCACATTATAAATCATAAAGAGTGAATGCATCTGCGCCATTGAGAACAACTTGGAACCATATCACCAACTGTCTCCAGACACTGGTTTTTACCATCCCGAGAACTCCAACCAGGAAGTTTGCACCTTCCTAAGTGGCTTAAACTAACTGTTGTGGATTTCACTGACTGCTGACACAATGTTTTGGTTAGACCACCACTAGCTCCTTCCCAACCTGATCTTATTTCAGCTAACATTGCCCGTCGAAGAAGGAGACGTCTAGACATACGTAACACATGCCCTAACCATCTCAATCGACGTAACTTCACAACCTCGTTGATTGATTTTCCCTCCTTACCTAACACGACGCCTGACCTCAATATTACTCACCATATTATGCCACTTCACAAGGGAGACAGAACGCAGACACTTATGAGCAGAAATCTGTGTCTGGCATGCGATTCAGTCTTGTCAAATACAAGATGATAGTGAAAGATTGCTATTCACCGACTCCGAGTTTAAGGATGGAGAGTGAAGTGGTTTAGACTGTTGACCACTTCGCTCAATTGGGAAGTTGCTCTAATGCTAATGGACTAATTGCTGACAAAATCTCACAACAGATACAAAAGGCCCGTGTGCGTCTGCCACCTTACGTTATATTTGGGGTACGTGTGATAACCTGTTATAGATCAAGCACGTGTGTAATGAGCAGCAGTTCGCTCTGTCTTTCTGTAAGGTTGTGAGATATGGCGATTAAAAGTGAGATATGTGAAAAGGCTATTTGTCTTAGATCACACACGTTAACTAGTTGGTTTAACATGGTGAGTACTTCTGTTATGCGCGGGGGGGGGGGGGGAATTCGGTCGATGGCGTTGTGAAGCTATATCGACTGAGGTGGCTAGAACATGTGCTGAGCGTTCCAAGCCGGAGTATATCTGGATGAACAAGGTTAGCTTACATAGGATAAGGTTTGAAACTAGTTACAGGTGACGAAACCAAAAGTTGGCATCAGTCCATAAAGTCTGTGGGTGTTGATCTTTGCCACGTAGGGAGCTGAAGACTGCCTAGTAGAGACCTTCGGAATGCCAAGAACCAATGGCTTCAGACTTGGTGAAATGGCTCAAAACAATCACAATGGCACAGATGTATTCATTCGTTATATTTGACTACATCTATCATAATTTTACTACTCTCGATGTAACTATTCATTTTTACATGCATTCTTGTTTGCAACAGTTCCCCTGAATTTGTACTTCTGCGTGTTATATGGGGTGTGACAATCTAAACTGTGCAAGCTTCGACGGTGGGAACGCAGTCAGTCAGACCAGCTCGATGTACAGATTTTGACTATGTATGCATTAGTCAAATGAACAACCAATCAAATCTTACTACATTCATAAAGGCCTATTAATCGGTCCGTGTGGCTGCATAATACACTATACATGCTTGTATTAGCATTATTATTATACTTGTAAACATTATATTTCACTGGCTTGTTTGAAATACATATGCCAGTATTATAGTGAGTCTTAAAAATAACATTTCGGATCAAGAAATTGTCAAGCGCTCAAATGTGTTAACCTTATTTATCTGAAGGTTTAGTGAACATTCAGTTGACAACTTCGAATAGAACTGGTTGTTTTGAAGAACTAAGACTCCCTGAATTTTACCTGTCTAAGATTTTTTTTGCCTTGTTCACCCAAATTTGGCAAAGTGCACCCTAAGTATTTTCCATCGGGAGAATGTCCCTCTTTTCAAGTTCGCACATCCATTTATCCATGTATCATAGCTAGTGGCAAAGTGAAAGAATATTAATCTACTGTCTGTTAGATGACTGCACTCCATTAAGGCGTCAGGATGCATAGCTCCAACAACATAGGGGCAGCCATAAAGAATAGTAACCAAACTCAGAAAATTCACGTAAGAAAAACATTACAGACGATTTAATTAGTTGAAATGAACCTAGTCACGAAAGCAATCTCTAAGATGCTGCATAATGCAGGTCCCAGTAAACGGTTACCACATCTAGCGTCAGTCGGTGAACACTTACCTAACCCTAAATATAACCTACCAATGACCCTTATCATAATTTAACCCTAAACTTAATACTAGCTGCTATCCCAAACCTAACCCTTAATTAATCCTCATATTAACCTAGCAGTTATTTTATACCTAACCAAAAGTGCAGGGCACATTGTGACTAGAACACATACTCAACGAGGAACAATGTGATGGGTTCTTCAAGGTCACTTGACAGGCTATTGACTTTAATCGCGATTCTTCATATTTACTGTCGTGACTGGATTTGGTAACCATTTTTCAGTAATTAATGCCATCTTCAGACGCCGACCTCAATGATTTCCTTATGTGATAGCAAAGTCACCCCAGATATGCATCCATTATCTGGGGCAGCTAATAAAATGACGTGGATCAGCGGGCTAGCAAAGAACTGTTTGTTTAATGGTAGACCGAGGAACAAGTACACTGGTAATCCACAATAGATAGTTCACTAAATTATTATAGGAGAGCAGCCAAACAAAACAATTACAATTACCATGAATCAAAAGTTATTAAGAAGTTTATTTGCTTTAAGGCAAAGTTTATTCCGAATTCCAACTTCAACGATAGGGTTCAATTAGCAATGTTACGTACATTTAAACGGTACAAAGTGCTGATAAACATATATGTTGTACACCGACCACGTTACAAAATGCGTAAGGGGTGAAGTATACACAGCAGATGCTCAAACATTCGGTTTTCACAAGAGATGAATAGCAAAGTTACTTTAAGCATCTGACGAGAACTGTAGGAGAGTGTTCTTGCGTTCTCCACACGGTTCCTTCTCTGTGAAATCCAAAGTCCAAATAAATTTAAATCCAGATTCAGATAATAATGATAGTACGCCATTGTTGCCTATGTTAATCCTTGCAATATATATATGCAGAGATCTAATTTCCCCTCCACATGGGATTTCTGTAATCATGATCCATTAATTAGTTCGACAATGATGTGGTTTTTAACTGTGTATGAACAGGAAATATCGATATTTCCAGTGACATGTCACTGCAGGAACCCGCTGCTGATCACCACCGTAGACATGGTAATTTAACGCATGTTTATGCACAGAGTAGATACCGTGTTAGTGTTTTTAAAGCACAACAATGATGCAAACAACAGAAGATGCGATCCATGGACGACACCGAGGCTCTAGAAATAACCTACCAAGTGGACCACAAGTAACGCACACGTTAAATACTGCGTGTATTCAATTCAGACTGAAATTTGTTGACTGAAGATACAAGGCTTGAAGCCTGTGTTAATCCTTTCATAGTACATTTCTGTGCTTGTCCAAACCTTTCTTCAAAGAGTCAGTTAAGGATTCTGACACCACTTCTTCTGGGATTCAGTTTCAGGAGTTGATGACTAAGTGTGAGAACCAGTACCCCACGGCAACATGGTTTCTCCTCGGCTTCTGAACTCTCCTACTTTGTCCCCTAAGGTGCCTCAAAGTGATGAAATGGAAAAGATAGAACAGATCAGGTTCATAGTCATTATTTAAATTTTTGGACATTTTAATGAGTTGTCTCCGCTAGCGGTAGGACAGGGAGAAGAGATTCAAACTATTTAGTCTTTCCTCGTACGATGAATTAAGCATGTTAGAATCGCACTTTTTGCCTTCCTTTGAATCTTCTCCTCCTGAGACAAGGACTGTCTTCCTGGATATAGTTTTTCAGTCCTAACCTCATCAGAGGTGTAATGAAAGAGGTGAGCATGTCTCTTGTGATCCTAATTAAGGTTCTGCGAATCTCAGATGAAGGTCTGAAATTGCGTGCTGCCACCCGGCGGCGGTTTGCTGTAGTCTTTAGATGGTGACTTATTAGAACACATAAATCTAAGTGATTCTGAACTGATGTATGTAATTCTCCCTCTAGTTAGTAGGATCTGACGCTTGCTTGTCCAGTGAGATTGGTTGTGAGTTTCGCTACGTTGGTCGCGAACATCTCTGGACCACTCTAACAATTTGTTGAGATAGCCTTGCAACGTGAGCGTAACATACCCCCCCAAATTATTAAGTCATATGCATAAAGGACCATAGGGGAGTCAGTGAGCACAGATAACACATTGATATGCAAAATAAATAGAGGGGGCCCGACTACCGTGCCTTATGGCTCGTCATTACGTACTACTGTCTTGAAGGAGAGTTTTGAGTTGACCCTTATTCTGTCTCCGACCTATGCATAATTCCCTGATCGAATTTTGTAAGTTGCCTCTGATTCCAAGACTTCCCGACTTCGTGAGCAGTCTTTTATCAGATACTTCATCGAAGGCTTTTACAAGGTCCATGAAGACAACATGGGTGGGTCTTGTGTGGTCTCTTGACGTGACCTTGCAAAGCTTTCTTCATTATTCTCCCCAGTATCTTGACTAAGGAGCTGGTGAGTCTAATAAGTCTGTTATCCCAAGGTTTTTGTCTTGATCCTCCTTTGTGGATAGGGATTACTACGGCATCTTTCCAGTCACGATGTAACACCCAACTCAGGAGAGATAGTCTGAAGATCGCAGTCAGTGGGACGCTATGTGGACTGACAGCTCTTTGACAAACCTCACTTAAAGGTCATCAGGCACCACTGACTTCCCTGCACCTAGTAACTTTAGAGAATCGAATACCATTTCTCGGTCAGCGGTGGCGAGGTCTGTCCTGAATTCCTCTGATCCGCACAGAGCTGATGCTATGGGGAGTGACTACTTCTGGGTAAAGATTTGGAGAAGTAATTTGCCACTGCTTTGCCTTTAACTATTCCCCTTCGAATATGTCATTGTCAGGTTTGTGACCCCGCTGGATATCTTATACCTGAGGTTTATGTACGAGGAAATTTTCTTAGGTTGTGCCACTGCATTTTGAGCCATACACATTTGAAACTTTATCCATAGTTGGAGGATGTCTGCGACATCCTTTGTCCTAACGACAGTGTATAACTTTCTGGCCTCACACGTCTCAAGTGTGATAAATAGGCTCCAGCATGTGTGCCTATACCTGAGTAATTTATGAATCTCAGGGTATACCCATGATAGACAATGTTTTCGAGACTACGGGACGGACCACTCAATTAAGGGTTCAGTTACCTGGGCGTCAAGTAGCCTAAATTAGTTCCATGCAGCTACTGCGAGAGACTCTGCATCGATGTACAAGTTCAGTGATTTGGCCTCTGTGCTGATAACCTTCCTTAAACGCTTGGTCGAGCTGGGGTTTTGGCCCATGAAACTGGTTCTGTGAACTTGAAAATGAGCACAACGCAATCACTTTCTCCATAAGGAGGAAGATTTATGTGGTCCACACCCTCACTTTGGGAGAAAGCCAGATCCAAGTTTGAGGGGGAATGCTGTCAGTCATAGGGCATGTGCTTCTTGACATGTTAGGCTAGGGCTAGTGAAATACTAGATTCCAACAATTTATAGTCAAAGGAGCTTTCTGAAGTTGGTGTCATAAGACTCGTCACCTGCTGGAGCGTTGAAGTTGTCGACTACGAGATGCCGACAAATGGGTGTACATGAGCCTAGTTTCTCTAATAGGAAGTCGGGACTGCGGTGTATACCCATGAGGTAAATATCTTGGCCTCCACGTTCAAGTCTGCAGTGTAGAAGTTCACATGTTCCACTTTCGTGCGTAAGAGCTTAGCCGCTACCCACGGCTAGGCATTTCTTGAGATAGGTGACTACCCCATCCCCTTTTCGGCTTAGTCTGTCCACCGTGTGCAGTGAGAAGCTTGTTAGGCTGGCTTTGTTATCACTGTCATCAGATGTGGGCTAAGTTTCTGGAATGACAATGACATCCACGTTTCTGGAGTCTACCATTTTACCCAGTTCAGTCCATATGTTCAACAGACTGCAGACATTAGTGTAGCAAACCGTTAAATCATTTCGATGATTCCCTGCTCCATCTACAGACATTTCGGAATTACCGGACTTCAAATTTGTCCACTAAAACACTTTTAATTATAATGATTTCCTTGGAGTTTCAGCGCCGTTCACCCCGTTCTAGAGCCACAGACTGTCTTTTAGTGCTGTCTGCCAGTCAAAAGTGAACAAAGACGCAGATGCCTGATCCTTTGGTAGTTTGACAGTTGCTTATGACAGCATACCTCCAGTCTTTGAGTTCAGCATGACCTTGAAAAGGCGTGCCGGCTGATTTACTTTGTAGTCAGCCTTTGGGCTGATTCAGTACAAGCTTTGTATAGTTGCCTCAGATAATGCTGTCGGCAATAACTTATCTGAGATTGAGTTCCTGATAGAACCTAGCCTTGGGATCTGAAGCTAGTGGTTCTTCCGCTTTGTTGAGAATAAGCGGCAGGTCGAGGAGATCAGGTTTGCTTGAAGCGGCTTTTCGCTTTGACGAGAAAGTGTCTTCCCATCCTTTGCCAACAGCACAGCTTCTATGGCATCTTTGTCTAGCTGTTTGCGGGAAACTACGTTGCACAATTCACTGGCGTCCTCTTCGCAATCTGTCGTTGTTTGTGACTGCCCTCTATCCACCTTAGTGGATGAAGCCGAATCTACAAATTCAAGGGTGACTTTGCGAGATTTTAATCCACGTCATATAGTTTAAGTAGCTTCTAAATTAATGAGGTCAGAGGCCTCTTCAAAGTGGACGAAGTTTCTACAGGGATTTGACTGCTATTCTGTGATCTGTTCAATTACGATGAGCAGTGCTGTGATGTGATTACCACAGGGTTAACTTTTCCTGAATCCTACTCATTCTGGGCGGGGTTTTGATCTAATATAATATGTATTTCCTATCTATGTAGGACACACAGTTGTACAGGCATGGATAAGTATTATTTAAATTACATGAATTTGATTTATAGTGAAATTACATGGTTACTGTCCTCTCTGACATCATTTAGTGAGTACATTCTGAAAGTTAATCGTTCAATGGAGCACATAAAGAAATATAGAAACATTGTCTTCGCATTAACAAAAAAACCCAAGTATGTGTCGGATAAATTACAAATATTTGGGGAAAAAATAAAGCTTGAAGTCAATTCCTCCATATAGCTTTGTTGTGTGCGGCATCTTATCTTGTTTTATGTTCAAATTGGGTATTAATTTAAAATGAGTGATTTATTTTTATGATTTCGGCATCATTTTCATTGCAAGTAATACCAGATGTGAATTCAACTGAATGCAGATTAATATTGGTCATTGTCAAGCAGATTTGTTTTACTGCACCCAAGTCACCCATAACCCGCCATTTGTCACTGCATGGATGCTCTGTACGAGTAAGTTGATAAACACATCGAAGTCTATATAAAAGCTATTTTAGATCGTTGACAGTGCTTGTATAAGATGCTGTACAGCGTCTTGTTATGGTGACAGCGGATTTCATCAAGGATGCTGAGCCATTACTGGCCAAACCTTGAGGGATGATATATGAGTAAGTGACTTCAATTGTTTCTCAGCTTCAGTCGGAATGTAGATCAATGCAACTTGTACGCGTACTACAGAGCGTTTGTATTCTCTTCAGAATACTTTGCTTGATGTTGACAGCGGCCGAAGTTTCCCTTCTTTGCCAGATTGACAACGTAGTTGTAATTCCAGCTCTTGGGTATACTTCCTTCCTTTCAAAGCTATCTCAGCAGTGGCATTAGCATATCCGTTGTATCTGTCCCCAGTGCCTCAGGAGGGAATCCATCCGGTCCAGTTGATTTCCTGGCTGGCATTCAATAGCATGATCGAGCTAAAGATTTCTGCTTTTGTTGAAGGATTGCTGTCCACTGGCCTTTCTGTGCTTGCTGTTGGTAGTATCGCCGTGGTGTGATACGGAAAATGTGTTCCAGTGGATTATAATTCTCATATATTCCCACTGTTCCATACTGCGTTAACAACAGAGTGCTACATGAATTTTGGCATTCTATTTCATGTCGTTTAATGTAAACCGAAATCACATGCTCAGTGACTGGTTAAAGAATATAAACTGTATATATATGCATAAATAGCGGTTTGGTCAATTGAAAATATACGTTTGCTTCCGTGTCTTGCCTTCTGTAATTACAGTATTTCTGGTCGAGTTGCAGATGACAGTTGAGCCAAGAGTCCTTTGAATTGGTCAACCCATTGTTTTATTCGTCTTTCCTCCTTGCTAATTACGTTCTCTTGGCCAATTTTATTGGTTTCATCTTACTATTAGTGATCTCTGCTCATATCGGACGTTTCGTTTGCGTTGATTTTTTCCGCGACAGACACCTGGTTATCTGAAACAACATCCTGAGGTCTCTTACACCGGTGGCTTGTTCTACTTCAGTTACTAGCCAGTGTGCTGTAGAGACTTATTTAAGGTGAAAAAGGAGTTAAACACAGGGGTCAAAGTGAGCTAAATACGTAGAAAAAAAGCAGGGGCTTAATATCTGCTATTTTTCTGGTATTTACAGTTAGGTGTCTTTCTGAAGTAGCGAACTCATACCATTAACTTGCATTCAGGGAGATATTTAAACTCCGGCTTCTAGACATCGATGGCACAGTGGTTAGGACTCTCGCCGACCATGCACATGGTCCGGGGTTCGAACCCCTGCCGACGCACACCCGATATCTATGGTCGGCGTGCAAAATTTGGGCTACTGATATCCATGCTGAAAATGCCATACTTGTACTGAAAATACGGTGCGGCATCAAGCTGTAATCAAAATAAAAAATAAAATAAACTTCTATCTTTTAGTTATTCATTTATTTTGCGGAATTTATTCAAACTCACGAGCCTTAGCAACACAGTGCTGTCCCACAGACAAGGGTAGTTCTCACATGTACCCACCGCCATACCCGCTGAATAGCAATCATCACACTCACCTTCTAATTTGCGAGGCCCTGGCGAAATACCTCTTTTTTAATTTCTATTATTATATACTCCACAGACCTTTTAAGTTTGTTTGTCATATCATTCAAAGTCATGGTGTAGACGACTTCTTTTAAAAGACCGTCATGTATGTCTCATCTGCTACAGCATTTTGAAGAAAAATAGTAAAAATGTAAGGAAATTGGGTCATTGTCTGCCTTTTAGATATAAATAAATGAAAAGGCGAAAAACACTGCATAATGGTGCAGCATTATATATAAACGGCGGTCAGTTATAATATATGGTTCAGAAAATTTGGCCTCACAGGATTATTATATGTGTAAAACTTGGGCACTGTGGTAGTAAGTAATTCCATATTAGTTTGTTTATTTGATATATCACACAGTGAAACAGTATTATTTACTGGGTGACGTTTCGAAAAAATTTATTGTTCATAATCATAATCACAATCAAATAAACAAACTAAGATGGAATTACCCACAGGATTATAGTTATAAAACAGTATGATAAGATTCGTTAATATTTAAGACTCACCATGTAGTTGATTATTTAGACTATCACCATTTGGGCTGCAGTTTGCGTAGAGGCAGACATTACTTACGCGCATCACTAGGCAGACCCCAGAGAAATTTTAATACCAGTCTTCTACAGGCGATTTACTACTGGAACTTGAGACGAAACTCCTGGCGCACTGAAATGCCCATAATATACTCTTATCAGAGATATATGTAAAAATTTGATGAAACAAATGATTAAAAAACTGAATGTGAATGGGTGACTTGGGCTGTGAGAACAGTCATATTGAAAGTAGAGTTAAAGTTGTAATACATGGATTTTGGTTACTAACAGCGAGGCTCAGAAGACTGCCTTGTAAGATCTCTGATATCTAGTCTGTCACATACTGCTTCCAACCCGTTGTGAATAAAATATTTTTCCAGCAACCCTCTTGTCGGAGAAAGACATCCCCTATCCTCCCAAGACGGCTGTACACGTTTACCTGAACACAACCCTCGTAGAGCTCCAGTGTTGGCTATGAGACCACATCTGACCCTTTTCTCGACTTTTTCTCCGGTAGACTGCGGCTCCGCTTTCTTCAGATTGAGATGAAATCCATCTGGCTTTTGCTTAGTCTACCACGCGAAATCCATGCTGCCTTGCGCATAAAATCACGTTTGAACATTCTAACCCCAATCGTCGAATCATTAGGCGCACGGAATTCCGCGAAGATGTCTCCATTTTCATTCATTTCGCTGAAAGCCTCTTGACGCCTAATGAATTCTCTTCGGGTATTGCCCGCTGCTAATTTAGCATTCGCATCTCCTACGAGGACTTTGACGTCGCTCAATTTGATGGTACTTGTGGTGTTTTTTACGTAATGGTTGACCCAAGGGTCCTTTGAAGTGTCGAAATATTGTGTACTCTTTTCACGTCTTCGGTAGTTAGCTTCACTTCACTGTCTCTCACTGGCTTCATTTGTGTTGATTTCTTAGGAGGTAGCGATGTGGTCATGTTCATAAGTGTTATGAGGTCTTTCTTACTTGCAGCTTGCTCTTACCCGGTTGATGGTGCATCATAAAACTATTTTTTATCTCTTCTAGAATTCTTCTTCACCCCCTTTTAAGTACATTGTAGGTTGTAGACAGCTTTTTCTTTCTTCTTTTATCTTCAGTTCTAGCATCCACCTCTCCTCTATTGGCTTCCAGGTATTCGTAGAGAGCTTTCTCTTCCGCTTTGTAAGCAAATCATTTTTCGAGAGCAGTTAGAGAACGCAATATTTATCTCATAAAAAAATTTTAACGCAAAATTTATTCAAAGAGCATGCAACAAAGATAAACCATCTTTAAATCACTGCAGAAACTAACTAAAACGTTACACTTATCGAGGTGTGCAATACAGTCACCCGGGACTTTTTAGCGTCTAGGTATATAAGGTTCCTTGTCTCAAGCCACCTATGTAAGTTGTCAAAATAACTGTGGCCCCACCGAAACTTGCAGTCCATCCGTTGTCATCTAGGAAGTCCATTATATGTCATACATACTGTCGAGAAATAATAGTCTGACGCCATTACTTGAGAGTGGTTAATTGGTGGCACTTTGTGTACTGATATCATTGGAGTTCGCGATCTGTGGGATTCAAACAACCTATCAATTTGTCATCATAAATAAATCTCATCAAACATTGATGAAGAAAATTACAACCGGGACGCTACTGTCGAATGAAGATTTAAGTGAGATGTAGCAGTAGAGACTTTATGAGAAACAGGAAGGACTTAAAAATGTTTGATTTGCTGAAGATAGGCATTATTGTATGTAGCTCAACGGACTTTAGAGTATCCGTTAAACATGAAGTTTGGCTTGAATAGTGTGTGAACGAAGATATCCATTGAAATCACTGGGCACTAGAAGACGACTATACGATTTCGAGTTCAGTGAAGTCAATGCCATACATAAGCATGCATCTCAAAGATATGTTGCAGAAGAGTGTCTTCCTGAAGAAGCCAGTATTCACTGAGTCAGTGCCTATGATAACAAACGATTAGCTCACACCTGAATGCAAACGCATCAACAGATACTTGGAGTTTCATTGTAGCCTTAGCATTCTCAGGACGGAGGGTAGTAGATTACTTGTCAATTGAAAAATAGTTATACAAGCCGCCAGTGATTTAGAGGTAGTTAAGAAATAGACTTTTTTATTAAAATACTCCTTCAAATTACCGACCGACAGTTCGTATTATTGTAGAAGGCTAATCGTGTTTCTGAGCCTCCGCTTTCTTAAGCATGGCAGAGGGCAACCGAGGCGAGGAAAACTTGGTCAAACAAACGGAGGGGGCATTCATCTTTCAGTAGGTAGAGAAGGCCCTACGGCCCATAAGGAAGATATGGTCCCCACTTAGTTACTTGTCCTAATCTTGTGAACTTTTCAATTACTTATCACACCTGATTGCCCATTACATGCCGTAGTTCAAATCACAAGGCGCCTGAAAAGTTGTCCATGAAAGGTGTTGACATAACGTCCGAAGTGCCAAAATAATTTGTATATTTAATTTGGGTATTTAAGGAGTGTTTGCGCTCTGCAATGGTAGACAACAACACTGAAGACTGACTTCGTGTAGCGGAACTGGCGAAGACCTGAAAAGTTAGCGCGAGATGTGCAAATCTATCATGAAATTTACAATAATTATCCAATTCTGTACCTATGAATACTTCCAAAATAATTAAGAAACTGTTTGATACTTTTTTCCAGCAAATAGACGGAGATATGAAGCTTTGTGGAAGGCGCAGTTATTATTAGACATTTAGAAAGGCTCTGATATTCTGAGGTACACGATACAATACCATTTAATCGTATATAAAGAAGGTCCTAATAACCAGGTCCCACATCAGATAATAACGAATAGAATGACCAATAGCACGTATAATACCAGAAGACAACAGTCGGTGTCGAACGTGTGAGAAGAGGTAGCTCAGTCTAGCACATGTATTGTTCATTGCAGTTCAATAGAGTGAATAAGTCACGGAATGTATAATAATGGCACAACTCCTTTTGTTACTCCTCTCCCCGAACCGTGTGTATGGCTGGTAAGCGTCCTAACCGCTGTTCCACCGACATACGCTGGTGCTGACAATGTGTTATCTTATAATAGTAATGTATATTTCGTATAAACGTGTGGTTTTACAAGAAATGCATGCCATTTTTACAGGCACGATCAGTAATGTTATAAATTACAATCCTGAAGTATCATAAATTAATACTTTTTCAAAAGTTCAAATTGCTCAATTATTGTACAAGAAATCAGAACAGGTTCTTATAAATGTTAAATTGTAAACCGTTTACTAAGGTCGCCATCAGAGTTGGGCGACAACCCAAACTTCGTTCTGTTTTCCGCCGATAGTTATGGTCAACCAGTAAACAGCGTATATCTGGGTGAGTGCACAGCTGCAAAATGGTATAAAATGCAGTTATGAATAATACATTATTGGAAGTATATTTACAAGATAAATACAAGAAAAAGCTATGAAGTACTTGAAACGATAGTATACATTTGCCATGTTTAATGCTAACCATATTGGTCTAAGCATTGAAACTATGATGCTTTCGATGAAAATATAGCTTTGTTCAAACATTGGTGCTGTTGTGTTTTTTAATCAAAGCAACAAGACTTTGGGCAAGCAACAAATATGAACAAAGAGCAAGTTTTAGCTTTAATAAAGGCCTAGGTAACTAAGATAAGATAGAATATAATAGTGCGTAAATAAACAGATCATCATGAGGTAGGTAATTGACATTTAAGTGAGGAGTGAATTCAAAGATCTGGAAAATTAGAGCCAGTAGGACAACCTGACCTGTAGGATGTCTCACGGATTTCTGTAGGGCACAATGGGTAGCATCTTGACAAGAAGCTGAACAGGCTTGTAGATGGTAGGAGCAAAAACACTTTTTCATAATTTAGACCTGTACAACCCCTATTATTTTTTCGTCTTTTCGTTGAGGGTTCAGACTAATTCCTAATTCTCGAGCTGTCAAAAAATGCATGTTGCTGTCCTACAGATCGGAGCGATTCACATTTGTGACCATTACCATATCTGCTTATCAGCATGCGCCACCCTCCCTCCTTTTTGATGTTAAGCTCTGAAATTTCTTTTGCAATAACTGTGGTTGCAGCATTGCATTGCTTTGAGCCCGTCCCAAGCATACATTATGCTGTACATTAATAGCTTTCATGACAAGTGCTTCCCATTAGGTCAGATACATCGATACCTGAGGACATTCTTAACAGTATCACCTTTATACTTGCATACAAGTATTTGTTACAAACGCCTAGGAAATTGCGTTTAGAAGTATAAAGTATAGAAGTAGCTAGTATTACAGCAATTAAGTTATAGTCTATTTAGCAGAGTAAAATGGGTAGGGGAACGATTAGTGATAAAATTATGTGGAATGATTCCGAAGAAAACAGCTGGTTAACAGAACTAGTTGTGCTAAATTTCCATGACCGATTTTTGTATGGTGTATCTCAGACATTGCAAAGTAACCCTTCAACTTATATAATGTTAAAAATACTGCGAAAAGTAAATGAGAAAAGATAGTTATTGACTGAGTAAAGTCATTTCGATACAAAAAGTAGCATTGAATTATCAACTGTATATACATATGTAAAATATTAAAAAGTATTAGGTGGTTGGAGGCAATCGGCAGGAAGCCTTGGACCTAGGTTTCGTGCTAGTTGGCACTCGTCAGCAAGGCGTATCTGCAACCTTGAAGGAACTCATGTCCCTTCTGAGATTCGAACCCGCGTCACCCGGTGCTGCAGTCAGAGACGTTACCACTGAGCTATTCGGGCTCGCGATTGACCTCCTGTAGGACTGTAGTAGATATTTTGATTTGACACTATGAACTAGTGTTATGCGTCTAGTCCTCTCTTTACATTACAACCTGACTGATAGAATTCAGTCTTCACCAAAGAGAGGACTAGACGCATAACACTAGTTCATAGTGTCAAATCAAAATATTAAAAAGTATGGTTGCTAATATAATTATTTCCAGAGTTAATTACAACAACACAACCTAGTGAAGATTATAGAGAACAGAAAATCAGTAAATTAGTTAAACGTTCGCTGCGTAAGTAGCAGAGTCGAGTTAAATGTATGTAACTATACTGAAGACTGGACTGGCTTTCAATTTCCGTTCTACCAACAGTTGTGGTCTTTTAGACGAGCTAGGGTGGGCATGTTAATATGTCATTCTAGGCTCCGTTTGAACCCATCGGGGTTTCCACAACATCTAATTTCAGATGGTAGTTGGTTCCAAAGAGTGCAATATTCAATGGTGAAAAAGTTTGCGCTAATGGATTTTCTGCGGGTAGCCACCTCAACAAGGTAGTCGTGGTTTCGCAGCTGATATGATTTGATATTTTCCCACGTTATGGGTGAGTTACTATAACAATGTTTCTTAATGACTTTGAAGAGTGGAAATAAGTTGCACTTCACTCTCCTTAACCATAGAGGTTCTAATTTCAGACGTATACACCTGTCAACATGTTCCACTTGTTGGTCAAACTCTATTGTGTTTCATGAGGAATCTCTGGACACCTTCGATTTTTTTCGGTCTGCAGACCTTAGGTTACTAAATAGGAGAGCATAATATCCTAGTTTAGGGCGGATACATGTCTTATATGTAGCTAATCTTGCTTCTTGGGTGTAGAAGTTGCGCAGTACAAAGCCAATATGTCGTTTACAGTCAGATACAACCTTATTTGCATGATCGGAAATGGTTAGATCTCAATATGTTATCCCGAGACCTGTGACAGTGTTCAGTTTCGAGAGGAGCTTACCGTACATTTATAGGCCCATTCTCGGTTTACATCGTCCCACGTGGGCTATACTGCACTTGTCTGGGTTGAAAGTCAGTTGGCACTTTTCGCTCCAAACACATAGATTGTCTAAGTCATGTTGGATTTTGCTTTCGACACTCATATCATCGTACCCGTAATCATATACTATCTTGAGGTCATCTGCAAAGAGGCATGGCTTGCCATACTTGATCACAGAGTCTGTGTGGTTTATGAATAAGAGGAATAGAGTAGGGCCGAGAACGCTATCTTCTATTACACCACTAGTTATTGGCTTTGATGAAGACAGCTGATGGTTGGTTTTGACTAATTGCTCTCTTTCTGTGAGGAAAGAATTTATCCATTTGAGAAGTTTCCCGGTTATTCCGTAGGATTGGAGTTTTGTTAAGAGTATGGTATGCGGGACTTTATCGAAGGCCTTGCTACCGTCGAGAAATGATGTTGTTACTGAATGCCCATTATCAATTCATTGTTTAATGTAGTCAAAATAATCTAAGTGGCAAGTAATGCACTGCCTTCTACTTAATAAACCGTGTTGGGGTGGAGGTAGTAGGTCATTTGACAGCAAGTACCGAATGATTTTAGTCTTTGCTATCTTTTCCATAACAAGTGAAACCACAGACGTGATGTTGATGGGGCGGTATTTGTTGATATCAGCTATACGCCCGTATTTTATATTTGATTACAGCTTGATTCCACACTGTATATTTTGGAACAGGTATGGAATTTTCAGCATGTGATATCGGTGGCCCAAATTTTGCAGGCCGACCATAGATATCAGGTGTGCGTCGGCAGGGGATCGAACCCCGAACCATGTGCATGATCGGCCAGAGTCATGACCGCTATGCCACCGACTAACAGGTACAATATAACACTTCTTCCAGCAGGTAGGGTATGTCCCATCGCTTAGTGAAGTTGAGTATAACTTGAGTAGGAGTAAATTCATGTTATTATCGCCGTTTTTAGGCAGAGTGGAAGACATACCGTCTGGACCAATAGTGCTACTAAGCTTAAGATTTGAGATGAATGAAGTCAATGTCAAACACGAGGAGTGTGAACTAGGATTGCATGCGGCAGGTCTTTGATCCCGCCCACTCGGCAATACCGTTCTTGATTCTCAGGAACTTATCAAAGTTGATTTAGTTAGATAGTTTTGTTGTAGCAAACGAAGGTATCAGCGAAGAAATATCTGTCCTTGGCGACTTTACTCTCTGATCTGTGCAGTCGTGTTTGATGAATACGTATGCATACATGAATATCAATAGACAATACGAATCAGTTGTCATGTGTGTGAATGAACTAAATTTTAACGGCGAGTGGAAGTACTAGAGTGTAATAGCATTGGTTGATATGATGATAAGTCACAAACTGATTACAAATTCAAATCAACAGGTAAAACTCAGTATGAAATTTGACAGACATACGTGAAATGAATGAGAGGAAACTAGAGTACCTTCGGAAATGTGAATGTAATATGATGACGACATAAGGTGAGTGAAGTGTTGCCAATAAAACAAATAAAATGTTAGGATGAGATAACTTAAAGTGAAATAAAATATTCACTGAGATACGAAATAGAGAAGGACGAAGAAGTTTTTGTGAATCACATGATGAAGACTACGGTAATGAAAGAGACTTTGCAAACTGCCTTTTGTACACAGAGTTCTGACTTATTGGCATGCTATTTCAAAGCTTCTGCTATGAGTCGTAAATACATTCATGTCCCTTTCATCAAACTTTGCACTCCATATTAAAGGAGGCATCAAATGCTACGCAGTTAGTACCTAGTGTATGCCGCAATATAAGTGAATTAATATCTTTACGTTCTATTTATCTGAGTCAAGCTGGGGGTGATCTCGAACGCGGAGGGATGTTTCTCAACAAGAGCAGGTAAATATATAAATATACATGAAATAGGACAGTCGATGCAACATTTTCTCAGCATTAGGATACACCAGTGGTTGACTAGAGTTTCCTCTCAATGGCGTTGTCAGCCGATTTCCAAAGATTTCACTCGAAGTGTTACTACTGAAATCTAAATTTAGACGCAGCATCTTATAAGTCACCTTTTCCCGCTCTATATTTCTCTCATATAATTTTCTGTTGGCCTTAATGAGGCGTAGTGGATATAGATTCCCCATGAGGGTTTCTTTCAGTTTTTTAAATTCATCGTCAACGCTGTCTCTGAAACAAGTTCTCAACACCTGCCTTGGGAGAGGACCGATTCACATCTTCCTTCCGTCTATGAGAACAAAACCGTCAAAATTTGTAAGTTGTTCTGTCCACGTCGATTTTCTGTAAATAGACCTATTCGACGGCCCATCAGCTCTCTTTGCGAGTCTGATATCAAGGAAAAGATAATTTTCTATCAGTTTCTTTCTAAGGATGGAAGGATATGTGCCACTCAGTACTTACAGGATGTCTTCCAAATTGCAGTTCTCGTCGCATATAGTGAACACAACGTCCACGTAGCCTTTGTAGAAGCTAAATCCCTCAATATCGCGTGCAAGAGTACCCCTGTCCATTCAGGCTTAAAGGAAGTCGACTAATAAAGGGCCGGTGGACGAATCAGTCTACCTGTAAATTTCGTCTCTAGAAAGGGGACTTGACCTTTAGTGTACACTGAAGTATAAGGTCTTATAAGTTCAATGTGGGTATTCCTATGCTAACACTATGTAGGTCGACATAATTACGAACAAAACATGCTGTTCCATTAGATGGAACATTAAGTTAACAGCCAGCATACATCAGGTGATAACATGGATTTTCCAGTAACACTAATTTCATTAATGAAATTAATACAAAGAATAGCTGCAGACGTGCCTTCTCATTGGTCCTAGTGGCACTGCTACTCACTTAGAGACATAGTGATGCAGTAAATATGCGCTGGTGGTACAGTGGTAGAATGCTCGCCAAGCACGCATGGGGTTCGGGGTTCGATCCACGGTCGACGCACTCCTCTACCTCGCTAAGCCAGTGATGGGACTGGTAAGAAGGGATGGTTAGGCATGAAGCTAGCAACCGCACCCCGTGAAAATAAACACCAGTGCTACCGAAACTTCACGTTTTTAGCCCTATGTTCCACTTGGAACGCCAAGGAATAAAAAAGGAATCTGTCATGTCTGAAATGGGACGAAGCGTTAGTCCAGATCTACAGATTTCCGGTAGGCCATAGAGTCGGGGAATGATAGATCCAGATGGTCTAGGCTTATCATATAACTTATGAGTCAGTAATGAACCATTCTGCATTTATTTCAAAACCTGTGTGATTTATTCCTCTATCTCCTTTACCTTGTACTTATCTCGTTAGGGATGTTTTGCCCCCACCGATATATTCTTTGAAGTCCACTATTACAATGCCTGCATCTGTATCCGGTAGTGTTAGTAGGATGTCCTCATTCTTCTTCAGTACGTTTAGTTGAATCAAAGGTTCCTTAGTGAGGCGCCAGAGTATTTTCGGTTTCGATTTCACAAGGTGATTACCATAGTTCAGCAATGGTCACTTGAAGTGATTTAGACCTTCTAATGAATTAAGTCTCACGTCATTCGTCAGGCTTATTAGATTTTTAAACTGCGCCTGATCATGCAGCTTCCTTGCATTCGACTTGGTAACACAGAATTTTGAGCCACACAACAATATTCTCATATGAATAGGACTCAGATTAATTGGAGACTAATTACTTCGAAAGAAACCTCGTTAACGGCATTATTGTGGTGATTTTCGATTTCGATACATTACTTTTGTTAAATTGTACTACAAACTTTGCCTCAAATGAATGTATACTTACTGCCATCGGTGCATTTTTTACTATGCGTGGCTAAGGAAATTTTTGGCTTTCTATAGAGTACAATCTCGAAATCTCCCTCCAGTTTTCAGATCATAAAGCGCAAATTTTATTTGCCACATAATAAATCTCCCTTAAAATGATAGAAACGGTTGACAGAAGCCTAAAGGGATAGGTGTTGACGATCATATGTAGTGCTTCATACTAACCAGGTAGACAGTTACCTAGGGAGAGATGAAGATATGTCCAAATGTCACGCGTCACCTACTGAAATACAGGTTCGACGGTGATGACGGAAGCAGCAGCGGCCACGCTAAGATGAGGCAAAACCTCTTGGAAGACCAACATAGTGATACGCTCCGATGTTTTATTCTTATGCAGTCCTTCAAATGCGTGTAAAGTCATGCTTCAACTTGGGAAATTTTATTGCTATGAATAAAGCCTTGTAAGCTAGTACGTTACGGGGCTTGAAAGACTTCGAGCTGGTTTTCTTGCTGGCTCCTACTTAGGATAACGGCCATGATTAATATGTGACTATTTATCCCGTTAGACTTGAGCTTTGACCACACTACACACTCACTCTTCAGCCTGGACCAGAACATGGTGATGACCTTACACAGATAGGATTATAGTCGAATGTAAAGGTAGTCTGTGCGGTTAGTTACTGGCAACTGACTTGTGATCACAAGATAATGAGTATTAATACTCACTCAACCGGACGATTTCCTGACTTATAACTAACTTCAGCACAGTAAAATTAGGGGGTTGAAGTACCTGAAATATCGTTTGCGTTGTGAACCTGACGTTCAGAAGCAGTGCAGAATGTTTTTTTGCAGAGATTCAGTACAATATTGAAAAAATATGACATCGGGCTGGAAATCTAATTTGCCAGAGCCATCTGTGTGATACCTCTTGCTGTATTTTTCTTCGGTTTCTTCCTCTTAATTTTGTGCTGTCCATTCTAGCAACCTGTTTCCTGAATTTCCTTCGACGGGAACTACATTAGATATTCGTATTACGAGACTCATGGAAGATATTGCAGTTTCCAAGACAAAAGTTGTCAGCCTGCACAGCAGATAAAATTCCACCACAAAACTGTTACGGGAGCTCCGGCACATAGTGTACTTGCTCCACTTGACCACAGAACATTTAAGAAGCCAAACTAGAGCAACATATTGATCGTCCAAAATGCTAAATATATTCTGATAATTTAATAATTCCCATTGTAGCATTAAGAACACAATATTCAGCGAAGAGACTCTTTTCAACGAATTTATTATCAAGCTGTACAATCGTATATATATGGTTTTTAAGAAATTATATCCGGTGAGGGAATTGGGTCAAAGGTGTGAATACATAAAATAATAATAGTATGAAATGCAATTAAAATATTTGTGATTATAATCATAGTTTAATGTCAAGTGGAAAAATAATTAATGTCGCATATAGAATAATACATAAGGTGTATAGATTTTGGAAAAGGGTACATAATTATAAGATTAGTAGACGAATAAAAAATGTTACATAACATGGTATGAAATTAGATAAGACAGAATTCAATGTTGTAAAAAATTATAAAAATATAAAAATTAATAATTATAGGTTTAAAATGTCAAGTGGGTCAAGTGAAAAGGATTCAGAGTGAGAATAGTAATAATGATAATAATATTAATAATAATAGTAATAAGGGAAGAGTACATAGAGTAACTAAATAAACAAAATAAATAAATGTCTATCCCTCTACGGCCAAGGCAGAAGCAGGGATTGTACATACTTCTTTTGTACACAAAGGTCTGGCTTAAAGTCATGAATTGCCAAGACCTCAGCTGTCTTTAGAAGTCTGTAACGAATAAAATGCGGGAAGTTAGCATGGATTCTATATATGATCTTAAAATCATGGTCAGGGTTGACGGAGTGACAGAAGTCGATCAGGTGTTCCAAAATAGAGCTTCTCACACACTTCCTTTCTCCCTTATAAAACCAAGCTGGAATATGTTCTCGTATCCGTGTGGAAAGCGTCCTCTGACTACGGCCAATGTACCTAGCTCCACAGGAGCAGGTGAACTGATAGGTGCACATGGAGGCGGCCAGACGGGGTAGCTTATCTTTTATAGAGGTAGAGAACAACTTGCGGCTAATGAACGTCATATGTAATTTTGCTGCATAGAACGTCTTACTGACTGATTTGGAGAGACGATTTTTGAGCATATCTGAATCTTGATCACCTTTGAATTCCAAGTTCATGAATAAGGTTTTCTTTGGAACTGTGTCGGTAACCAGTTTAGACTGCTTTTCTTTCATGTTGCTGTCAATAAATCGGTTAGAGTAAACGTTTTCTGCCAGCGTGGCTTTTAAGAAATCAAGTTCCGAGTCGACGGAATCAGAACTACAAGTTTTCCTTATCCTATAGCAAAGCGAATGAATTAAGTTCATTTTCCTGGAGATAGGCACCCAACTGTAAAAATTAGTTAGTTTTCCGTTAACTTAGGTAAAAGGCCTGTCAGTCATCAGACGATAAGGATATTAGGCTCTTGTGGCCTGTGTTAATCCTTGCAAAATATACTTCTGCAGAGATCTAACTTCTCCTTGAAAGCGTTCACCGATGGAGCTGATTCTACTGAATTAGGTAGGGAGTTCCAGTCGCTGACCACTCTGTGAGAGAGTCTAAAATCCACACGTATTTCAATCGTCTTTGGTCTAAGCACCTTTCTGCAGTGACCCTGTAAATTTGTCTTAGAAGGGGAGAAAAGGTTGGAAAGATCAGTTCCTAAATCACCCTTAAGTATACGTTATGCTAAGATTAAGCCACCTCTCAACCTTCAGCATGATAAAACCGGAAGAGATTTAAATACTCCATACTTTTGTCATAAGGAAGGTGTGAGGCACTACTAACTAATTCGGTTCCCAACCTTTGTACTCTTTCTAAGATATGTCCCTCCTTCTTGAAGCATGGACTAGCCGATTGTATGCAGTATTCTAGATGAGTCCTGACATATGTTGTGTGGAGTACTTTGAACATAGACTCATCTAGTCGTTTGAAGGCTCTTTGGAGTGCCCGTAGCATTCAAAAAGCCCTAGCTGCGGCTGCAATGAAATTGGCAGTTGTTTTCAAATGATTTCTGATAGCGATTCTTAGGTCCTTCTGTCCGTTAACATCAAGTAGTTCTCTGTCCCCTAGGGAGTACGAAGTATAGGACTTCTGACCTAGGTACATTACCGTGCTTTTCCCAGAATTAATTTCCAAACTCCACAGGTTCGACCACTCAGCTAATTTATCTAGATCACTTTGTAGGGCTATCATCGTTATCATTTACAGTTTTCCAGATCTCAATATCATGCGCAAATAATAACGAAGATGAAGTGAGAATCCCCGGTAGTTCATTAACGTATAATAGGAATATCAAGAGGCCTGATATAGTCCCATGAGGCACTCCACTGGATACTACTTTCCGCTAACTCTAAAGTTCTACCATCTATCCATTAGTGATCCCTAAACCACTCACATTGGCATTGGTCTAGTCCGAAACCTTTAAATTTACTAAGGAAACCTAACAAGGGATACTTTATAGAATGCCTTACTAAGATCGACAAAATCCACGTCCAACAGAAGGTTTTTATCTCTGACCTCAACCCAGTCTTTCCTAGCCAATAATGGGTTTGTAAGGCAGGATCGTCCTGGTCGGAATCCCTGCTGTTCACCGCCAGCAAGCCACATTTTTCAACATGAGCTAATAGCTGATCCCTTATAATTGTTTCCAAAACATTTGCTGTAATGCATGTCAAACTTACCGGCCGGTAGTCAGATACCAATTGCCTGTTCACCTCCTTGAAGATAGGGATTACAATTGGATCATTCCAGTCTACAGGTAGCATTGCCTGGGTCAGAGATATTTGAAAAATCTCCATAAATGGAATGTATATTATGCCCACCAAGGAAATTAACAGTTTAGGGTGGATTCCATCAGGCCCAGGTGATTTTCCTGGCTTCAGTTTAGATAGTAGTATTCACAACCAGGGACCTACCAGTGGCTTTACAAAAATATATCTGGACCTGCTGCGCTGCAGTCCATTTCAGACTAGAAAAATCTGTCTAATACCTTTCATTGATCAAAATGAGGCCAAGTGGTACATGATTATCAGGAAGACATTGGATATTGAAGATATGCGTTTTGCTGTATCGAACAGCTGTTAGTTGCCTTGAGTGGTAACAGTTTGATTTGGTGCTGTGCCGTAGGCGGGCAACTTATTCCGACCCTGGTCTCCAGGTAGCTGCGGGTCGCGTTTGGTGGTAAGGTTTCTGCTACTAATTTCCTAAGTTTTAATTGATTGGCGGGCATCACCTGCTATTTATTTTATAAGCGGGAAGTTAAAGAACAGGTACCCAAGCTGACTAACACCCCAAGCTTACAACAATTCTAAACTTATTCTAACCTACTCTTCGATAATGCCTTTTTATGGTAAATGAAGATTTTATCTACCCACTGTGTTCTGAAATAACGCTGGTTGTGCTTAAAAAGAGAGCTAGGTGCTGAATTAAGTCTTTTCGTTCTGAAGTAACGCTAGTCCGCTCTTAATACGTCTTGTGAGGGCTGGAACAACGCTGATAAGCAAATCCAGTAGGTTATGATCTACTCCTGAAAATGCCCAGAAAAATAACATGGTGCTGAATTAGTGCCACTTGTGCTGAAACCCAGCATTGAGTTCTAGTCTATGCCATTAAAGAATCCGTTTCAGAATAGATTCAGAATCTACTCACTATAGAATGTTAGAATTATTTCAGAATTAGTGAGATTTAATTCAGCATTATAGTAAGTTTGGTACCAATGATATTGAAATGACCTATCTGTTTCAAGAGGGAAATTCGGGTCCCCGACCCAATCTGTATTTAAATTTTTCCTTAGTTATCCGTAATCTATCCCCCACGTAACCCTATACCCCGTATTTCGATAAGCCCACCCTAGTCTAACCCTAAACAACTTTAGTCTTCTTGTATTATAACATCAGCTAACTCCTAACCTATTCCCATTTCATAAAACCACGGTCTTATCTTTATTTTTCTGCAATTTTATTGTATTTTTGACTGAGTTGCCCTGCATATGCTTTTTTCAAAGTCATTGATGTGTTCCATTCTTTGGGTTACTATTCTTTAAGTCGGCCCGAACAAGTCATATAGACGTATTTTTACGAGATAAGTTTCAAAATCAATACTCCAGAGATGAATGGTACTAAGAAGGTGAGAACAATGGGTACGACATATATGGAAATACCGAATTATCCCACTCCTACAGTGTTTTTAGTGAAACAATAGATCTTTCACAAACTCGAGTGGCTTTATTCATGGATATCTTTATCCTGCTTGTTTGCTGATAGCACAAAATCAGTGTTGGTAGTTCAATATCCTGGTGAAGGTGCGTGTGGGCTACTTATTAAGCTTCGTCAATTAGTTGCCATGGTCATACTTACAGTGTTTTGTATTAATAGTCTGTCTGTTTTCGACATATGTGCGGCAGTTCAAGTCGGCACACTCCATGTAGCACACAAAGCAAGAGAAGAAAGTAGGAGAAATGCATATTAGAGACAGTAAACAGAGGTGGGAGACAAGGTAATAGTAATAACGAAGAACCAAACAGTTTAATTGGAAATCATAAGTCACAAGTAGTGGATGCATCTGCGCTGTCATTGAGGACGATTTTGAGCCATGTCACCAATTGTTTCCAACCATTGGATTTTACCGTCCCTAGGACCCCAACCAGGAAGTCTACACCTTCCCACGTGGCTTAAACTAACTGTTGTGGTTTTCATTGATTGATGAAATCATGTTTTTGTTTGACCTCCGCTAGCTCTTTTCCAGCCTGACCCTGTATCAGCTAACATTGCCCGTCGAGGAAGGCATACCTAACACATGTCCTAACCATCTCAGTCGATGTAATTTCACAGCCTCGTTGATTGATTTCCCCTACCTACCTGGCACTCAACGCCTAACCTCAATATTGCTCACCTTATTATACCACTTCACACAGGAGATAGAACGCAGATACCTATGATCAAAGACAGCTAATCTTTTCATGTTTTCCACTCTCAATGACCAGGTCTAACAGCCATAAAGGAGGACGGAGCGGACTGCTGGGCAGTACACACGCCCTTCGGTCGATAGTCAGATATCACGTCTATGCCAGAGACGGCGTAAACTGGCATATGCGAAACTAGCCCTCTGTATCCGTGCTGAGATTTCGTCAGAGATCAACCCGTTGGGGCTGATGGTACTTCTCAAGTAAGTGAAGCAGTCAACGTGCTCTACCACTTCACTCCCTATTTCTAATGTAGGAGTAGGTGTGGTCCAATCCTGTACCATCATCTTGCATTTGGCGGGAGCGAATCGCATACCAAACATTCGAAAATTGCTGCCCCTCAAGGTGTTCAGAAGACTGCATTTTATAATCGTCTTCACCTAGCAGGGAGGCCTATATCATGTGCATACTCTAAGTCAACGAGATTACTCCCTGGTAACAAGTCAATCTCTGAGTCTCTAAAGTGAGTTAGGGTTAATTCTATTAGTGCATCTATGATGAAATGGAATAGAAATAGGAATAATGGGCATCTCTGCCGGACGCGGATGCCCGGCGCTCTTCACCGGGTTGACTGTCCATTGGATGACAGTCTAGGGGAGGTGGCTAAACCTTGATTCTAAACCTCCAACGACTGGCGTATGAAGCTCACTGGATCTCACCGGCAGACGTATGGACAAAGGGCTTGTTGGATTTCCTGGATGTCTGGCCCCATTCAAAAAGGCGTATGAACCGAACTCCGGCCACCGATTGCCAATGGATAGTGGACTCCCTACTCCACTTCTACTGCCTTGTAGGTCACACTTGGTTGTGTAAAGGCTAGAGCTGCACTCTCAAACAAAAGGCCGAGCGACTCTGGGGACATCACTCGTACCAAATTCCCATGAAACTTCATGAACTCTCTTACAAACGACTCCAACCAAATTCCAGTACTGGTCCAACAACGTCACATTCGGTGGTTTGGCCATGTTCTGCGCCGACCAGATGACGATCTGGTCGAATCAGTTCTAAATCCCTCGCCATTACCATCTTGGCGATGTCGCAGGGGTGGACAGCTGAAAACATGGCTTGGTACAATCAAGGCTGATATGGAGTGCCTGGGGCTACAAACCGTCTACGGACTCCGTCTGTGGAACAAGAATTGGATAACCCTGTCGCAAAACCTTGCATCAGATCGCCGCGCCTGGGCAGCTATGATTCGAGATGTTCATGAAGCCGGCTCATCCTCCCGTAGGAGATAGCCGAAGTAAAGTAAGTCGTCATCACTTCAGATGACAACTTGCCATAAGCCCTCACCTGGCTGCATGAGTACGAGTAGAGTGCCTTGATCAGTGCAGTGTATTTTCTCGGAATTCCTTTCACAGCCAAACATCGCCAGAGTATCTCTCGATAGACAGTATCGAATGCCGCCTTCAGGTCAAGAAATATGTCGATTGTTGGGGGCCGGTAAGAATGCCTATGTTGCAGAATCTGTCGGAGGGTGAAGATATGATCAATACACCCTCTTCTTGGTCTAAAGCCTGCCTGGTTTTCTCGTGATTGTTCCTCCTGTGGATTACTTAGTCTACACATTATTATTGAGACTAGAACTTTAGATACCATAATAGTCAAGCTAATCCTTCTGTGATTATCACAGGAAGACTTGTCTCCCTTCTTGTATATCGGGATAATGAATGACTTACACCAACCCGACGGGACTTCCTCTGATTCCCAGATGCTGCCTAGTACCTCAGTTAATGCAGACAGTAAACTGTCTCCACCGTACTTGAATACCTCTGGTGTCATTCCATCAGGTCCCGCTGCTTTGCCTTGTTTCAGATTAGTGACAGCTTTAGTAACCTCAGTTAAGGAAGGAGGACCTGTGTCTTTATTCCATTCAGGGAGGTGTTGGATGTTCGGCAGGTTAAGCATGGCTGTAGGCCAATTAAACTGCTCCTCATAGTGTTCTTTCCAGCGTTCCAGTCGTCTATCCTGGGAGCTAAGTATGGTGCCATTTTTCTCCGAGATTGTTTCACTTATCATTTTCCTTTTGCCACCTGTTTCCCTGATAAGCCTAAATTAATAGACTTCTCAGTTGAGGTTGAAAGTTGTGTACTCCTGTAAATTAAAAATTGGGAGTAGTGATTATATATAGTTCTTGAACTTGTAGGAAAATTACGCAAGTTTAAAAAGTAGTTCTGCTAGTTATTAGTCTGGGCAATGTATTGCTATGTACATCACAGTTTGATTTGATCAGATTTTCGTATATGTCATAGACCTTCTAGGCAGTATCTGACCCTCACCTTTTACTACTTGCCTGACCTGGGGTGGTTAAATAATATTTTAGCTTCAAAAGTAGATTTCGGTTTCAGATTTACAGATTGTTGGTTGTGGATAAATGTTTCAATCCTCTGTTAATCCTTTCATAATGAGAATATGTGCCTGACTAATTCTTTCTTGAATGAGTCAATTCAGGATTCAGACAACACTGCTCATGGAAGTCGGATAAGAAAAGAGAAGAAAAAACAAGTTCATAGTGATTTCTTAGAATTTTGAACATTGTAATGTGATCTCTGCCCACGAAATGAAAAGGAGATACTCAAACTTGTTTTTTCTTTTGTGATTAATTAGTTATGACAGGAGTCATGCAGGTAGCTTGCTTTTGGACTCTATTAAGAATAGATCAGCCACTTTTGACAAGAACAGTCTATCTGGACACAGTTTTCAGATTTTAACCACACCGTAAGTGCATATAAGGTAATAAACAATTCATCGGTGATTATAAAAGCTCAAGTTGTCACAGTACTACAGTGTGCCGAAGCTTTTAGGTCATGACAATTTCCAACGTAGAAGCACGGGCGTCTGAACTGATGGGAGTGGTATTAGTATTATTCCTTCGGGTTCCAAATGGAACATAGAGATTCAACATCACATCTCCACCTTCTTCTATATGATGCTGTCATCTTCAGATGGGTCCACGACTACCCGTAATCTGTCAGCTCCTACGACTCGCGCAATCTCCTCCATGTCACCCTCGCACCGACAACCCACTCGTCGCTTCTTACTGGGATTCCACTCAAGCTATAGTCTGGTGCATCATGTCATTCAGCGACCTCCTCAGTTTCCACTGAGGAATATGCCAGATCCATCTCCATCTTCCCCTACACATTTTGTTGAGCGGTCGGCTCTTGGTTGGTTTGTTCCCAGCCAGAGTTTCTTTCTGCCAATTCTTTCTAACCGGCCCACTGGCCAGCCATTTGATCTTGAGTATGCAGCCAGCCAGCTAGCGAAGTTGGAAGCTGTTGATAAAAGTCTACAGTGGCGTGTTGGAAATCCTTTTCGTGACATGCAGTACAATTTTCTCACCCGTATGGAAGAACTGACTGGCTGACTGACTTCATTGGCATTTGTGTTGAAAATCCGAATCTTGTTCTCAATACTGAAGTGGAGTGCAGAAGCTTTCCAAACTGGTTTCAGGTTGATGAAGGCGTGCGTATCTTGCCTTTCTGATTCTGACTGGCTGGTTGGCTGGCTGACTTTGACATCTTCATCCGTCCGGTTGACTGTGGTTGAAACGATGCTTCCTGGCTGGATAAGTGAAGGATGTAGCCTCATTCATATCTTTTCCGTTGATGGTGATTGGTGCTGGTTGTTGTTTTTGTTGCTGTTGGTCGGTTGGTTGATTGGTTATCTTCATCACCTCCGTCTTCTCTGTGTTCACCTGGATGGCGTCCTGTTTTCGTTCGCTGGCTGCCTGCTTCTTAAGTCAGTTGGTTTTCGCCTGCCTGCAAGTCTTCGAGTTTGTGTGACATTAAACATGAATCACCTATGCGCGGAATCCAGATCTTGTAGCGTTTTCTTAACGACGGTCCAGCGTATTCCTGTCTCCTCACTCCCAACGCAGAGTCTGACGCATGATCTGGTCCACCACAATTAAGAATATCATCGGTGATATTAGACAGCCAGCCAGCCAGCTTGTCTTACTCCTGAGTTCACTTCGAACGCCCCACTGAGTGAGTTTACGATTGTGGGTCACCTGACTGACACATGACAGGCATTGTCATATAGCCAGCCATCTGTTGGATGAGGTTGATAAAGACTGGGCACTACAGGCCATAGTGTTGAAGTAGTTTCCAAGTTACTTCTCAGTCAACGATGTGCTGTCTGGTGAAGGCGTTTTCGAAGTGGACGAAGGAAGTTGAGGTAGAGAAAGGTTTGACTGGCATTCTATGCTTTGATGTGTGATGACGATGCGTAGAATTGAAATTCGATCAGCACATGATTTGCCTTTCGTGAATCCAGCCAGCTTGTTCGAGTGGTGCTGGTGGAGTTCTGTATCCAGTGCATCCTCTATTCTCTCCAGGATGATGTGACTTAATATTTTACTTGGCGTGACGAAGAGCATTGTTGCACGTCAGTCAGTTCTCGCAGAGGGAAGCGTAAGTCGCCCTTCTATGGTAGCTTGACGAGGTAGCCAGCCTTTCTTCCAATCGGTAGACGCCTTTCCCTCCTTCCAAACATTTCGCAATAATGGCTTGAGCACATCTACCACAGTCTCTGGATCCGTTTTCAGTACTTCCTGGGTACGGGGCAATTCCGTCTAACCCCACTGCCTTCCCCACCGAACTTCACCAGCTTGATCACATTCAGGATTCCTGCTTTCGCCGGAGGATTGGTGTCCACTGACGGACAGATCTGTGAGAGCTGTTGGTGGTGGTTGTGTGTTTCTGGGCTTGTTGCAGGTGATGGTTGATTCAAGAGTCGTTTGAAGTGATCAGCCCATTGTTTTATCTGTCTCTCGTTCTTGGTATTCAGGTTCCCTTGAACACCTCTTATTGGTTTCAGTATCTGGGTTGATCTCATCACGGATACGGGTTGACCTGGTTATCTGATATAATGTCCCGAGGTTTCTTCTACCTGTGGCCTGCCTGCTTGTCTGTTCTGCTTCAGTTGCCGCCAGCCACTGTGTCGTAAGAATTGTCTTTTGTCTCTCTTAGCACTCTTCTTCACTTCCTTATTCAGAGCAGTGTACATCGCTGTGAACTCAGCTTCTCCTTCTGTCGCCCATCTTTGCATTGACTCATCTCTTTCACCATCCTCCTCTCCTCTCTTCTATTAGCTTCCAGGTGATGTCAGTTGACAGTCATTCCTTGTCGTGTCTCTTCTTTCTTCCTAGAACGGTTGTACACGTTTCCTTGAACATTGCCTTCAGAGAGTTCAAGTTCTTCCACACAGGTTTCCTCAGTGATGACACGTAGTGTCTCCGACTTTGCTCTGACCTGATAGCTTCAGTGAAGGCATTCCTTGTAGTTTTGTCCTTCATTTCATGATTGTTGAACTTGAACTACAGTGACCTGTCTCCAGTTGTTTTGATAGATTTCAGTTGGACCTCCATAGTCCATCAAACTAGGCGATGATCAGAGCCCACATCTGCTTCTCATCTCTACTTTGTGTCCAGCAGGCTGACTTCGTCTCCACTTCCTTCAGCATCATTCAGATGAAATCTGTCTGGTTTGTGATGTGTTCGTCAGACGAAATCCATGTCACTGACCTTGTATATATTCTTGTGGTTGAACACGCTGCCTCCGATTACCAAATCATTGAGAACTCGGAATTCAGCTAATAATTCTCTGTTCTCATTCATTTCCTTAGGTGAGAGCCTCTCGATCCATGATGAGTCATCTTCTTGCATTATCTGCCCCCAGTTTGGCTGGCATTCATATCGCCCATGAGGATTCTGATTTCACTGTTTGTAGTTGTCTGTAAAAATACTCCTTCTCCTCTTGTTCCACTTTGTTTGCAGCCGTATACGTAGCATTGGATAATTGTCACCTCCCTTCCTGCCGTTTGAATTGAATCTTGTTATCATGACCGTGCATGCAGGAGAAAGTGGAGATGGATTGGACACTCGCTGAGGAGGCCACTGGATGACATCGCGCGTCAGGCCATAGCTCGAGTGGAACCTGAAAGGGAAGCGGCGAGTGGGACGTCCAAGGGTGACATGGAGGAGATCGTGTAATGAGGAACTGAAACAGTATGGATTAACATGGATACAAGTGAAAAGCACAGCAGAAGACAGAAGCAAGTGGAGGCGTGCAGTTGAAGCCCTATGTTCCACTAGGAACCCAAGGGAATCATAATAATAAATATATCATGACCGTGCACAAGATGATTGCTTCCCACTGCATTAGGTCTCTGACTGTCACTGGTGACATCGTGATAGCCACTCACTGCCTCAGTGTGCTCGTGGTTGTCGTCTGGGTGATCAGACCGGAGAAGATTACTGACTTTCTAGTTGACTATTTTGTCAATCCCCATCCATTCCATCTGCTTTCGCAGATACCCAGTATTTCTGAGCCATAACTTTGCATGTCTTTGGCTACCTGGGCAGCCTTCTCAGGCAGCCTCTTACATTGTATGAACATTCCACGTCCTCATTCTTATTCTTGCTTTCATCGAGAGAAAAGACATCGGCTGGTTGACTGGCTTCCTGAAAGCTTTCACCAACCCGCTGTGTCATTTCGCCACTCTGAATTGAGCGAAGGATAAGATCGTTATTTGTGGTTTGTATGTTTTTAATACATTGTCTGTGTGTTTTGGTTTCTCTAACTGTTTGATAGGTTTAGTGGTGTGGGGTTGCTAGTCCCACGCCCAACCTTCCCTCTTTACTTGGGCTTGGGACCGCCTAGAAAGCTAGCAAGCTATTTAACCAGGCGAGGTTGCTGGGAGTTGTATTCCTTCCAAATCACGAGGTGATGCTTGCGTGCCCATTGCCCATGGTTGCGTGCTTCGCTACGTTGTTTCTGGGAGCATCCATTCATTTGGAGTAATCTAATGCCGTTTCGCTATTATCCTTAAGGTCTTCGAATTTCCAGGTCATTATGTAGAGAACCTTAGGATATTCGGTGGGCACAGATAATTCATTGACAGAGGATAAGTAAGGGTAGTCTAATACGATGTACTGTGGCACTCTATTACGTACCATTGCTCAGGAAGAGGGTTTTAAATGTAGGTGGGGTATATTATTTAGTGACTATTCTATATTGTTGTTTAGTCGAACTATTAATATTTTAGTTTGAAAGAGGTTAGTAGCACTCAGTTGCCCTAAGCCTTCAAAATAACCCAAATTTTTTCTCAATTTTCAGCTAGTCAAAGTAGACATGATGTCAAATGTAGCAGCAGCTAACTCCATTACACTGAAAGGCTCGGCTAACCTTTTGGTTGATTACTTTTGTAAGTCGTAAAATTTCCGTACTCATTAGTTTTCCTTTAGTTTATGCCTTAAACAGTATTCTCTATCAACGTGGAATATACCCAGAGGCTTCATTTAAACAAAACACAAAATATGATATCACCGTCCTTATTACAACAGATCAAACACTTCTTAGCTATATGCATGTTGTATTGGGTCAAGTAAAAAGTAAGCTTTATTAAATAAAAGTGAACTTTGTCAAAAGCTTGGCTAGCGGATGGTAGAGTATATCGCCTTGCTCTACTAATCAAAGAAGTTAAAACTGAAGAAGTACTAGAAAGATGGCAGTTCAATTTGTTTACTGAAGATACAGATTCCAGGTAGGTATGAGACTTTTTTGTTTCCATATTTTGTCGTTTTCAGTAATCCAAATGGAACAAAACCGTTAGCTAAGGTACAACGTGAAATTCAAAATGTCATTCGTCAAATTGTTGCCTCGAATACTTTCCTACCGGTAATCGAGTCTACATGTAAGTTGTAGATTTTTGTCTCCATATTGTTACCACCGCTGTATGACCTATATCATATCTGTATAAGTCTAAGCTAAGATGGATAGAACATTGTTATGTATATTATACAATAAATTACGTTTGAGTTACCATGTTTGTAGGAGTTGATGAAATGGAAGTTGAAAGAAAAAGAAGAAGAGAAAAACAACAACTAGAATTATGTAAGATATTAGCATTCAGAAACCGAATTGAGTTAAAAAAAAAAGAAAAAGAGAGCGCGTTTTCTTTTCAACCGATTTCCGACCATATCTTATAAATTAAGCAAATATTTTTCTTTGATTTTACAAAACGTCCAGAAATATAAAAGTGTTGAACTTTGTTTGAGGATAAAGAAGCGAAAGCTTTCGGCCTATCGTACTTTTATGATAAGTCTGTTTTAAAAGTTTGTTTAGTGAAGAAAAAAAAACAACAACTTCATTTCTATAACTCGTTCAAGTTTAATTTCGTTATATGCATATCATTAACAGTCAAACAGCATTAATGTGTTTTCAAAATAAACCTGAGTTATTACGATCAATAGATATTACAAAAGTCATCTGTAAGTGGTGAAATGCATAAATAAATAATAACCCTAAACTGAATATCAGATAAATTAAGAGATACAGTACAGTATCTTTATGAATTTATTGACTTTGCATTTCATTTCAGCGTAGTTATTATAGTGACTGAAATTGTTTCCTTTGTACCAGAAGTTCTGACCGGTTTTAAGCCAATTTCTATGGCTTCTGCGTTTGAAGTATTGCGGTAACTGACTTGATTCAACGTAGAACTTTGCAACAATGTACAGCAGCACTTCGAGTCGCCACACTTCACTTAGCACACAAAGCAAGAGAAAAAAAAGTAAAAATAGATTCAAAACAGAAATATGAGGCAAAAAGAGTCGGAATATGGAAGAACAATATAGTTCTATTGGATATTATAAGTCACAAGGGATGGATGCATTTGCGCCAGCCATTGAGTACGATTTTGAGCCAACCGTTTCACCAATTGTCTCCAGCCATTGGTTTTTGCCGTCCCGAGGACCTCAACCAGTCAGGAAGTATACACCTCCGGACGTGGCTGGCTTAAACTGACTGTTGTGGATTTCATTGACTGCTGAGGCCATGTTTTGGTTTGACCACCACTAGCTCTTTCTCAACCTGATGCATCCTCTGTCAGCTAACATTGCCCGTCGACGAAGGTGATGGCTAGGTATGCGTAACACATGTCCTAACCATCTCAGTCGATGTAACTTCACAACCTCTTCGATTGATTTCCCCTCTTTACATAGCACTCGACCGATGTCTTGCCTCAATACTGCTCACCATATTATACCACTTCACATGGGAGATAGGACGCAATCACCTGTGATCGAAGACAGCTAGCCAGCCTTTTCATGTCTTCCACTCTCAATGGCTAGGTCTAAAAGCCATAAAAGAGGACGGAGCGGACTGCTGAGCAGTACGCACGTTCTTTGATCGATAGCAAGCCGGGTATCACGTCTATGCCAGCGACGGCTTAAACTGTCATATGCGAAACGAGCCTTCTAGTAACAGTATTCTGTTACAAGTAAACCTATTTTGTATTTTACACGTGCACCTATCAGATATTCATTTGATATTATTCATCAATCTATTTTTGTCTTTTTCTTAATAACAGGCACAATTGAACTACTTGTGTATGCAGATAAGGATGAAGCTATTCCTCTTTTCTGGGAGGAAACTGGTCCACAGTTTATTCCTGATTCTGAAGAGATTAAACTGCGATCGATTTCTACTACGCTGCATAGGGTAGACCATACAGTATCATTTAAATGTACAAACTCACAGAAAGTTTGAAATCAACACTGAATTGGCCCTATTATTTCTTTTTTAATGAGATGAATATTTTTAAATATAATGTATTTGTGTATGAGACATCTCGAATATGTTTGACTTTAAATTACATATCACAGTCAAAAAATGGGTATTCTAGTTTCGTAAATAGTCCCCATACAATCCATTCTGTTCTCAGGTGAATTTAGCTTCAATCCCGAATTCTGATTTATTGTAGCAATATTAGTTAGTGTAGTTAATTATTGGTTTTCTTTATATTCTTTTGATTATGAAATAATAGAGAAGATTTGTAGCTCAGGTGGATGATTTGCAATTAATAGTGTTCTCTGAGCTGGTTGGTTTAGTTGCGAAGCTTTCGTCGTCCTTCTGGACAACATCTTCAGCGCCATATTTAGCACAAAGTGGAATGATTTAAATTTCTTCATGAGTGATGTAATTGCGTCTCCTGGTAACTATCTTTACATATGTATTGACCATTTTCTATTGACTTGGATTTTAAACTTTCTGGTCACCTGATTTCGTCTATATTAACGTGCTTGTTAATTGCATTTTTGTTGGAGTACCAGGCTTCTAGGAATTCCCTGGCACTTTAAGTGTTTCCTCTGTCTAAGATTTTGACATTATCCCAATCAAATTGATGACCATAATTGTCTATGTGCATTGATACTAAAGAATACATATCGTGTCTTTTCACGGCTGATTTGTGTTCTTGGATTCTGATTCGAAGGGGACGCCCACTTTGGCCGATGTAATGCTTGTTGCAGTTCATACAATTTATTTTGTAAGTGGTATTAATTTTATCCCCTTTTTCTGTTGGATCTTTTGGTTTGCATAATATCGAATTAAGCGATTTGACTGGCTTGTTGCTATAGCTATATCAAACGGTTTCAGTATTCTAGCTGTTATTTCACCGATATTTCTCATGTATGGTAGAATGAATTTTCTTGTGGTCTTTGATGATGGTTTCTTGTTGGTGTTTTGATTCGACTTTAAACACTTTTTGATGAAATTTTGTGGATAACAATTCTTTTTGAAGTTGGTTTGTAGATATTTCTCTTCCATTCTTTTCAACTCTGGAGTGCTACAATGTGCTTGAACTCTTTTAAACAATGTCTGCACACAGTTTCGTTTGTGAGTAACTGGATTATTGCTAGTATAGTTGAGTATTTGATCTGTGTGCGTTGATTTTCTATATACTTGTGTCTCTAAATCTCCTGTTTTGGTTCTCCTGATTAAGACATCTAAAAATGGGATTTTGTTATCTAATTCTTCTTCTCTTGTGAATTTGATGCCTTCAAATATGTTGTTTATTAATTTATGAGTATATTCTAAATCATTTCTCTTAATTATTACAAATGTATCATCAACGTAACGTATCCAGATTTTCGGTTTAATGATAGGTAGAGCTATTCCTTCTAATCTTTGCATAACGGCTTCAGCTATTAATCCTGATATGGGCGATCCCTTTGGTGTTCCTTTTATTTGTTCATATATTCGAGTATTGAACTGGAAGTATGTTGTAAGGCATAATTTTATGAGTTCTATCCAAGTTTATAATTGCGTTTTTATGTTTTCATCACTATAGAGTAATTGTTTTGATTAGTTTTGATAATATATATGCGGTCCCGGCTACTTTTATTGCGTAATATACGAATCGGTGAATGATCGTTTAGTAGTGTAATAATCACACATAGAGGGGAGGTATATTGAATGGTGTGTGTGTGGGGGGGGGGTTGGCATGCGATACGAAGAGATGTGTTTACTACGTTGTGTAATATGATAAGTTGTCGTCAAATCATATATCTAGACTATTCGAAATCATGCATTCAACTAAATAGCCTTTGCAGGAGTTTTCTAGTGGATTATTAGGCGCATTTGTAACTGGGACCTGGTGAAATATAGAATTTACTGGCTACACTTATTTATTTATTTATTTATTTAAACGCATTAAAACTTGGTACAATATGGCACCAAGAAGGATGCGCCACACAATAATAATAAAACAACATAGATGAAAAAAAGGAAGGCAGGAAAAGAAAAAATATATATAAGTAGAGAACGAATAAAGAACTTCATCTGGAAGGAAAACACTCATTCTTAACAGGTTCAAACAGTGTTCGTTAACTATCATCGGGAATGGAAGAAAGAAGGAAATCGCAACACATTCGCCATTGATTACGATTCTTGGCCATATCCGATAACGTTTCGAGCCATCGATTTGAGCTATCTCTCAGACCCCAACCAGGGAGTCGTGACACACCAACCGATGCTAATCTAGCACAAATATCCTTCATCCCACGACGCCACGTCATGGGCTGACCACCTCTCCGCCTTTTCCAACCCGTCCCAGGGCTAGCGAACAGAGACCTGTACGGAAGCCTCTGGGGTGACATTCGCAGCACATGTCCAAGCCACCGGAGCCGGTGTTTCCAGATGACGACATTCAATGAATGGTGATCTCCACTGTGTTCAAACACACGCCGCCGAACCTCAGAATTACTCACGCGATGATGCCATCGAACGCAAGCAATCCTGCGGAGACAGCGGTGATCGAACACGCAGAGTCGCCTCACATCCTCAGCTCGGAGAGGCCAGGTTTCACAGGCGTAGAGCAGCGCAGCCCGCACCGAAGCATTGTATACCCGACCTTTGACAGCCAGGCTAACGTCGCGACGGCGCCAGAGGTGGCTCAAGTTGATGTATGCCACCCTAGCTTTCATTATACGGTTAGAAATCTCATCCGTCACCCCTCCGCCAGCACTCACACAACTACCTAGGTACACAAACTTATCGACAACTTCAAGCGGTTCACCCGCAAGAGTGAGTGCAGGTACAGGCTCCTGCCAATCTTGTAACAGTACTTTGCACTTAGACGGCGCAAAGCACATACCATACTTACAGACACTGATCGCCAACTGATTAAGTGCGATTTGGGCAGCCTGCATGCTATCGCACAGTAAGACGATATCGTCTGCATACTCGAGGTCGAAAAGTCTATCTCCAGGTAGCAGATCTACACCACCTTCACGCACATCCTTCAGAGCTGACTCCAGAATGTCATCGATGGCAAAGTTAAAGAGAAATGGTGAGATTGGGCAACCCTGTCTAACCCCACTGTTGGTTGGGAACAGTGGTGATAGTTGGTTGTATGCCCTCACTCTACCTGAGGTGTTTCTGTATAGGGCTTTCAAGATGTTAACAAATTTCTCAGGTACACCTCTCTCTAACAGACAGTTCCAGAGCACAGTTCTGTCCAACGAATCGAAGGCAGCCCTAATATCAAGAAACACAACGATCGTTGGCCTGCAATACGTGTGGCGGTGTTCCAACAACTGACGAAGGGTGAACACATGATCAATGCATCCACGACCTGAACGAAACCCAGCCTGCTCTTCGCGAATCAATCCTTCACGTATTTTGCACAGTCTGCGAAGCATGACAGCAGCCAATATTTTAGACGCAACTGGTAACAGACTGATACCCCTATGGTTGTCACACGAATTACGTCGACCCTTTTTAAAGATGGGGACGATAATGGCTTCGTTCCACATTGATGGTACGCTCTCTGTCTCCCACACCCTCCTGAACAACCCAGTTAGAGCCATTATGAGAGTCTCGCCACCATCTTTAAAAAGAGCCGGGGGTAATTTGTCTGGGCCGGGCGCCTTATGGCGTTTCAGAACTTGGAGTTCCTTACGGACCTCCGCTTCGGTGGGTGGGTCGGTACTAACCGACCAAGGAGCACTCGGGCTAATGATAGTAGACAATGAAGCTGGTGGCCAGCTGAACTGCTTCCCGAAGTGCTCTGCCCAGCGTTCCAGGCGTCTCTTCAGGCTGGTAATTGGCGTGCCATCTGCCTCACAGACCGTCTCGCTGACACCTTGTTTCTTGCTGCCGGTGGCTCGTATGAGTTGGAACAGCTTCCGACTGTTGCCAGATGCAGCAGCTGACTCCATCTCATACGCACGTTCTGACCACCAGGCTTCGCGGTCCTTACGTAAACACTGTCTAATCTTGCGCGTGAGCGCCTTTCGCTGATTGTTGTATTCACTGCCAGCCGGAATGGACCGGCGTTCATCCATGAGTTGCAAGGAACTCGCAGAAACCCAGTGGTTGTTAGCGGAGCATTCTTTCAAGCCGCAAGCGGCTACACTCGCCTTTTGCATGGCACCTTGCACATGAAGCCAGTGTTCATCTATACTACTTGGGGGGTTGCTGGCAAGCATTGTTTTCAACTCGTTCTGATATTTCAGAGAAGTAGCAGGTGCTACTAGTTTGCTCACATCAACGCTTAGACGACGGTTTTTACGAACCCCACCAAATCGCAAGACGAACTTGGCACACACTAACGCATGATCGGAGTCCAGGCATGTGCTCCAGAAGGAGCGACAGTCTTGTATGCATCCTCGCCACCGGAAACTGACCGCAATATGATCAATCTGAGTCCACGCTTGCTTCGCAGAGGGAGGACGCCAGGTAGCGCTACGGCGATGGCTGTGCCGGAAGTTGGTGCTGGCTAGAAATAGGTTGTGATCCGCGCAAAGCTGCAGAAGACGGTCCCCATTATCTGACCTGCGACCATGTAGTCCCCACTGACCACCTAGACGACTCTCCTCTGAGCTTAGACGCCCGACCTGTGCGTTCAAGTCCCCAGCTAGCACTACGATATCCCTCCGACCCGCCTGTTTCAACAGGTCGCTCAGTTGGTAGTAAAACTCATCCTTCATTGCATCCGGGCTGCAATCCGTCGGTGCATAGGCAGAGACAACAAATAGACACCGCCTATCTGGCCTACTACTCCTTACTTTCGTATAACCTTCCAGCCTCACAGCACATAAACGACTGTTAATGGGAATCCAGTCGAGCAGTGCAGCTTCGGCTCTAGCGCTCAGTGCGACACCGACACCAGCTACGCCGGATGCTGATGCCGCAGGGTCCCCGGATAAGCGCAGGTGGTACATACTACTAGAACTTCCAGATGGAGAGGACAGTCGAAGCACTTCACTGGGATCTTGAATGCGGGTCTCCGAAATGCAGCAGACATCGATAGCGAGGCTTTCCAAAGTTCTTGCCAACCCTGCCTGTTGTCCGATTTGCATCAGCGTCCGAACATTGTAGGTAGCCAGCTTGAACGCAGCACGCGGTTTCAGGATATCTGTGTTAGAAGTCACATTGGGGACAGCCATTTTGAGGACTACTCACTAACATCTCGAAACGACACAGATAGGCTAGGAATCCAAACAAAGGCGAAAGGCTGTCGAAGGTTAAGAAGTCAAGGTGAGCAAAGGTAAAATACAGGAAACTATGTGTAAAAATAAAAGTAAGATAGGAAGGAAATAAGTTGCTTGAGGTATCATTATTTCTTGGAATCATTTTTGAGAGCGCGCGGTGAGTTTCCATAACAGTTTGTTGCTTCATTTCATTTATTGTGTGAGGGCTGAGATACTGCCCGGGCGCCCAGACCGAAGCAGGTGGTTTTATTAAGGGACCACCCCCCGAGCCTTTGACTTGGAGTCTAATCCGCAAGGCAGCGGAGCAGCGTCAGGTGCTGCGTTCCCATGGTTGCCGGTGACCCATATGGCTACACTATTTTTCACTTGATGTAATGATGATGATAATAATAATATAACACTGTTAACAGATACAATTCTATAGACATAGGAAACTTTTATGTGTAGATTTCAGGTAGGCAGATTAGGTAGCATTTGCAAGAGTTGATTATGTCAAGTTTCATATACCGATTCGAATGTATCTGTGGTCACAACACATATACATGGACGACGCATTGACTTCTGTAGGTAAAAAAGAGCTTTAGAGCATATCTCTAAACATCTTCAAAAGCAAACTGAATCCGGTGAACCCCATTAATGATGAAAACAGATGGCCTAGGTCTTCTTTTGCGATACATATTATAGACATAGGGCATCAAATTGATGTGGAAAAAAAAATCCTCATTTAGACAGAAGACAAAACGGTTGAGCGAGAAAATATTTACTGTTTAATTAGATCCTTATCTGTGGCTGTAATAACAATACCATTTTTTTAAACAATACACGCTGGGATTAATTTAAATAATTTATAATGAATACAAAACTACTTGACCACTCTAGTGGCGATAATTTTGTTAACATTAATTAGTCAGTATCAATGTGTCGCGTAGGGAGGATGATAATTAACCAAGAAAATTGGTACAAACCATTAAAGGGTGGAAATGATTACAGCAAGTGGATGGCATAGTGCATACTTTTGCAGAAAAATAAACAGTAATTAAAGAATAAGTGAATGTCTGAGTTTATGATATAGTTGCCTCCTTTATTTGTCCGTTCGGTCTGTGATGTATACGTGCTCAGATAAGTTCGTGAGCGGAGTCTGCACAGATGTTATAGAAGGAATAGAAGTCTCCTATTAAACCCTCTCCATCGATACCTGATGGCTACGTGATCTGTTTTACGCTATGCTTGATTTGACGATGGAGGCATCCGGGTAAGAAATTAATTCTAATGATGAATAGGTGATTGATTTTCCGAACATAACTGTAGAAGGTGATCACCGTTGTTGATTCGTCAGCATGAGACTACACGAATACCACTAGTATGCTTTTCCGACTGGCACGGCTTCCCTACTTAAGTTTTAAAATTATCTGTTAAAATAACTGTATCCGAGCGTTTTGCACTAAGCAGTAATCTAGACAGCTTTTGAAGTGACATTCTTTACTTCGTAGTTGATGGTCAGGTAAATAAATTGGCTGTTGTCTCAGTCTTTCTTACGTCTAAAGGATGCGTTTAGCCGGGCAGGACATACAAGACTATCCACTGGGATTTGGTCAGGTAGGGATTTCTCCACTCCTCCGTCCCTAACTGAGGTTACTAAGACTGTCACTAGTCTGAAACGAGGCAAGCAGCAGGACCTGATGGAATGTCTCCGGAGCTGTTTAAGTAAGGTGGAGACAGTTTTCTGTCTGCGTTAACTAAGGTTCTAGGCAGCGTCTGGGAATCAGAGGAAGTCCCGTCGGGTTGGTGTAAGTCATTGATTATCCCGATATACAAGAAGGGAGACAAGTCTTCCTGTGATGATCACAGAAGGATTAGCTTGACTATTATGGTATCTAAAGTTCTAGTCTCAATAATAATGTGTAGACTAAGTGGTGCTCGGGAGGAACAATCACGAGAGAACCAGGCAGGCTTTAGACCAAGAAGAGGGTGTATTGATCATATCTTCACCCTTCGAGAGATTCTGCAACATAGGCATTCTTACCGGCCCCAACAATCGACATATTTCTTGACCTGAAGGCGGCATTCGATTCTGTCGATCGAGAGATACTCTGGCGATGTTTGGCTGTGAAAGGAATTCCGAGAAAATACATTGCACTGATCAAGGCACTCTACTCGTACTCATGCAGCCAGGTGAGGGCTTATGGCGAGTTGTCATCTGAAGTGATGACAACTAGTGATGTCCGGCAAAGATGCCCATTTCTATTCAACTTCATCATAGACGTACTAATGGACTTAACCCTAACTCACTTCAGAGATTGACTTGTTACCAGGGAGTAATCTCATTGACTCAGAGTATGCACATGATATAGGCCTCCGTGCTAGGTGAAGACGATTATAAAATGCAGTCTTCTGAACACCTTGAGGGGCAGCAATTTTCGAATGTTTGGTATGCGATTCGCTCCCGCCAAATGCAAGATGATGGTACAGGATTGGACCACACCTACCTGGCCATTGAGAGCAGAAGACATGAAAAGATTAGCTGTCTTTGATCATAGGTGTCTGCGTTCTATCCCCCGCGTGAAGTGGTATAATAAGGTGAGCAATATTGAGGTTAGGCGTCGAGTGCTAGGTAAGGCGGGGAAATCAATTGACGAGACTGTGAAATTACTTCAACTGAGATGGTTAGGACATGTGCTACGTATGCCTAGTCATCGCCTTCCTCGACGGGCAATGTTAGCGGATATAGGGTCAGGCTGGAAAAGAGCTAGCGGCGGTCAAACCAAAACATGGCATCAATCAATGAAATCCACAACAGTTAATCTAAGCCACGTAGGAAGATGCAGACTTCCTGGTTGGGGCCCTCGGGATGGTAAAAACCAATGGTTGGAAACAATTGGTGACATGGCTCAAAATCGTTCTCAGTGGCGCAGATGCATCCACTCCTTGTGACTTATGATTTCCAATTAAACTTTTGTTCTCCGTTATTACTATTCCTTTGTCTCACACCTCTGTTTACTGTCTATATTATGCATTTCTTCTACTTCCTTCTCTTGCTTTGCGTGCTACATAGATTGTGGCGACTTGAACTGCCGCACATATGTGCAAAGTTCTATGTCGAAAACCGTCCGTCCGTCCGTACATTAGAAATAGGGAGTGAAGTGGTAGAGCGTGTTGACCACTTCAACCAGTCAGTCACCCCAGCACTCAATACTATCCCTTCAGCTGCAAGTCCTCTCGAACCACCTAAAGATTTCATGACACTCGTAGGGAAAATTTTTATAATTCTACTCGTTAGCTATCTGGGTTTGAGTGAATAATCACTCTTGGGTGTTGTATGCGTGTCTCCGGAACATAACATACATGTGTGGCTCGAGATGAGGCCTACTTTGGATACGGCAAGGGGTCCTAACTTTGAAGACTCTCATATTAAGTTTGCAGCGCGATTTTAAAAGGCTTTCAGTGGTGATTTTGCTGCTCTGGTTGCTATTAGTGGTCTTAGAGTTGAGAGCAGGTGAGCGACGGAACTGTAGAATCGTGTTAAGAGTGGGAAGAAAGGGAGAAGGTTGTGGTGGAAATGAAGGTGGGTGTTGGTGGTTAATACTTCTGAACTGCGCACACCATGAACGTTGATTTCTCGTTGAGATGACTGAGACAGAAGGAGTATTATTGCTGTGTGACTGCAGAGCCAGAGCTCAAGAGACAACTGTTTGAGGCTGACCACACATGGCCTGTTTAATTTGGTTTTCTGATATATTCTCGTGTGAAGAGTTTTCTCCTGGCTGCGTATGAATGCACAGAACTATTTTCGGAGTGGATGTTTTGTACACAGTTTGCAGAGCTAAACAGCAACATTGGTGGTTTGCTGTTCATCCGAGAGAAACACCTTTCTTCCCTTACATCTGTTGTCTTCCTGTATACGACTTCATCTATAGACAAAAGACAAGTAGTTAAGCGAAGAGTCTCTTTTCGGCGAATTCGTTTTCATAGCTGTACAATCGCAAATATATATGGTTGTTTTGTATGTGTGTGTACATTAAATTTGTCAAACGAAAATACAATTAGTAAGTTCAGATGAATTGGGTGTCGATATAAGAGGGTAGTAACTGAAGTGATGAGTTGTCACAAACGACTGTTAAAGAAGAGTTGCGTAATAACATGAATAGTTTAATGAAAGAGTTGTACTCAGGGTGTACATGGAAACAAAATATGCGGAAATAAAGTAAAAGCTACAGAAAAGAATAAAAGAAGAGGTTAAGATTTCAAAATCAGCATAAGGTGTTACCAAAAACTTAAGCGGAATAAATGCGAGGGAACTAGCGTAACATGGAAGTAATACGCCAAATTGAAATAAAACAAGGAAAATTGCTAACGCTGTGAAAACTGATGGAATTTACAGAGAAGTGTGCGGAAAACCAATAGTTATGAGTAGGTACAATCGCCATTTTAAAAAAATTGTTGCAAGCTGTATAATTAAAGTCATATAAAGTAATTACAAATGCGGGTCACAAAATAAATAACTTTCATCATGGCACAACCCGAGTGAACATAATAAAGTCTGTAAAAAAAAAATAGATTGCGCAGATTAAAATGTACAGCAGAGAAGTGACACAGTCATGGGCAATGATATGTAACGGTTCGTTGAACTATATAGTACAAGGTTTGCTTATAATTATTTTTTAAAATTTTATCTGTAGTCTTTTTTTGTTTTTACATCTATAGACCCTCAAAGAAGTGTCAGCGACTTGCTCTATGTTGGTGATTGGTTTTATCCTAACTGCCATTCAAGCGTTTGTTCTGGCATCATGGGACCTGCAGGAACATTAGTACGGCCCAGTGTAGTGGGTTGAATCCTTGTTGTGCGGGAGTCTGACCACCATGTCAAGGTAGCAGTTATCGGTTGGGCATATTTATGCTGTGGTTTAATCACTATTTTGGCGATAATTCAACTTATGAATAAGTGAAGCAATCGAAGAATTCAACTACTCAATTCCCGATCCTTTAAGTAGGAGTTAGTATAGACCAGAAGAAAGAAGGATACACGAAAGTGTGGAAAACAGATATATTGACACTACAATGAAAGGAGATTTTCAGAATCTGATTGATGATGAGTGAATACATATGCTCAGTTATTTTGAACCATGTCACCAACAGTCTCCAACCATTGATTCTTAGTATTCGAAGGACACCAGTCAAGCAGGCTACACGTTTATATGTGACTCGGACCAGCAGTTAAAGAATCTATGGACTGATGCCCTGTTTCCATCCGACTATATCAGAACCTTTTCAAGTGTTGGTTTGTAGGGATTTGATTGGTTACAAGATTTCATCATGAGCTGACATTGGTTAGAGAACCAATCCCTACAAACCAATACTTGATTATCGATAAGATGCTCACCAGCGAATTGCCCTATTCAGATAGGTAGTTACCTGGGATTCTAGTGAGAAGTCGTGGCCAGTAGGGTGCAGCAGGTCGGGTGTGAGGACAAATACTTGCCGAAGACATTGGCTAGTGGTCACGCCATGTCGTGAGTGGCAGAAGTTAGAATTCATCGACCATTGGATCGGGTCCCAGCAGCTTAATAGTCTACGAGCTAGGCTTGTAACCAGAGGGTCCTGGGTTCGAACCTCGTTGGGTGCGTACTGATGAAGAGTCCCAAACTAGGACCAGACAGTTGTCCAGTACTCCTAGTTTTTCAAATGGTTCTCTAACCAATATCAGCTCATGATCAAATCCTAAAACCTTTTCAAACAGTCTTGCTTCAGCTAACATTGAGAGGTGGAAAGTGGCTCAGCATGTGTAACATATGTTCTAGCCATTTCAGCCACAGGAACTTCACAGTTTCAACCTTGAACTTTCGTGGCTTGGCGAACTCATCTTACCTCTTCTTCCTCCTGCTCATCCTACGAAGGTTGCCCAGGTAGCCAAAGACATGCAAAGTTATGGCTCAGAAGTACTGGGTATCTGCGAAAGCAGATGGAATGGATGGGGATTGACAACATAGTCAACTAGAAAGTCAGTAATCTTCTCCGGTCTGATCACCCAGACGACAACCACGAGCACACTGAGGCAGTGAGTGGCTATCACGATGTCACCAGTGACAGTCAGCGACCTAATGCAGTGGGAAGCAATCATCTTGTGCACGGTCATGATAGCAAGATTCAATTCAAACGGCAGGAAGGGAGGTGACAATTATCCAATGCTACGTATACGGCTGCAAACAAAGTGGAACAAGAGGAGAAGGAGCATTTTTACAGACAACTACAAACAGTGAAATCAGAATCCTCATGGGCGATATGAATGCCAGCCAAACTGGGAGCAGATAATGCAAGAAGATGACTCATCATGGATCGAGAGGCTCTCACCTAAGGAAATGAATGAGAACGGAGAATTATTAGCTGAATTCCGAGTTCTCAATGATTTGGTAATCGGAGGCAGCGTGTTCAACCACAAGAATATACACAAGGTCAGTGACATGGATTTCGTCTGACGAACACATCACAAACCAGACAGATTTCATCTGAATGATGCTGAAGGAAGTGGAGAAGTGAAGTCAGCCTGCTGAACACAAAGTAGAGATGAGAAGCAGATGTGGGCTCTGATCATCGCCCAGTTCGAAGGACCTTCGAGGTCCAACTGAAATCTCTCAAAACAACTGGAGACAGGTCACTGTGGTTCAAGTTCAACAATCATGAAATGAATGACAAAACTACAAGGAATGCCTTCACTGAAGCTATCAGGTCAGAGCAAAGTCGGAGACACTACGTGTCATCACTGAGGAAACCTGTGTGGAAGAACTTGAACTCTCTGAAGGCAATGTTCAAGGAAACGTGTACAACCATTCTAGGAAGAAAGAAGAGACACGACAAGGAATGGCTCTCAACTGACATCACCTGGAAGCTAATAGAAGAGAGGAGAGGAGAGGAGGATGGTGAAAGAGAAGATGAGTCAATGCAAAGATGGGCGACAGAAGGAGAAGCTGAGTTCACAGCGATGTACACTGCTCTGAATAAGGAAGTGAAGAAGAGTGCTAAGAGAGACAAAAGACAATTCTTACGACACAGTGGCTGGCGGCAACTGAAGCAGAACAGACAAGCAGGCAGGCCACAGGTAGAAGAAACCTCAGGACATTATATCAGATAACCAGGTCAACCCGTATCCGCGAAGAGATCAACCCAGATACTGAAACCAATAAGAGGTGTTCAAGGGTACCTGAATACCAAGAACGAGAGACAGATAAAACAATGGGCTGATCACTTCAAACGACTCTTGAATCAACCATCACCTGCAACAAGCCCAGAAACACACAACCACCACCAACAGCTCTCACAGATCTGTCCGTCAGTGGACACCAATCCTCCAGCGAAAGCAGAAATCCTGAATGTGATCAAGCTGGTGAAGTTCGGTCGGGAAGGCAGTGGGGTTAGACGGAATTGCCCCGTACCCAGGAAGTACTGAAAACGGATCCAGAGACTGTGGTAGATGTGCTCAAGCCATTATTGCGAAATGTTTGGAAGGAGGGAAAGGCGTCTACCGATTGGAAGAAAGGCTGGCTACCTCGTCAAGCTAACATAGAAGGGCGACTTACGCTTCCCTCTGCGAGAACTGACTGACGTGTAACAATGCTCTTCGTCACGCCAAGTAAAATATTAAGTCACATCATCCTGGAGAGAATAGAGGATGCACTGGATACAGAACTCCACCAGCACCACTCGAACAAGCTGGCTGGATTCGGGAAAGGCAAATCATGTGCTGATCGAATTTCAATTCTACGCATCGTCATCACAGATCAAAGCATAGAATGCCAGTCAAACCTTTCTCTACCTCAACTTCCTTCGTCCACTTCGAAAACGCCTTCACCAGACAGCACATCGTTGACTGAGAAGTAACTTGGAAACTACTTCAACACTATGGCCTGTAGTGCCCAGTCTTTATCAACCTCATCCAACAGATGGCTGGCTATATGACAATGCCTGTCATGTGTCAGTCAGGTGACCCACAACCGTAAACTCACTCAGTGAGGCGTTCGAAGTGAACTCAGGAGTAAGACAAGCTGGCTGGCTGGCTGTCTAATATCACCGATGATATTCTTAATTGTGGTGGACCAGATCATGCGTCAGACTGTGCGTTGGGAGTGAGGAGACAGGAATACGCTGGACCGTCGTTAAGAAAACGCTACAAGATCTGGATTCCGCGCATAGGTGATTCATGTTTAATGTCACACAAACTCGAAGACTTGCAGGCAGGCGAAAACCAACAAACTGACTTAAGAAGCAGACAGGCAGCGAAAACAGGACGCCATCCAGGTGAACACAGAGAAGACGGAGGTGATGAAGATAACCAATCAACCAACCGACCAACAGCAACAACAACCAGCACCAATCACCATCAACGGAAAAGATATGAATGAGGCTACATCCTTCACTTATCCAGCCAGGAAGCATCGTTTCAACCACAGTCAACAGGACGGATGAAGATGTCAAAGTCAGCCAGCCAGTCAGAATCAGAAACGCAAGATACGCACGCCTTCATCCACCTGAAACCAGTTTGGAAAGCTTCTGCACTCCACTTCAGTATTGAGAAGAAGATTAGGATTTTCAACACAAATTTCAATGAAGTCAGTCAGTCATTTCTTGCATACGGGTGAGAAAATTGTACTGCATGTCACGAGGAGGATTTCCAACACGCCACTGTAGACTTTTATCAACAGCTTCCAACTTCGCTAGCTGGCTGGCTGCATACTCAAGATCAAATGGCTGGCCAGTCGGCCGGTCAGAAAGAATTGGCAGGAAGAAACTCTGGCTGGGAACAAACCAACCAAGAGCCGACAGCTCAACAAAATGTGTAGGGGAAGATGGAGATGGATTTGGCATATTCCTCAGTGGAAACTGAGGAGGTCGCTGAATGACATGATGCACCAGACTATAGTTCGAGTGGAATTCCAGTAAGAAGCGACGAGTGGGTTGTTGGTGCGAGGGTGACATGGAGGAGATTGCACGAGTCGTAGGAGCTGACAGATTACGGGTAGTCGTGGACCCATCTGAAGATGACAGCATCATATAGAAGAAGGTGGAGATGTGATGTTGAATCTCTATGTTCCATTTGGAACCCGAAGGAATAATACTAATACCACTCCCATCAGTTCAGACGCCCGTGCTTCTACGTTGGAAATTGTCATGACCTAAAAGCTTCGGCACACTGTAGTACTGTGACAACTTGAGCTTTTATAATCACCGATGAATTGTTCATTACCTTATATGCACTTACGGTGTGGTTAAAATCTGAAAACTGTGTCCAGATAGACTGTTCTTGTCAAAAGTGGCTGATCTATTCTTAGTAGAGTCCAAAAGCAAGCTACCTGCATGACTCCTGTCATAACTAATTAATCACAAAAGAAAAAACAAGTTTGAGTATCTCCTTTTCATTTCGTGTGCTTTATGTTCCTCTCGGACCCCAAATTAAGAATAGCAATACAATATGATATACAGTCGAAGGCTCTCTTTAGGTGAAGAAACATCGTAAGTGTAAGTTGCCAACTATCTCATATGATTCATCCTTTGGAATGGTTGGTGTTCAAAGGATTAACTCTCATCTAACTTTGAAACCTGTTTGTTTCACCTAAAGTGTTTATTGCACAACTCTGATGAGTCATCCTATCACTTATGACCATTGAACCTTATGCGCTGTATCGATTAATCTCGTTCTGTTTCTTCTTACCTGAGATTATCATTAGTGTTTCTGTATTCCTTTGCATTTCTAGTAGAACATGGGGATCCAAGCTTTATCTATGAAGTTTCAGTAGCAGTGGCTTTATTTTTATGGGGAGAAGTCGCTAGTCTCTCACCCAAACTTCCCTCTTTACCGGTACTAATACCGGCTATGCGAGTTTAAGGATTCCAGCTTCATTAAACTATCTTGGATGAGAATACGCTGATCATCACTTTGTAGTCTGTTAGAGTCAGTAACTGGAAATCGCGAAATCCTTTGAAATTATCAATAGACAAAAGAGCTCACTTCCCCTCAAGTTTGCCGAAGCAGTTTCTATCAGACACCTGAAACCCGATTTATGTGTTCAGAAAGAAGCGGTTTTCAGTCTTTCCTTGCCCTGGTAACTGGATGTCTTTATTCTCTCATCTGATTACGTAATCTTTGTCTTTAACCTCCCTCCCTTTGATAATCTGTAATTTTGATTGTCCCTTGTTTCTATGATTTGAGTTGAACTCAGTGCATCGTTACCTAATTTATTAGTCATTCAGTATCTTCCGCATCTCTCATCTTTATTACGTAACTACTTTACCATTGTGTGCATACATTTATTTTGTTTAAACTTGAACTGCCTGTGTAAAAACTATATAAGCGCAATTTTCTTAGCACTATTCACTTATTGTGGAACTTTTCGTCAACTGACAGCATGTAAAAAATGTGCAAGTATGTTAAAACTTTTCTGTACGCAAACCTCATAATTTATTCAGGCTGTAAGCAGCTGATGAGAAGCCAACGAAGTAATGGCAATTCATATATTAAAGTCTGAACTATGCATTCAAAAGAAGTTCAGTCATTAAATCTACAGTGGACCTGGCAACAAATATGTAATTTTTGTTTCGTCTTTTATTGCTTGTTTGCTTCTTAATTTTACAATATTTTCTTCTGCCACCACTTATTAAATCTCTACCCTCTTATTACCACTGTTGTTAGCTTGACTCTTGTTCAATTTTAATTTTAGCTGAGCTCTACTCAACCCCATCGATTAGATTGCGTCCCCCAACTTGCTTATTTAGTCTTAGTTTGTTGTTGTTACAATAAAGGCCAGTTATGCGGCAGATACATTTTTAACGTAGAATAACAGATTAGTGCATAAAAAGCTCGTTCCTATCACGTACAGTTCGCTTACGTCTTCTACACATAGCTGGAGCTGTTGCAATAAGATCGACTAAACCGGAACTTTGTATCCAAAAAGAACACGTCCAGACACTGTTCCTACAGTGGCCAAACTTGGATTGATGATTCTTCTTCTCACCAAGAGTGCTTCTTCCCCTTAACCCTCTTGGTTTTTTTCCTTTGCTTATTATTACAATTATTATTATTCGTCATAATTTATGCCCTTCATGCAAAAATTCTCTCAATACTATCGAATTTTTCGTTTATACTATCCGGACTTATTATTAGTGATATTATCTCTTTTCTCAATATATGCCTCCACCTGTTTCATTTCACATATTCGTTATTTCATTATGAACCTCTCATTGCAGTCTTACTATCTCCTGTTTAACACAGACCACTTTGTACTAGCCACTCACCTGACACCTTCTATAACCTTGAACTGACTTGTCAATTTTCCTACCCCACACTCTACAGATCTATTATGGTTAATCACCATTTTCTCCCGTTTTACAATATTTTGTAATCGAATTCAGCCTGGCACGTTTGCCACACAAATACGGCTATTTATTTTGACACCCCATAACTAATCCGTTAATCTTAGTTTAATTTTTAACCCATTAACGCTTTCTACATTGCGTAATTTGTCATTGTGTTGCTAAGACAATTCACTATACATATATATATATATATATGCCATTATAGATAAGATTTTATTTTGATAAATCACACAGTGTTGTACAGTAATATTAACTGATGACGATGTTCCGAGCACAAACTATTGCTCACAATCATATCAAGTCACTCACACAACTTTTTTCTTTCTTTTATATACGTGTGTGGAATTGACTGGATGTTTGAATAAAAATCATTATAAGATAATATACATTTAGAAATAATAATGTGAGTTTTATTGATCAAATACAACCACATGGGAAATAAGACGAGTGTTTTCATAGTCATAATAAGCAACTTGTCGGAATGTTGTGATGTGCTTGAATTGAAATAGAATTTTGAGATTATTTATTATCCTCTTCCTATTTGACTGGCGGTAATAATATCTTCCATATTTCTGGTATTTGCATTGAGTTATTTCTGTTGCATGTATTGGGTGTAGACTCAATGAACCAGGATTCAGTAATCAATCTCTCTCTCTCCACATACATAGATTACTTCCTAGAATCTTAACCCTCTCCCACCCTACTGCGTGGTTGTGTGTTAATATGATGGAGATTTATAGCTCAGGTGGATGATTTTGATGTGGTTGTGTCCTCTGAGCTGGATAGTTAATTTGCGAAGCTTTCATCACCCCACTAAGTGATATCTTCAGCGCATACTACAATTTGAAGTGAGCTTTCAGATTTCTCCACTAGTTTATTAATCATCTCTCCCAGTAACCTTGGACGTGATTGGTTGTTTTTGTGTGTTTTCACACCTTCTAGGCTACTTGTATTGGAACTGATTGTTTCTTTGACTTGAACTTTGACCCTTTGTGTGTGAGGATTCTTTCTTATCGGATGATAAATTTTGTCAATCTCGATGTGTCTATTGATTGATGATTCACTGGAATGTCAAGCTTCTAATGCATGTAGTGCAATTGCTGAGTTTTTTTCTAAATTACTTATCTTCTCTGTGTCAACCATTCTCACCTTAGCTAAATTCTTATGTTCCGACAATCTGACTACCCCCGACCTAATAGTGTGACCTATGTAGTTGACCTCACAGTCGATGCAAGGTATTTTGTAAATTATATTATTTTGTTTAATTGGGTCAATTAATCTAGATTTTGCTAGGTTTTTATGCTCGGCTAGTCTGACTGCCCTTGTTCTACTGCTTGGTCCTAATGAGATAAGAAATCTAGAGAATAGTTCAGCTATATCACTCACTACATGCAATTACACACAACCATACAATAGGATGGATGGGATAAGATGACAGTTTTGAAATCTAATGTAACAGGGTGGAGAGAGAGATTGATAACAGAAGCTTTGTTTATCGAATCAACTGCAAATAAATGTAACAGGAATGATTCAACACCTATCAAAACAGACATCTGGGAAATTCTACTACCCCAACGACGACAAATAGGAGAGGACAAAGAAAACTATAAAACTCAAGTCGTGTGATTATAACTGATATGATTATGAACAATAAATTTTGTTCGAAACCTTGTCATCCAGTAAACAATACTGTTTCACTGTGTGATACATCTAAAAAACAAACTAATATGGAATTACTTACTGCCACAGTGCCCAAGTTTTACACATATATTAATATGGCTATATATTCTTTTTGGCTTTTCAGCGTATCAGCAAAGTGTTTATGGATGCGTAGTAAAATTAACTGGCATCAGGACGTTATTTACTCCCTTGTTTTTTTCCAACTACCTAACAACGATGTCCTAGCTTCAAGCAGATTATTTCATATGTTCTCGTTGACATTTGAGGCATTTCAACACTTTTGATATCCTAATTATATTTGGACAGTATATACAGCTGCAAATAAGTGATGAAATAAATATAAGATGATATCGGCTCAGCTTTTTCTCGCTATCATGTCGAGACAAGCATGTCACTGTTAGACTTTTCGTTTCTCAGTTTTACAGTACATTGAAACCTACGCATTAGATTTCTACTGAGTATAGTGACATTCAAAGCCATGAAGTCATTCAGAATGGAGACGGAATCCCACATTTCGAGTTACATAAAATAGTTTCAATTGTAGTAGACTATACAAAACTTAATCACTCTGAACAAAGCAAGAACACATATATTTGATCAATGCATTTTCACGACTTATATAATAATAATAATTAATAATAATAATTTGCTTTATTCCAGAAACAGTACTAGTGGTACAGTGTGGAATTTTCAGCACATATCTACAATATTTGCATCTAATTTTTATCCAACGTTTAAAAGGAGTATTTCAAAAAAATAAATATAAAGACACCAACTGCAAAAAAAAAACAGGAAAAACACAAAATAATTTTAAAAAATGTGAAAAAATACCAAGAAGTAGAAAGGAAAATAAACAGCATATAATACTAACTCAGTATTGGGTAGTGGAAGCTATGATGTGATTATGCATGGTGACAGTAAAGCTATAGTCATACAAGAAGTTATGAAATGATATTTAGGAATGTTTATCGCCAAGATGATCAGTTAATTTGGTTGAAGCAACATTAAACAATCATAAAATAACACTTCAGGGTTGTTGTTTTGTTTTTATTGTCAGGTCTAATGCAGTGTTTGTAGTGGTAGTGTGAGTAGTCCTGCATAATACAAAATTTTAAGATGGTGATAATGGCGTTCACAACCAATGATTGTCAGTTAATATTGCCGAAATATTATATATATATATATATATATATAGTCATCCTAAATCAAATATATTTTGTAGTGTTGAATTCTCTGTCACCATATCTTACAGCATGTTATGTGACGTTTTACATTTGCCTACTAATCCTAAAATTTTACACCCCCTTCCAATATCTATACACCGTTTGAACTATTCTATAAGTTTCCAGACCGTAGGTGTTACGAATTCCGTGGGAGAATTTGAGCGCCGAGTCAGACTGAATCATTATAAATTATTTAAAATAATACCACCAGCGTGTTTAAGAAAAAAGAAAAAATCAAAACAAAGGATTTTTCTGAAGGTTTCTCTGGGTAAGCCACAGCTTCTTCATCAGAATTATCCGGATTTTATTAACATCCAAAGTGTATAGTCAAAAATAAATTATCAAAAGAATAGACACGGAACAAAGAGTACTCTTTTCGATAAATTCATCATCAGGTTCTACAAATATATATACATTATAATGAATGAATAAATTAGTTTTATGGACGACATTAATGCTTAAATAACATCAAATCAATAATATTGATAAATTACAGCTGAACAGGCGTCGGTGGCATAGCAGTTAGGACGCTCGCCGACCATACACATGGTCCGGGGTTCGTTTCCCTGCCGACGCACTCCTTTACCTCGCTAAGCCAGAAATAATGCTGGCGAAGAGGAAAGGTTGGGCAAGGGGCTAGCAACCCCATCCTGTAAAATAAACACTGCTGCAGAAACTTCAGGCCACTAGCTTGAAGCCCTTCGTTCCACTGGGGAACGTGAAGGAAAAAACAACAGCTGAACAGCATCAACATAAAATAAACTGAATGTCAGGAGAATCAGGAAAGGTAATAGTACAAATTCATGAGTTTATAGTCTCTGCTGAGGGCCAGGGCAGCAGTAGGGGCTGGACTTGTTTCTTTTGAACACAGAGCACTGGTTGTTTGAGGCGAATTGCAATAGCCTCTGCTGTTTGGAGTATGCAGTGCTTCGACGATTTTGGTAGTTTGTTAGGCACCCGGTATATTATAGAGAAGGATTCGTCTACGCTGGCTTTGTGACCGGTTTGCACCAGATGGTCTAAAATCGAGCTGTTAATAGTTTTAACTACACCTTTACTTAGCCATAGTGGGATATGTTCTCGAGCACGAAAAATCAAGTCCCTAGAGCAACGGCCAATATAACTCGCTCCACAAGCGCAGTTGAATTGATAAATACAATTTGAAGTGGCTAGTCTAGGTACGCCATCCTTCAGTCGAGGTAGCACCATCGGTCGTGTAGAGAATACTACGTGTGAAGATTACTTGTCTGTAGACGTTTGTGCCAATAGAAAAATGTAAACAGTCATCGTATATCTGTAATGACTAATGTCGGACTGTCATATATGCGTATTTGTTTGTATGAGTGTATGTTGTTTGTTATGTGGAAAACACGTCGAAACATGATAATATTTCACAGTGGTCATAATATTAGACTGAATTTTTTCCCTCCTCTGTTTTGTTTCATTAGAGCCCGTCATATAGGTGATATCTTCTCTCCTATTTACTGCATTCAATGTGCTTAAAATATTCAAGGCTTCAGAGATCAGCCTTTCTTTATGTGAATGAAAGCCTCTTCCTAGAATTTCGACATTGTCGAAATTAATCTAGTGTCCACTGTCTATAGTATGCATCGCTATAGCTGATCCTTTTCCTAGACTTTTTAATTCTACTTCATTTCTAGGTGGACGTTTCGTGCACAGTCTATGTGCATTCACTCTGACCTTCACCTGTCTACTGCTCTCCCCTAAATAGCGGACTTCACATTGTGAACACTTTATCCTATAGACACAGTTGTTTTGTGTCATTTTGGGAACCATATCTTTGACATTCACCAGAGCTTTCTCTAGAGAATTAGAGGGCTTGAAATAGACTTTATTATTATTTGAAGCAAGTACTTTCTGAAGTTGTTTAGGCGTGTCCTTTCGAAATGGAATGACTATCGTCGATAGCCAAGATTTTTCAATTTTCTGTTTTACTTTGTGATCCTTTTTATTGATAATATTATTTGGCAGCTATTTCCGGTAACCATTTCCAATCAAAATTTTTTTTTTATATTGGATATCTCGTTCTCCATATCATCATTATCTGTTATAATGTTTCTAGCTCTGTTAATGAGGTTGAAAACTACCCAAACTTTCATCCTTATTGGATGATCCGACTGCGAATTCAAATATAAGAACAGAACTTGTGCACTGTAGTAGAGTATAATTCCAGTATGGGTAAAATTTATTTTGATAAAGTTTCACAGTGTTATGCAGTAATACTTACTGATGAGGTTTCGAGCAATGGGATCACCAATATCCCCTATCGTAGCAGATATCTTTATGGACAGCCGGGATAATATTCCTTTAAATACATTTAATCGTACTCCAAAGATATGGTGGAGATATGTGGATGACACTTTCTCTGTGTTAAAAAAAGAACATATCTCTAGCATCTTGACACATATAAACTCACTAGTAAAGGGAATAAAATTCACATTTGAATCGGAAAATGAACAAGCAGAATCAGATATATTAGACTGTAAAATAAAAGGAACAGAAGACGGTAAACTGCACACTAAAGTTCATAAAAAGCCAACGCATTCTAATAGATATTTAGACTTTAATTCGTCTCATCCGTTAACTGTGAAGGCAGGTTTAGTTAAGTGTCTAACAAACCGAGCAATAACACTAAGTAGCACAAGAAAAGACCTAAATGATGAAATGAAACAGATAGAAGAGGCGTTGGTGTTAAATAACTATCCTAAAAAATTCATTAGGAGGATCACAAAAGCAAAACAAAAATGATGGTGAAACTAATAATGATAACATAAATAAAAAAGCATATAAGGCATCTACATTTCTACCATATAAGGAGGGGACATCTGAGACCCTACGTAGGATACTTAATAAAGCAGGAATTGGAGTGGCATTTAGACCTACAAACTCACTCAGGGATGAGCTCTGTAGGCTAAAGGACACTGTCGGTTAACCCAATTAGACAACTACATTGGTCAGACTAGTAGATTGGGGTAGTCAGATTGTTGATACCTAAGAATTTAGCTAAGGTAAGAATGGTTGACCCAGAGAAGATAAGTAATTTAGAAAAAAAACTCAGCAATCGTACTGAGTGCATTAACACACAACCACACAATAGGGTAGGAGAGGGTTAAAATTCTAAGAAGTAATACAGGTTGGTGGAGATAGAGAGAGGTTGATTACTGAATCCTTGTTAATCGAGTCTACCCCCAACAAGTGCAATAGGAACGACTCATCACTTGTACCGGAAATATGAAAAATACTACTACCAATCAAACCAAGCGATGAAAAATAATGGAATTATATAAAGGAAGTTAGAAAGTTGTGATATGATTATGAACAATAAATTGTGCTGGAAACCTCATCAGTAAATATTACTGTATAATACTGTGAGACTTTATCAAAATAAATTTTACCCACAGTGGAAATTCAAGTATTTTTTTGAATGCGTCGGTTTCCTGTATATCATAAACTTTAATTTTTCATCAGTTTGTCTTTTACAAGACAATCCAGAGTTCCCTCGTTCGATTCTATTTCATTAGTAAACTCTATGTATTTTGAGATTCGGTTAATCTGTGTTAGAAAGTTTTCTTTTTCAGCTTTCTTAATAATGATAAATGTATCATCTACATATCTGTACTATATTCTAGGATGACAACTAAAACTTGTCAGTGCTTTTTTTCTAGAGCTTTCATCACATAAAGATTTGAACCACTGAGGTCCTACCAGTCAAGTGTGACGATGGATTTCCCACCGATGACACTGGTTGGCGGTCGCGGTAAATCGCGAATTGGTAGAAGTTAGAATTCATGGGCTGGCCATTGAATCGGGTCCCAGTGGCTGAATGGTATACGAGCTTGCCTTGTAACCCGGAAGCTTCTGGTTTCGAACCCCAGTGGGTGCGTTCTGCCGATGATTCCCAAACTAGAATGCATCAGCTGTCCAGCACTCCCCGGTTTTCAATGGTTCTCTAACTGATATCAATCCGTGGTCAAAGTCGTAATTTATTATTATTGTTCCCTTGGGTTCGTAGTGGAACATAGGGCTTCAACTGCACGTCTCCACTTGCTTCTGTCTTCTGCTGTACTTTTCACATGCATCCATGTTAGTCCATACTGTTTCAACTCCTCTTCACACAATCTCCTCCGCCGTGTCCCACTCGCCGCTTGCCTTTCGGGTTCCACTCGAGCGTTGGCCTGATGCGCAGTGTCACCCAGCGGCCTCCTCAGCGAGTGTCCAATCCATCTCCACTTTCTCCTGCATATTTGTTGGGCGATTGGTTCTTGTTTGTTTGTTCCCATAGTTTCTTGTTGGTGATTCTTTCCGGCCATCTAATCTTCAGTATAGAGCGAAGACAGCTGTTGTTGATAAAGGTCTGCAACAGGCTGTTGGAAATATTCTTGGTGACCAGCCAAGTTTCTGATCCGTATAGAAGAACTGACTGACTTGACGTTTGTATTGAAAATCCCAATTTTGTTGTTGATGCAGGCTGAGTGACGAAGATTTCCAGATTAGTTTCAGGTTGATGAATGTGTTTCTCGCCTTCTCTATTCTCGATTTGACATCCTCGTCCGTTCCACCTGCCTGTAGTTGAGACAATGCTCCCTAGCTGGATAAGTGAATGAAGTAACCTCTTTCAAATCCCTCCCGTTGATAGTGATTGGCGCTGGATGGTGCTGGTGTTGCTGTTGTTGTTGGTTGGTTGGTTATTTCCATAACCTCCGTCTTGTCTATGTTCACCTGGAGTCCTGTCTTGGTCAAAGTCGTAAAAACAAATTTAATCCTTACAAAACAATTCTTGAAAGTTATTCTATATATGACCTTTTTGTTTCGCCATTTGATATTTGACTATGGTTATAATCACAAACGTTGCAATTGCATTTCGTACTACTATTATTATTTTACGCATTCGCAACTTTGTTTCAGATTCCTCATGAGATATAATTTCTTAAAAATCATATATATATATATATATATATATGTGAATGAAGGGTGTAAATTATAACGAATAATAATAATAAGCAAAGCAGTAAAGAAGTCAAAAGCATAAGGCATTCTTGATGAAAAGAAGAAATTTTAATCCAAGTATGGCCATTGTAGTAATAGCGTCTGGACGTGTTGTTTTTGGATACAAAGTTCCGGTTTAGTCGATCTCATTGCAACAGCCTCAGCTATATGCAGGAGATGTAAAAGAACTGTGCGTGATAATCACTTCGCAATGTGGTATAAAACTCCGTAGGCTATATTAGCGTCTATGTGATGTCCTGTATCCACCAAGTGTGATACAAATGACCTTTTTACACATCTGATTTCACCTTCACTGAACCACGCTGTTAAGTGTCCTAGAATTCGTAGCCGAACCTGTCTAACCGTACGCCGTGTTTAACTTGAAAGGAATATGTTTGAAGAGGAGTTAGAATTAGTTAAGACGTCTTTCAGTTGCGCAGACAATACTGCGCGGCTACTGAAGGAATAAGAACGGACATGTAGAGCGGAGAGTTTCCCACATCGCTCTCATTAGCCGTTGTGATGGAATCTCTGTAGAAGTATCTCACTTGAATTGTAGACGCAAAAACAAAGGCTCTTTCTCCAACATTGCCAGTTCATGTTTGCGACTATTATATCAGCCCTCATAAGCTTCCATTTTCATTTAGAATATACCGTATGACGTGAAGTTCTTTCCCTATACAGTCTTCGCAAATTCTAGGTATCTGATCAGATAGAAAAAAATCTCCATTTCGACATTTAGAAAACAAAAGGATTGAGCGAAGAAATACTTACTTTCCAATTAGACCCTCATCTCTGGCTCTACTCTAATATATATAGCATTTTTATTACAATACACAACAATTTACTAATCAAGTGGCGATATGTTTGTTAGTAATAATTAGTCAGTATCAACATGTCAATGGGATGATAACTGACAAGGAAAATTAATACACACAATTAAAAGTCAGAAATGGTTACAACATGTGGATTGCGTAATGCATAATTTTGGAAGGATAAAGAGTAATTCAGGAATAAGCGTGTGCTCAAGTTGATTACGTGACAGATTGTTAGAGAAAAATATAAAACGATTTGGTCAAGGATAACTTTTAACTAGAGATGCAGCAGTCATAAGAATAAAATAATCTGGACAATTATAATTTTTAAAAGTTTAGGGGGAGGGGGACGAAGTAGTCCGGTTTATATATTCATGTAACGATGGCCAAGATAAGGAAAGTGACTGTACAGATTTCTTCTGAACACACAGGTTTGGCTTTTTCGGGTGGATTCCTATTGCTTCGGTTGTATGTAGAAGACGAACTCGTAAAGCAAACTTAAGATTAGTAGGAATGCGATAAATAATTTTAAATGCCTTATGCTCACTATCTACAAGGTGTGCTAAAACAGAGCTACGAATAGATCTTGTTTGAACTTTGCTTAACCATCCTGGACAATGTTTGAAAATACGATGATGAACCTGCCTAGTTGTACACCCGATGTAGCTGGCTACGCGGCTGCAGTCAAACTGACTGATACACATAAAGGAGGCAAATCTGGGTAGCTTATCCTTATTTCCTGAAAGTATAATAGGGTTGGTAGTGAAGAAACAACGTACCTCTGCTACATTATAAGCTCTTTTAACTGCATTCTTTGGGCTCTGTGTTACTATTTCGCTGATGTTGTTACCGAGCAACTGCAGTTGTATAAACAATGTGTTTGCATTTCATTTCTAAAAGGCTGAAGAAGTGTGTATATTGAGCTTTGGTTTCTAGTTTTCTGAATACAGCTCTTCTGACAGAACCATCATTTCTTCTCGTTAGTAAGACATCAAGGGAGTGCAGAAAGTCATTGTATTCCCCTTCATAGGTGAAATGGACCCCTGCGTGGGCAGCACTGAAGTGGCTGAAAATCAAATCACTACGTAACCCTTCATTGTACATTACAAAAGTGTCATCCATGTAATGACACCACAGTTCCATTTTCACTATTTCATCTTTCAACGGACCAATTTTTTAGTTTTGCTAGAATTACGTTCGCAATTATCGAACTTAGTGGAGATACCATAGCACTTCCATCAGTCCGTCTACATATTTCTTTATTACACAGGAACTGGATATTCGTTGTAAATTTAAGTAGTAAATTCTTCTGATTATTAAAAGCAATACAGGTACACAACTTTCTTGCTGCAATCTGTTCGGAGATACAGTCGGTGGCCTCCACCAGAGGCACACTAGTGAATCGGGATGAAACATCAAGGGATACCACATATATTTATCGGTTGTATTTGTGTTTTTTATCTTATCAATAAATTGAAAGGTATCCTTGACGCTATGCTTCACTAGCTGATCGTGTAAGAGTTGAAGTAACTGTACCACCCACTTTGTAGTCTCCTGATTAGGTGATTAAGAAATATCTCGTATGAGACGGAATGGAACTACTGATTTATGCATTAACGTTAGGTCGTAGATGCGTGAAATGGTGCTCCCTGTGGGTTTGAGGTTTTCATATGTCGTTTGCTGGCTGATCGTTTTATGGCAAAGCTTAAAAACTCTCAACTTAGTAAAACCATCGATCATTTCGACATTTATAAAAGATACGTAGACGACACTTTCGTTATCTGTGATAATAACGTAATTCTTGGTGATATCTTGTTTGCTTTTAACAACTGCCATCCTTCTTTACAATTCACCATAGAAAAAGAATCTGAACTAAGTATTCCTTAGCAGACGTAATGACGGATTTCTCAAAAGATCCATACACCGGAAACGCACATGGAACGGACAACTAATTAATTTTTATTGTTGGGTGCCTATCTCCAGGAAAAGGAACCTAATTCACTCGCTCTCCATTGGGATAAGGAACATTTGTAGTTCTGATTGCGTTGACTCAGAACTTGACTTCCTAAAAGTGATGCTCGCAGAAAACGGTTGCTTGAACCGATTTATTGACAGTATCACGAAAGATAAGCAGTCTAAACTGGTCACCAACTCAGTTCCAAAGAAAACCTTATTCATGAATTTGGAATTCAAAGGTGATCAAGCTTCAGTTATTCTCAAAAACCGTCTCTCTGAAGCAGTCAGTAAGACGTTCTTTGCAGCAAAATTGTAAATGACGTTCACCAGTCACAAGTTGTTTTCCATCTCTGTAAAATATAAGCTCCCCCGTCTAGCCACCTCGATGTCCATCTATCAGTTCACCTGCTCTTGTGGAGCAAGGTACATTGGCCGTAGCCAGAGGACGCTTTTCACACGGATACGAGAACATATTCCAGAATGCTTTTGCTGCTGCTGCTGGATTCATCATAGAACTTGGCACCGAAGTGCAGCAGTTCAAGTTGCCACGTTCCAAATAGCACGCAAAGGTAGAAAAGAAAATGAGTGAAGAGAATCAAAAGAGTTTTGACAAGTATAAGAGTGAAACAGAATGAGTAATGGTGTGGTGACAGATGGTTGCTAGCCAAATTGGTAGACAGTAATTAAGGTCAATGTTTATGTCCCAAATATTATTCATGTGAAAACAAGGTCAAAGATGGACAGCAGATTTTGCGTAGGCGGATACAGTTAACATATAGATGATCTGACACAGCCACAAAGAGATGCAAGGTTACCTTTGTGTGAGAAACAACCAATCAAAAGACTGTATCTTCTACTAACATTAGTCTACAATAATGTACATTAAAATCTATAAATATGTGTTGATTTTCCTTAATTATGGATCAGTTGCCTGACTATTGCCTTCTGTCGTTACAATCGTAGAAAGGAATATGAAAGATTACAGAGACTGAATACATCTGCGCCACTGACAACGATTTTAAGCCATGTCACCTATTGTCTCCAGCCATTGATTCTTAGAGTCCCGAGGGCCCCAACCCGGAAGTCTGCATCTCCCTACCTGACTCAGTTTAACTGTCAGGGATTTCATGGATTGATGCCATGTTTTTGTTTGGCCACCACTTACTCTTTTCCAACCTACACCTATATCAGCTAGTAATGCCCGTCGGGGGAGGCGATGGTTAGGCATGCGCAGCACGTGACCTAACCATCTCAATCTATGTAACTTCATAGCCTCTTCGATTGATTTTCCCATTTTGCCCAAAACTCTACGCCTAACGTCAACATTACTTACCTTATTATACCACCTAACGTGAGAAAGAAATCGTAAACATCTGTGGTCAAAAACAGACAATCTCTTCATGTCTTCAACTTCTATTGGCCATGTTTCAGAGCCACAGAGAAGGACGGAGCGAACTGCTGAGCAGTACACACGTCCCTTGGTTGATATCCGGATGTCACGCCTACGCCAGAGATGGCATAAGTTAGCGAACGCAGCTCGAGCTTTTTGGATCCGTACTGAGATTTCGTCACCAATCAATCCGTTGGTGCTGATACAACTTCCCAAATAGGTGAAGTGGTCAACATGTTCTATCACTTCACTCCCTATCACTAAGCTAGGAGTTGACGTAGTCCAGTCCTGTAGCAGCATCTTACATTTCACAGGGGCGAATCGCATGCCGAACATACGAAGATTGCTGCTCAAGGTGTTCAGAAGACTCTGCATTTTGTCAGCATCCTCCCCTAACAGGACTATGTCATCTGCATATTCTACGTCCATAAGACTATTCCCCGGTAACAAGTCGATTCCTAAGTCGTTAAGTTCAGTTAAGGATACTTCCATTAGCATATCTATGATGAAGTTAAACAGAAAAGGGGAAAGTGGACATCCTTGACGGACACCACTGGTTGTTATCAATTCAGATGACAATTCTCCATAAGCCCTTACACGGCTACGTGAGTTTAAGTAGAGTGCCTTGATTAGTGCAATGCACTTTCTTGGCACTCCCTTCACAGTCAAACATTGCCATAGTACCTCTCGATCCACGGAGTCGAAGGCCGCCTTCAAGTCAAGAAATATGGCAATTGTTGGACGCCGAAAAGTGTGTCTCTGTTCTAGGATCTGTCGGAGAGTGAAGATATGATCTATGCACCCTCTACCTGGCCTAAAGCCCGCTTGATTTCCCCTCGTTTGTTCCTCCCGAGTTCGGCTTAGTCTGTTCATGATTACTGGGCCTAGGATTTTAGAGACTATGTTCGTTAGGCTGATTCCTCTATGATTATCACATGAGAACTTGTCTCCCTTCTTGAATATTGGTATAATAAGTGACTTACCCCAGTCTGATGGAACCGTCTCTGATTCCCAGACGTTACCTAGTACCTTAGTTAAACTATATACTAGTATGTCACCCCCATATTTAAACACCTCCGGAATAATTCCGTCGGGTCCTGCTGCTTTGCCTCGTTTCAAATTACAGATAGCTTTGGTGACCTCACTTACAGACGGTGGGCCAGTGTCTATGTCCCATTCGGGTGTGTGCTGGATGGCGGGAGGCTCAGTGTGGCTGTAGGCAAGTTAAATTGTTCCTCAAAGTGTTCTTTCCAGCGTTCAAGGCGTCTATCCTGAGAGCTAATTAAGGAGCCATATTTCTCACAAATAGTCTGACTTATGATTTGCCTTCTCCCACCCGTTTCCCTGATGAGTCTAAAGAGTTGCCTAGTGTTGCCTATCGCCGATGCTTTTTCCATCTCTTTCGCCTTTGTCACCCACCACTGTTCACGGTCCTTGCGGAGACTTTTCGTAAGTTTCCTTTTGTGCAGCTTTCGCTCCTCATTGAATTCGGAGCTCGCCGGAATAAGTCTTCTAGCATCTATCAGTTCGGATGAGGCAGTCGAAATTCAATGGTTTTTACTCACCTTTGGATTTACCTTATTCACAGCTTTTACAGCTGTATCTATGGGTCTTGTATGCGTGTTTCTGAAACAACATACATCAATGACTTGGGATGCCTAAGTCTTGGTTAGTGATGCTTGTTGTCCTTTTTGGTAAAGTGTCCTAACATTAAATGCTCCTATATGAGACTATCGATGGTGTTTTTTGGCTTCCGTCGTTTTCAGTGCACACAGAGTGAAGAGGAAGTGAAGAGCCATCAAGTAGAGGAGTTGCATTAGTAGAAGGAAGGCAAGATAATAGAAATGAAGATGAAGACAAAGATGAGTGAGGATGAGCGAGGCTTCACGTGCATTTCGGATTGTGAAGGCGATTGTTACTTCACGGCTGCCCACACCGTGGAAGTTGGTTGCGTGACCGCATAGCCCAGGGGACAACTGCTTGAGACCGGTCACACACGGCCTGTTTTTGTTTGTTCTTTTTCATCTGGTGTGTCTCAGTAGCATATTTATCACTTCTGCCCTGTGACACGGCAGCAGGAAGCGCGTTCGTTGTTAATCTGGGCCCCGACCGATCCGGCATGATATTTTGTGATTTACTTTGAGTCATAGCATTAGGTTGGGTAACTGCTTTTTGTCTAATCGCTATCCAAACAACTTTTCTGGCATGGTAGGACCTCAAGCGACATAAGTCTCAGCCATTATAGCTTGTTGGATCATTGTGGTGTTCAAGCCCGACCACCACGTCAAGGTAGCATCTCTCGGTCGGGAATGTTTTTACAAGGGACAAACGAAGTATGTGCGAAGCTCTATTCTAGAATATCTGATCGACTCCTGTCACTCTGACAACCCTGATCATGATTTTAAGATTTACCGAATCCATGCTAACTTGCTGTGTTTTCTTTGTTACAGACTTGTAAAGACAGCGGAGGCCTTGGCAATTCATGACTTTAAGCCAGACAGGTCTTTGTGTACAAAAGAAGCATGCACAATCCCTACTTCTGCCTTGGCCGTAGAGGGATAGACATTTATTTATTTTGTTTATTTAGTTATTTTATGTACCTTTCCCTTATTTCTACGATTATTACTAGTATTACTATTCTCACTCTGAATTGTTTCCGCTTGTGCCACTTGTCATTCTATGTCCAAAATTTTTTTACTATAGTGAATTCTATCTATTCGCCTACTAATCCTACAAGTAGGTACCCCTTTCCAACATCTATACACCTTATGAATTATTCAACATATGAAATTAATTGTTTTGCTACTTGATATTTAACTATGATTATAATCACAAATATTTTAACGTAGCATAACAGATTAGTTATGGGGTGTCAAAATAAATAGTCGTATTTGTGTGACAAACGTGCTAGGCTGAAATCGATTACAAAATATTGTAAAATGGGAGAGAAATGGTGGTGATTTGTCATAATACATTTGTAGAGTGTGGGGTAGGAAAATTGACAAGTCAGTTGAGTGGCTAGTACAATGAGAGATTCATTGCAGTCTTACTATCTCCTTAATACATACCACTTTGTACTAGACACTCACCTGACACCTTTTATTGATGATTCTTCTTCTCACCAAGAGTGCTCCTTCCCTTTAACGCTCTTGGCTTTTTTTCCTTTGCTTATTATTACTATTATTATTATTCGTCATAATTTATGCCCTTCATGCAAACATTCTCTCAATACTATCGAATTTTTCGTTTATACTATCCGGACTTATTATTAGTGATATTATCTCCTTTCAACGAATTTATCATCAAGCTGTACAATCGTATATATATGGTTTTTAAGAAGTTATATCCGGTGAGGGAATTGAAACATAGGTGTGAATGCATGAAATAATAATAATAATATGAAGTGCAATTAAAACTAAAATGTTTGTGATTATAATCGTAGTTAAATGTCAAGTGGCAAAGCAAATTAATGTCATATATAGAATAATTCATAGGATGGATAGAACTTGAAAAAGGTGTGCAATTATAAGATTAGTAGACAAATCGAAAAAATAAAAACGTTACGTGATATTGTGTGAAATTTAATAGCATAGAATTTAATGTTGCATAAAGGAATTGATTTAGAATGACAAGTGGAACAAGTGAAATAATACCGGGGACAATTAAAAGTGAGAGTAGTAATAGTAACAATTGACTTAATAAGGAAGAGTATACAAACTGAATAGACAAAAATGAAAAAATGGAGAGTTGGTAGAGCTAAAATATGATTGGGGATTACCATACTTTAGCATAGAGGGATTAAGACCATGAAAGTTGGAGGGGTTGAACGAACTTTTTCTGTACACAGAGATCTGGCTTTTCTGTTTCGATAGCCAAAGCTTCAGCAATACAGATGAGTCGAGTACGTAGGGATTTGGGTAGATTACTCTTTGCCTTGTAGATGACTTTGAAGGCGGAGGCTATAGAGATAGGGTGATCATTATCGACCAGATGTTCAGTGATCGCGCTTCTTATTGTTCCACTACCACCTTTTCGTAACCATGCAGGATAGTGTTCTTGCACCCTCTTGGACAAAACTCGTGTCGAACGACCGATATACCTAGCTCCACAAGAGCAGGTGAATTGATAAACACACATAGAGTTGGTCAACAGCGGAATCTTGTCCTTCAGGTTATTGAATAATAATGGTCGACTAGAAAAGGCTATTCTCAGGGATGCAGCAGGGAATGTTCTTTTCAGGGATTGTGATATCCTCCGTTTCATGATATCGGAAGCTAAGTCCCCTTTGAATTCCAAGCTCATGTAAAGTATCTTATTGGGTACGGTTGATAACTCACGTTTTTTAGGATTTGAATGAATATTCTTATCTATAAAACGTGGTGGAAATCCATTTTCTATTAGGATTTTCCTCAAGATTTCATTGTCAAATATTTTAATTGCATTTCATACTACTGTTATTATTATTATTTCATGCATCCACACGTTTGATCTAATTCCTTCACAGGGTATAATTTCTTAAAAATACCATATATATATATATATATATAATTGTACAGCTTGATAATAAATTCATTGTTGAAAAGAGTCTCTTCGCTGAATATTGTGTTCTTAACGCTACAATGGGAATTATTAAATTATAGTTTATGAAATACACCCTTTTTCTCTCAGTTCCTTTAATTCAAATCTTGTAACAGCCACTTGATGCTCTTTGATTAGGATGCTATGGAACGTATTCCCATTCTTCTGTCTTAAATAATAGCGGCAATCTACCAGGGTTGATTCAAGCCGTTCGAGATTCTCATCAGAAGCGGTAAGCAAGTTACGTGTATGTATACAGAAGTCTTCAAACTTGGTATGAGTGTCAGTTTGCCTTAAATCTTCACGAAAATCACAAAATTTAGGTCCAAGAGATAGAGCTTCAAGTTTCTGATCTATCAAGAGTTACTCTAGAAAACTTATGGACTTGCCTTTTAGGGTTTGAGAGAAATTCGACTTGCAACAGAGGGGGAGGGGAGGGCAAGTTCGGCTATCGAAGCCTTTGATTAATTGTGCTTGCTTTTTTGCAGATTTATATTTAGCGATCTCATAAAAGTACTGCATGGATTGTAATTTCATAATTCCTAGAAGATCAAGGAGTTTTGTGATATTAGACTGAACTGATTAAGTCCACATAGCTTTAAAGTCTTTTCACTCTGTAATGTTCAACACCTGCTTATCCTTTATAAATTCGATACATTTTCTTGATTCAGAGAACATTATGTTGAAATTTATGACTGGGATTTCTTCTCCCATCCAACAGTGACATTCCCACTTATCTGTTAGTCCTTTCGCTTTGATTATTGTCTTTTTGTATCCTTCTATCTTCGTCCCAACAGTTTCAGCCACAATGCTTTATATAATGAATACCCTTCATTCTAGTATTCTTTCCATACTACCGAATTTTCTATTTATACAATTCTCACCCCCTAACTGTTTGTTATATATATGCTGAGATTTTGTAAATTCCGGTTTAATAATACTTTGATAAAGCTATTAGCATTAAATAGCGAAACGTCAGTAAAAACAATATCGTTTTGTTTTTCATCCATTGGGAAATACAAAAACCTTTATTATAATGAATTCTGACTTATTATTAGTGGCATTATCTCTTTCCTCATTACATGACCCCACTTACTTCATTTCAAGCATTGATTGTTTCATGATGAACTGTTCACCGAGATCTCACCATCTCCGCTTCAATGCATACTACTTTGTACTAGTCACTCACTCGTTTGACACCTTTAAAATCGTGAAAAGACCTATCAGTGTATAACTCTCCGGTGACTAATCACCATCATTGTCTTACAATTCACAATATTTTGTAGTTGGATTCAGCCCAGAACGTTTGTCGCACAAATACTTTCCATATCAGATAAGTTTGTTCGATATATCATACAGTGATACAGTATTAGTAACTGGATAGTGTTTCGAGCATAATTTATCGCGCATAATCATGTCACAATGAGTATAACTCGCTTTGATTCATGACAGACGCAACCAATTTACTTGTGTCAGCCTGTTTTGAATGACGTTCATGATCACCAACCAAACCGAATACACTAAAGCATGATCCGAATTCAAATAATTACTATAGAAGAATCGGTAATTTTTTATGCACTTTAGTCACCTTCCGTTAATATATAACCTAAATTGTTATAGTTGGCGGTGTGAGTACACAGTTCATACATTACGTCCAGTTGACATATTAAACAATAATTATTTTGATTGGACACTAGCCAGTGACTAGTGTGATGTGTCTAGTCTTTTCTTTGGTGCAGACTGAATTCTATCAGTCAGGTTTGCAATGTGGCCACCATTCTAGGTATAGCTCGCCATCACGGTGCACATTGATTTGATGATATTAGATAGTTGGAGGAAGCCTTGGTCCTTGACTGATAGAATTCAGTCTGCACCAAAGAAAGGACTAGACACGCCACACTAGTTACTAGTGTCCAATCAAAAATATCCAATACAGTCCTACAGGAGGTCAATCGTGAGTCCGAATAGCTCAGTGGTAACGTCTCTGATTGCAGTCGGCACTGGGTGACGCGGGTCCGAATCTCAGAAGGAACATGAGTTCCTCCAAGGTTTCAGATACGCCTTGTTGACTGGTGAGTGCTAACTAGCACGAAATCTAGGTAGAAGGCTTCCTGCCGATTGCCTCCCACCGGCAGTGATCATAGAATGTTTACTGAATTGCTAATACACGTTAAATATATCAAGGCAAAAAGCAACGAGGTTGTGACTATATAATATTCAATCAACAATAAACTCCATTCCTCTGACAATATTAATTTTTTCACAAAAAAAGGAAGTTTCGCGAGGGGACTGCATGTAAGTACATTTCAAAAAATGTTTTGTAAGCTCTAGTAGAATTACAGAAGAGAAGTAAAGAGGAAAGCAGTAATAATAATGATAATAACAAAAAGAGTGAAAACTAGAGTGTACACTCACATCTCACTAGTTAATTTCATCACTGTTTCACTCCCAGTTATGTACAGGTTATTAATAAGTTAAGTAATTTTTTTCAAAATGCCTTAGTAGTGATCACAGTAGTTTGTAGAAGTGTTAGTTGTTAGAAGACAGCTACATTTTAAGTGGAAATATATTTACACCGGCACAGTGTTATCTTAGTTTCGGTTTGGAGGTGGTTATCCTCTTTTGCATTCCATGCACACATAAGCCATTCCCGTGTAAAATGTCGCATTCATTACCACTGCCTAATGAAGCTGCTTCATCTAATAACCTGAAAACAGTAGAAATTGACCCTTTTCCTGTTATCCCCGAAGAAGAGTCTATGTCATTCACATTTCCGGTTTGTTCAATGTCAACGATATTCTCGCCTAGTTTATTTTTCAATACAGTCTTGCTGGTTGCATAGTTGTTATCAGTGTTGACCGGGTGTTTATTGATTGTTGAGGTTTGTAAAACTTTCCCGTTTCCGTCATTGGACAGTGATACAGCTTGATTTTTCACTGGAACACTTGTATTCACTTGTTCATCGTGTGTACAACACATTTTTTGCCCTGTCAACTGTCTCAGTTTTGCTTGAAGTCGATTGCTCAACTCAATTAATGCCTTTTTTTCTAATGCTAGTTGATGGATTTGTTTAACAGCAGCCAATAGTTTAAAATTAACTTTTGCTTCATCCTGTTGAATACATTTATCATCATCTGTTCTTGCTGTCATTTCAGGTGTCAGTTGAGCAACTTGTTTCGCCTGTTCTGACATAATGCTTATAGTGTACTTTAGACGTGAATTTTCATTTTCTAGCCTATCACAGGTATCTTGTAAATAATCAATTTGATTGATTATATCTTTATGTTTACAGTGTACAATTTCTTGTTTATTCATTTCAGGTTTTATTAGGGCTTGCTTCAGGTCATTACTGAGACGTGCAACCTCATTTTCAGCTGAACGGCACTTACTCTCAGCATGTTGACATTTTGCCTTTTCTTCTTTCCACATATCGACTGCTTTTTGTGTTTGTTGTTTTTCTTGACCAATGGAATCAAGTAGCCTTTGGTTTTCAGATTTCAGTGAATTGACTGTCTCTTCGTGTTTTGTTGTCGTCAACACCATCTCCTGTTCATAATGTTCCAGTTTAGCCCTAAACAAATCAAGGTGTAAAACAAACGGATGACAACAATGTACAGGTAAGTATGAATTAAGATTTTCAGTTTTACTTTCAAAAATTTAAAACAATGAATCCCTTTTATAAATTTGGATAGCGTTATTAGAAGATGGAGATTATCTTAAAAATAATGTGATTTATTTGCGCTATACACTTCGAACAGTCTGAACACACATTTACTTGTCAAGTCGATATTTATGAAAAAATTAAGGGTAATTAAATTAAACAAAGTGACAAAAAAGGGATTTAAGAATGATTAACACAACGTTTGGTAATCTAGTCAAGTAAGGATTGCCAAGGTAGGTTAAGAGTAATAACAAACTGTTTTTGAATACACAGGGGCGGGAAGGGGGGCTTAAGTTTATGAATAGCTTTAGCCTCAGCGTATTTCAATAAGCCCAAGTTTTATTCTTATATCAATGATATTTCAATAAGCGCCCTTGACCACTTTTATAGATGACCTTAGAGGCCGAGTTAACATCAGTCTTATGGTTAATTTCGACTAGGTGTTTAGCTATAGACGAAGTTGGTAGTCTGACACCTGTGTCTATTGGTTTTCCACAATTCATTTGTTTTTCTAACCATTTCGGGATATGCTCTCCCACACCCCCACATGCAGGGGAGATGATGGTCCATTAGTTAACATAATCAATCAAATGTGTATAGGGTGTATAGTCAGAAAAATGTGGCGACTATCACCCCAACTTACACATGCACCCCAATACAGTTTCTGATATTATTTTCATTTGCCTTTATTGGCTATATGTACCCTATTATTCACGGACTTATAACTGTAGAGCCTGAAGAAGAAGAAGTTATCGAAAACAATTGTTCGCTCAAAATCTTGTTTTGATTTCAATATGGGCATATTTCATTTACTGAAATCTTGTGAGCATCCCGTTGCACTGAAGGCACTCAACGAGTATCTGAAGTATAGTGCAAAGCTCGCTGAAGCGAAAACTAATGTGGAGTTTATCCGAAACTGGATTGAGAATAACCATTATCCTAAATCATTTTCCAAATCACTTCGTCGATGTAAAGTGCGCCCTAATACGAAATCTCTCAAGCGATTCGCTCTTAATCAGATTGAATCTCTTCAAGGATATATTAGCACATTAGAAAGAAATATTCCACAGAGACAATATGCTGTTGACGAACTTCCCACACATTTAAAGGAATTATTCTTAAAATACGTCCATGATGTTTCTAAAACTAGAGAAACTAAAAAACGAATCCAGCTTACAAAAGGATTAGACACGGAAATATCAGAATCCCATTTTCCCAAGGACCCTGAAAGGTACGTCTTCAACTTTTCCAGTGTTACTTTAGATAAGACTGCTATGGAAGTGTTGTCATTGGGCCCTAAATTTTGCGATAAAAGAGTTAATATTGACCAATTACAGACAGAAGTACAGTTTGAAAACCTCTTCATGCAGACACTAGACCTAACACCGTCCTCCGAATACGAGTTAGACAGATTTAAGAGTACCTTGGTTGACTGTTGTTACCAATACAATAATGCCAAGATCGACAAGAAAAGTATATTAACTAAAAAGCATAGAGAATGCCTCAAAAAACTAAGGTCTGATGACAGCATTATTATCACGAAACCGGACAAGGGATCAGGTACGGTAATTTTAAACAAATGCGACTACATTGATAAGATGAACACCCTACTGAATGATCGTTCCAAGTTTCAAAAATTAGGTAACAGCAAAGATTCGAATGAAGCAACAGAACGCCAGTTCGTCAAAACTTTGAAGTCTTTAAAAAATGAAAATCTAATTGATAGTTCCATATTCGACGCTATTAAGCCCACCGGAACTCATACACCCAGACTTTATGGCTTACCTAAGATACATAAGCAGGGAATTCCCCTACGACCAATCCTGGACATGTCGAACTCGCCTTTCCATTTAACTGCCAAATGGTTAGTTCATCTGTTAGAACCGCTACATCGCCAGTTGGTTAAATATAGTGTAAAAGATGTCTTTGACTTTGTTGAAAACATTAAAGATATGAACTTAGCAGACAAAACTATGTTATCGCTGGACGTAACATCACTATTTACCAACGTCCCCCTTGTAGAAACTGTCGACTACATATGCGAGCAACTCGTAGAAAAGAAAATAGAAATCGGAATCACACCAAGAAAATTGAAAGAATTACTACTAAAATGCACTATGAACGTTCAATTTGTATTTAATAAGGAGTATTACCGCCAAATAGATGGGGTTGCTATGGGTTCTCCCCTTGGTTCCTTATTAGCTGACATATTTCTATCTAAATTGGAAAATGGTCCTTTAAAAGAGATACTAAACAAACTCGATTATTATTGCCGATATGTTGACGATACCTTTATCATTTGTAACAATAATCAAGATAGACAACACCTGCTCCAAGTCTTCAATAAGGTACACCCAGCTATTAAATTCACTTGTGAAGAGGAACTCCAAGGTAGTATTCCATTTCTGGATGTTCTTCTTACAAAGAGAACAGACGGTACCTTAAAGCGTAACATCTATAGGAAAGCGACGTGGAATGGACAATACACCCACTTCCATAGCTTCATACCTATACAATATAAGCGCAACCTAATTCGTTGTCTTAGTCATAGAATTAGGCGCATATGTACCGACGACTGCATTGAAGATGAAATAAAAAATCTCACAAACGCCTTGCTACAGAACGACTATCCTACCAACTTTGTAAAGAAGTATATCTATGAAACTACACACAAAACTAAGCGAGACACAGTAAGTAAGAAAAAGCTTTACTTAAATTTACAATTCAAAGGCGATATATCCAGCGACATATTAAACCGTAGATTAACGAGAGCAGTTGAAAGAACTTTCAGTGCCGCAAAACTGCATGTCACTTTCTCAACCAAACCGATATTGACACTGTGCATTAAAGATAGATTACCCAAAATGACGACATCAATGTGTGTATATAAATTCAACTGCTCCTGTGGAGCTAGTTATATAGGTCGTACCCAAAGGAATTTATCTTTACGCACTCGTGAACATATTCCAGTCTGGCTTGGGAAAAGAGCGACCAAATCATTAAATAGTGCAATTCTGGCTCATCTAGTGGATAGCGAACACAGCATCAAAGTAGAAGAGTCATTTACAGTTGTGTATCGAGTACCAAACAATCTCCCCAAAGGCACACGATTACGCCTCCTAGCCATAGCTGAGGCTTTAGAGATTAATAGAGAAACACCAGACTTATGTGTACAGAAAAAACTTATTCACTCTCTCTGTCTACCCTGGCCCACTATAAGGTCACCAGGATCATAATTTTCCGTATTATTATTACCATTATTATCATTTTGTGATATCATATCTTTATTATCCATTTCTCCACCCAGTTTATTTCACCTCATTGTTACCCTTAATTTTGTCAACCTTTGTGATTTTACACTAAGCCTACCAACTCTGTAACATCTTATTACAATTTAGCCTCTTTATTTTATCATTAGACATTATCGGTCAGCCCTCACATTCAGTGTCCCCTTTGTTAATGTGTATTTGTATGTATTTTGTGGCTATCGCATTTCTCTCACCCCAATGACACTTGTATTCTGTTGACTATAAAACAGCACTATATCACCCAATTGTTCATTCACACTTCATCACATTTTTCTGACTATACACCCTATACACATTTGATTGATTATGTTAACTAATGGACTATCATCTCAACTTACACATGCACCCCAATACAGTTTCTGATATTATTTTCATTTGCCTTTATTGGCTATATGTACCCTATTATTCATGGATTTATAACTGTAGAGCCTGAAGAAGAAGAAGTTATCGAAAACAATTGTTCGCTCAAAATCTTGTTTATATTATTCTGTACAGAGTTAAGTTTATCTAATAGACGACTAGCATCTTCATGTTCGTCACATATCAAAATGATGTCACCTACATATCTCCTATAGAAGGGCAATTTAGAAATTAAATCAAGTGACAAGCTTTCAACACAAGACATGTACACTTTCGCTAACAAAGGTTCTAATGGACTGCCCATAGTATTACCATCCACTTGTCGAAAATGTTCACCTTCACACGTGAAATGGACGTTGTCAATATATAATAGTAAAAAATCTTTCAAATAAGTTAAAGGAAAAGGGAATGAAAAACAACTAGAAGATATATAGTCACAAAGAATATCAACAGTCTTAATCAGTGGTACATTAGTAAACAAAGAATTAACATAAAATGAATACATTTTCCTATCTTTTATGTTCATATCTGCGAGACAGTCAACAAGTTCAAATGTAAATATATATGTAAAACTTGGGTACTATGGTAGTAAGTAATTCCATATTTGTTTGTTTATGAGATATGTGCATCGGTGGCACAGTGGTTAGGACTCTCGCTGACCATGCACATGGTCCGGGGTTCGATCCCCTGCCGGCGCACACCCGATATCTATGGTCGGCCTGCAAAATTGGGCTACCGATATCACATACTGTAAATTCCATAACTGTACCAAAAATACGGTGTGGAATCAAGCTATAATAAATAAAATAAATAAATAAATATCACACAGTGAAGCATAGTATTATTTACTGGATGACAAGGTTTCGAACAAAATTTATTGTTCATAATCATCTCATCAATTATAATCACACAACTTCGAAACTTGACTTTTATAGCTTTCTTTGTTCTCTCCTATTTGTCGTCGTTGGGGTAGTAGAATTTCCCAGATATCTGAGACAGGTGTTGAATCATTCTTATCACACATATTTGCAGTAGATTCGTTAAAAAAAGCTTCTGTTATCAATCTCTCCCTCCACCCTGTGACATTAGATTTTAAAACTGACATGCCATCCCATCCTATTGTATGGTTGTGTGTAATTGCATGTAGTGAGTGATATAGCTGAACTATTCTCTAGATTTCTTATCTCATTGGGGTCAAAGCAGTAGAACAAGGGCAGTCAGACTAGCCGAGCATAAAAACGTAGCAAAATGTAGATTAGTTGACCCGAATAAGATAAGAAATCTAGAGAATAGTTCAACTACATGCAATTACACACAACCATACAATAGGATGGGATATGATGATGACAGTTTTGAAATCTAATGAAACAGGGTGGAGGGAGAGATTAGTAACAGAAGCTTTTTTTAACGAATCTACTGCAAATATGTGTGATAAGAATGATTCAACACCTGTCTCAGATATCTGGGAAATTCTACTACCCCAACGACGACAAATAGGTGAGAACAAAGAAAATTATAAAACTGAAGTTTCGAAGTTGTGTGGTTATAATTGATGAGATGATTATGAACAATAAATTTTGTTCGAAACCTTGTCATCCAGTAAACAATACTATGCTTCACTGTGTGATATATCTAATAAACAAACCAATATGGAAGTTCAAATGTATCTTTCGAAGTAAACTTACATAATTCATTGAGTGCTGGACTTAAAACGTCAGTTAATCATTTTGCTAATTTATGCGTACGAGGGAGACACACTGATAGAATCGGACGTAATGGATTATCAACCTTATGAATTTTGGGTAAAAGGTTTCGTAAGTCGGATCCCATGGGTTTCAAGGATTTAAACTCCTGTTAATCGATAACATCGATGCCATGAAGTTTTACTAAGAGAAAAGTTACTTCTCCTTTCAATTTTCTGATATCCTCAGAAGGAACATCGGCTAAGAATTTGCTTTTGTCATTAAGGATGGATAACATTTTTGATTTGTAATCACTTTTTTGGATTGCAACCACACCAGATCCTTTGTTAGGTTTCAGAATAAATAAGTCGGATCTGTTACTTTCTTTGTACACTGCTTTTTAATATTATTATTATTATTATCGATGTTAAACTATTTACTGTAATAGCCCTTTAATTCAGCAAAGCTTATAATCCTTTGAAGCTCTTTGAGGGATACCATTTACTGGTGTTTGACACACTGAAGCATCGTTAGCACAGGACATAGAACTAATAGAAAGTTGTCAAGGTTAGAACAGGTCAAAACTTGGCATCAATACGACTGATGACTTTAAGGTAAAAAAGTCATAATCAGAAAGAAGAAAAGCTAAGCACATATAGAGCTGAAAAATGACAGTTGCAGCGAAGAAAATTTTCTTTTCGACAAAGTCATCATCTAGGCTGTACATTCGTGTATTTATATCAAATGGATGGGAAAGTTCCAGAATAATTTCCGGTTAGGGGTCAAATTAATAAAAATTACAATTAGGAATTAGAATGCCATAATAAACAGGGGGATGGGTAAAACTCAAACAAAGTAGCATCATAATTACTGAGAAGATTGACATTGTGCAATTGGGGGTTAGAAATGTAGAAATAACAAAATATACAGGATGTTTGGATAAAAAACTAATGTGATGAATAATTGTTTATGCAATCAGGGATTAAATATGTAGAAATAGTAAAATGACAAAATAAACAGGAAGTGTGGATATGAAAATATGGTAGTGTAGACAGGGATTAAGAAAACTTAAAATAACATGAATAAACAGGAAGTTTAGATAAGAAAGGCGATGGGATGGTCATTACTAAAAAATTTACCTGTTTATGATGGCCATGGCAGGGACAGGGGTTGGACGTATTTCTTTTGGATACAAAGAGTGGGTTTGAGTTTTTGGATAGCTAACGCCTCAGCTATGCCCAGATGTCTTGATTTCACTCCCTTTGATAGGTTTGATTGAATCTTGTATATTACTTTGAAGGATTTTTCGAAAGGCGCTGAATGTCCTGAGTTGACCAGATGTTCTGTCACTGAACTGTATACACGTTTTTGGTCTCCTTTTACTAGCCAGGCTGGGTAGTGTTCACGAGCGCGTTTTCCAAGTCGGCGCATGGTACGGCCGATGTACTCAGCTCCACAAGAGCAAGTAAACTGGTATATGCACGTTGAGGTGGCCCAATGCGACAGCTTGTCTTTCGCGTTCTGGTTGAACAGTTTCTTGCAGGAAAACGTCAGTCGTAGGCTCGCGGCGAAGTATGTTTTCCTCAGCGATTTGGAGAGGCGTTTGCGAAGGATTTCTGCTTCAATATCACCTTTGAATTCTAGATTAAGCAGAAGTATTTTCTTTGGAACGGATTGGACTTGTTCGGAAGTCTTCTTAGATTTGAGATTCTTGTCTATGAACCTGGGTGGGAAACCGTTTTCCATCAGGGTTTTTCGGAGATTACGCAGTTCTTCTTCAATCACTTCCTCGCTGCATATCTTCCGAATCCTCGAGGAAAGAGCGTATATCAGGTTCCTCTTTCTGCTTAGCGGCACGAAGCTTTGAAAGTTGATGAATTGTCCATTCCATGTAGGCTTTTTGTATATGGACCTTTTCAAAGAGTTGTTGTCGTTTCTTGTCAGATGGACGTCCAGGAAGTGGAACATTCCGTCGGATTCAGTCTCAAGTGTAAAGTCGATGTTTGGGTGGGCGTTGTTGAAGATTTGAAGTAAGTTTTCAAGGTCCAGCTTCTCATCACAAATGATGAAAGTATCATCAATGTATCTCTTGTAGAGATGAAGGTCGTCGATAGTTGATGATAAGGGGTTGTTTTCGAGGCTGGCCATAAAACAGTCGGCTAGGAGTGGTCCGAGTGGAGAGCCCATTGCTACGCCATCTGTTTGCCTGTAGATTTCATTGTTGAATCTGAAGTAGACGTTGAAGGTGCAACGTAGTAACAGCTCCTTTAGATAATGGATCGGTATGCCGACATCTATGCTGTTGCATTGGATGAAGTCACACAGAAAGCATATAGTTTCTGTCAGTGGAACATTGGTGAACAGAGAGACGACGTCTAGGGAGACCATCTTTTTATTTGCGAGGTTGACATTTTTAATTGAATCCACGAAATCGAATGTGTCGCGGTTGTATCTCGACAACTTTTCTTTCACTGGTCCAAGAATTTCTACCAGCCACTTCGCGATTAGGTGATATGACGAATTGATCATATCTAATATTGGGCGGAGTGGGACGTCCTTTTTGTGCACTTTGGGTAGTCCATACATTCGTGGCGATCTAGAACCAGATGGGTGGAGTTTTTCATATAGTTCTGTATTGATAATCGATTCATCTTTCATTTTTTTCAATAAGTTGGTTAGCTGGAGCTCCGCCTGTTCAGTTGGATCTTTTTGGATCGTCTGTTTTTGAAATTTGCTGTCATCAGATAGAATTGACGAGAGTTTCTTCACATAGTCTGACTTGTTAAGCAGAACAATTCCAGAACCTTTGTCTGGTCGAGTTATTATCAGGTTTTCATTTGACTTCAATTCTTTGAGTTGCTTTCGATATTTTTTTGAAAGCATATTACGAAGTCTAGGTTTTTTGTTGGTGTAGTCGAGGCAGCAATTCAAAACAGTTGATTTGAAGTGTTCTGCACTGACATATGAAATTGGGACCAGATCATTCGTCTGACTAATCAAATTCTCGAATTGTACTTTGGTGTTCAGTTCGTTTACTTTTGATGGTGCATCACAAAATTTTGGTCCGAGCGACAACAGTTGCATTTGAATCGGTGAAAGTGAGACATCAGAAAAATTGAATACATATTTCTCGGGACAAGATGGGAAAGCTGTTTCCTTGGTGACTGATTTTAGGCTTTGTTTAAGTTCCATGATCATATTTTCCTTTCTCTTCTCTGAGACTGTATTGGCGTAGTGTTCGAATGACGCACGTTCATCAACAGTTAAATCGTAAAGAACGTGGGAGCTCATTGAGACGTTTTGTTCCAGTTAAGCTAATCTGGATCGGACGGCATCAATGTGATTCTGGGTATGTCTTTTGAGCGTGCGTGAATTGCGAGATATATGGTTTCGTCTCAGATTTTTCCAGAATGCTTTCGGGTATTCATGTTTATCCAGACAGCTTTTCCAGAAGGAGATCTTCGCATTCGCTTCAGCAAGCTTGACGGATAAACGTAAAAACTTGTTCAGTTCCTTTACCGTCGAACGGTCCTTGCTCGTTTTCAAATCACGGGATATATACATTTGATCATAGGAAATAAAAAGACAGTTGCAGTGAAGATTTTCTTTTCGACAAAGTCATCATCTAGGCTGTACATTCGTGTATTTATATCAGATGGATGGGAAAGTTCCAGAATAATTTCGGGTTAGGGGTCAAATTAATGAAAATTACAATTAGGAATTAGAATGCCATCCCATCCCCCTGTTTATTATGGCATTTAAAACAAGCAATAAAGGTTAATAAAGCAGGATTTAATGAATTCATCAAATTTCGGTAGAGTTCGTCAGCTGAATACTCTACATACACGGATATATACTTTTGAAGTTACATTGGAAGATATAGGACTGAATACTTTACATACACGGATATATATACTTTTGAAATTACATTGGGAGATATAGGACTGATAAGTAAATAAACTACATTGAATTAGTCATGCAGAAAGACAGGTGCGAATGTTTTTCCAGGTCATGTGCAATTAGATAAGGGGAGAGAGAGTATGAAAGATCAAAATTAAGATAAATTGCATTACGCTTCAATTACATCACTTAGATAAACAATTAGACATTAGAGAATTTAACAAGAATTGCAACCAGAGGGATGTCAATAGTAATAGTTATAATAACAATAATATAATATAACAATAATAATAATAATAATTGTGTTGAAGTGGGTTAAGATAATGCTACTGATAAGGGATAGTTTTAAATGAATCAAGAATAATAATAAGAATCAGGCAGTTAACCTGGGGTTATAGTGGGAAGCCGTGACCAGTAGGGTACAGCAGGTTGAAGATGAGGACAGTTACTCATCGAAGAAGACATTGCGAAATGGTCGCGCTATGTTGTGAATTGGCAGAAGTTAGAATTCAAGGACCATTGGATCGGGTCCCAGTGGCTCAATGGTCTACGAGCTCGCCTTGTAACCAGAAGGTCCTGGGTTCGAATACCGGTGGGTGCGTGCTGATGAAGAGTCCCAAACTAGGACGAAACAGCTGTCCAGTACTCCCAGCTGGTTTTCCAGTGGTTCTCTAACTGAAGTCAGCTCATGATGAAACCCTCCATGCAATAATGAGAATAATAATAGTAATAATAAAATAATAATAAGAGGAAGAATTGTAAGTAAAACGTATTACCATGGTAGATTCAGAGTCACGACCATCTCCTTTTGTACACAGAGACCTGGTTTGTAAACTCGAATTGCACAAGCCTCTGCAATTGCAAGCATCTTCTTGTTTCTTTGTCTGCTGACAATAGTGAATGACTTCACCGCGTCGATATCATGTCCGTAATCCACAAGATGCTTTGTTATTGAGGATTTTGGCACTTTGCAATTGCAGAGGCTTGTGCAATTCGAGTTTACAAACCAGGTCTCTGTGTACAAAAGGAGATGGTCGTGACTCTGAATCTACCATGGTAATACGTTTTACTTATAATTCTACCTATTATTATTATTATTATTCCCATTATTATTATTGTTGATTCCTTTAAAACTATCCTTTATCAGTAGGATTATCTTAACTCACTTCAACACTATTATTATTATTGTTATTATAACTATTACTATTGACATCCCTCTGGTTGCAATTCTTGTTAAATTCTCTAATGTCTAATTGTTTATCTAAGTGATGTAATTGAAGCGTAATGCAATTTATCTTAATTTTGATCTCCCATACTCTCTCTCCCCTTATCTAATTGAACATGACCTGGAAAAACGTTCGCACCTGTCTTTCTGCATAACTAATTCAATGTAGTTTGTTTACTTATCAGTCCTATATCTCCCAATGTAATTTCAAAAGTATATATATCCGTGTATGTAGAGTATTCAGCTGACGAGCTCTACCGAAATTTGATGAATTCATTAAATCCTGCTTTATTAACCTTTATTGCTTGTTTTAAATGCCATAATAAACAGGGGGATGGGATGGCATTCTAATTCCTAATTGTAATTTTCATTAATTTGACCCCTAACCCGAAATTATTCTGGAACTTTCCCATCCATCTGATATAAATACACGAATGTACAGCCTAGATGATGACTTTGTCGAAAAGAAAATCTTCACTGCAACTGTCTTTTTATTTCCTATGATCAAATGTATATATCCCGTGATTTGAAAACGAGCAAGGACCGTTCGACGGTAAAGGAACTGAACAAGTTTCTACGTTTATCCGTCAAGCTTGCTGAAGCGAATGCGAAGATCTCCTTCTGGAAAAGCTGTCTGGATAAACATGAATACCCGAAAGCATTCTGGAAAAATCTGAGACGAAACCATATATCTCGCAATTCACGCACGCTCAGAAGACACACCCAGAATCACATTGATGCCGTCCGATCCAGATTAGCTGAACTGGAACAAAACGTCTCAATGAGCTCCCACGTTCTTTACGATTTAACTGTTGATGAACGTGCGTCATTCGAACACTACGCCAATACAGTCTCAGAGAAGAGAAAGGAAAATATCATCATGAAACTTAAACAAAGCCTAAAATCAGTCACCAAGGAAACAGCTTTCCCATCTTGTCCCGAGAAATATGTATTCAATTTTTCTGATGTCTCACTTTCACCGATTCAAATGCAACTGTTGTCGCTCGGACCAAAATTTTGTGATGCATCATCAAAAGTAAACGAATTGAACACCAAAGTACAATTCGAGAATTTGATTAGTCAGACGAATGATCTGGTCCCAATTTCATATGACAGTGCAGAACACTTCAAATCAACTGTTTTGAATTGCTGCCTCGACTACATCAACAAAAAACCTAGACTTCGTAATATGCTTTCAAAAGAACATCGAAAGCAACTCAAAGAATTGAAATCAAATGAAAACCTGATAATAACTCGACCAGACAAAGGTTCTGGAATTGTTCTGCTTAACAAGTCAGACTATGTGAAGAAACTCTCGTCAATTCTATCTGATGACAGCAAATTTCAAAAACAGACGATCCAAAAAGATCCAACTGAACAGACGGAGCTCCAGCTAACCAACTTATTGAAAAAAATGAAAGATGAATCGATTATCAATACAGAACTATATGAAAAACTTCGCCCATCTGGTTCTACATCGCCACGAATGTATGGACTACCCAAAGTGCACAAAAAGGACGTCCCACTCCGCCCAATATTAGATATGATCAATTCGCCATATCACCTAATCGCGAAGTGGCTGGTAGAAATTCTTGGACCAGTGAAAGAAAAGTTGTCGAGATACAACCTCCGCGACACATTCGATTTCGTGGATTCAATTAAAAATGTCAACCTCGCAAATAAAAAGATGGTCTCCCTAGACGTCGTCTCTCTGTTCACCAATGTTCCACTGACAGAAACTATATGCTTTCTGTGTGACTTCATCCAATGCAACAGCATAGATGTCGGCATACCGATCCATTATCTAAAGGAGCTGTTACTACGTTGCACCTTCAACGTCTACTTCAGATTCAACAATGAAATCTACAGGCAAACAGATGGCGTAGCAATGGGCTCTCCACTCGGACCACTCCTAGCCGACTGTTTTATGGCCAGCCTCGAAAACAACCCCTTATCATCAACTATCGACGACCTTCATCTCTACAAGAGATACATTGATGATACTTTCATCATTTGTGATGAGAAGCTGGACCTTGAAAACTTACTTCAAATCTTCAACAACGCCCACCCAAACATCGACTTTACACTTGAGACTGAATCCGACGGAATGTTCCACTTCCTGGACGTCCATCTGACAAGAAACGACAACAACTCTTTGAAAAGGTCCATATACAAAAAGCCTACATGGAATGGACAATTCATCAACTTTCAAAGCTTCGTGCCGCTAAGCAGAAAGAGGAACCTGATATACGCTCTTTCCTCGAGGATTCGGAAGATATGCAGCGAGGAAGTGATTGAAGAAGAACTGCGTAATCTCCGAAAAACCCTGATGGAAAACGGTTTCCCGCCCAGGTTCATAGACAAGAATCTCAAATCTAAGAAGACTTCCGAACAAGTCCAATCCGTTCCAAAGAAAATACTTCTGCTTAATCTAGAATTCAAAGGTGATATTGAAGCAGAAATCCTTCGCAAACGCCTCTCCAAATCGCTGAGGAAAACATACTTCGCCGCGAGCCTACGACTGACGTTTTCCTGCAAGAAACTGTTCAACCAGAACGCGAAAGACAAGCTGTCGCATTGGGCCACCTCAACGTGCATATACCAGTTTACTTGCTCTTGTGGAGCTGAGTACATCGGCCGTACCATGCGCCGACTTGGAAAACGCGCTCGTGAACACTACCCAGCCTGGCTAGTAAAAGGAGACCAAAAACGTGTATACAGTTCAGTGACAGAACATCTGGTCAACTCAGGACATTCAGCGCCTTTCGAAAAATCCTTCAAAGTAATATACAAGATTCAATCAAACCTATCAAAGGGAGTGAAATCAAGACATCTGGGCATAGCTGAGGCGTTAGCTATCCAAAAACTCAAACCCACTCTTTGTATCCAAAAGAAATACGTCCAACCCCTGTCCCTGCCATGGCCATCATAAACAGGTAAATTTTTTAGTAATGACCATCCCATCGCCTTTCTTATCTAAACTTCCTGTTTATTCATGTTATTTTAAGTTTTCTTAATCCCTGTCTACACTACCATATTTTCATATCCACACTTCCTGTTTATTTTGTCATTTTACTATTTCTACATATTTAATCCCTGATTGCATAAACAATTATTCATCACATTAGTTTTTTATCCAAACATCCTGTATATTTTGTTATTTCTACATTTCTAACCCCCAATTGCACAATGTCAATCTTCTTAGTATTATTATGCTACTTTGTTTGAGTTTTACCCATCCCCCTGTTTATTATGGCATTCTAATTCCTAATTGTAATTTTTATTAATTTGACCCTTAACCGGAAATTATTCTGGAACTTTCCCATCCATTTGATATAAATACACGAATGTACAGCCTAGATGATGACTTCGTCGAAAAGAAAATTTTCTTCGCTGCAACTGTCTTTTTATTCCCTATGATCAAATGTGTATATAGAGGTGTGTTAATAAATTGAAGATGAAAAAGTCATGTATACAGATACAGAAGCCAACCAGGCTACACACCCGATGATTATGTGGGGTTGCCGCAGGTGATGGGAATTTAAAATTCATTCTTTGATTTAACCCTACTATCGAAAACTCTACACCTAACCATTGGAAATATTTATTACAAAAATTGGGCATCAAACAATATCGGAATGGAGAACACGCTTGTAAGCCTTCCAGAAGAGAGATACTCATCATAAGTAGTATGAAAATCCATGAGACACTCAAGACATCACTAAATGAAGCTGATGAGTACTTTCCACGTAGATGAATGGGACTTGCGGAGTAATATCTGCAGCTGGCTTTTTGAGTAAAACCTCTTCAGATGACTGTCTCTAACATGATCATTGAACAGCCTTCAGCATTTGTGAGAAAGCCATAGTTTAACGATAAAAATGCATGCAAATTTCCTGATAGTTGCTACTTCGACGTGGTGGCCAGACTTGCGGACCACAATAACCCAACGAGCTACACTGGCCGGAAGGAATATCCTCAGCAATCCACCGTGCCACAGAAGTCATCTGGATAGCGGCTAAAACAGAATCAGTTACCATCATAGTGTAAGTCATTCACACTATGTTGGACATCTCAGAGCAAAGTCGTCCTGTTGGCGAATAGGCACGTAGCGGCAGTAAGGTGTTTCCCTCAAACGAACAGCAAGCCAGCTATACTGTCTCTTCACCCTGGGGAGGAAGAATTTAGGAGAGATCGAACTCGAGTATTGCCTATCGCGACTTACCTTACAACGGCATCTAGACTAGAATCTGGACGAAATTAAATCAACTTTGATTACGTAATTAGCATATATGACACTTCAACCACCACATAACGGAAGATTAAAGACTTTGGGAAAAAACAAGTCTGCGATATTCTGACAAGTTTTGAGCGTCAGTTAAAACCACTAGTTTCCGAAATTCAAGATCAACCGAAACCCAATTCAGTTACTGTTTTCAAAAGAACTATTAGCTACGCAGTACACTGATGCGTCAATTCTAAAATAGCATTCAAACAATTCCTCTATTTAAGCAGTGGTTGAGATGGAATCAGGTACTGGACAGTATTGTACGGGTAACAGATTTTTGAGTTATCCTAATCAATTTAGACTTATACTCTCATTGATTGATTTATGTCCTTAAGACTAAAACCTTTTCCGAATATGACTGGCGTTTTGACCTGGAAAGTACATCAGAGTCGAAATGCCGGATAGATAAACTATCAAAAAGGATCTGAAACATTAAAATAAATACAGTGATAAAGAAGGACACTTGAAGAGATTTTCATTTGTTCGAGTCATACAAAATATTTCGGAATTCGATCAGTAACTCAGAACGCTTAGTGAATGTACCCAGATTAAGAGTTTATGTGAAAAAAAGACTGTTTACGAACTTACTTAAGACTGTTAATTTCTTCAGCTAGTTCAGTTCTTTGAGACTTGTATGATTCTTCACTTTGAGTTATAGAAGATTCCAGTAGCGACTGTCTCTGTTTTGACGCTTTCAACTGTTTTTGTAAATCCTCTATTTGTAATATTTGTGACTTAATCTTTTTATCCGCTTCATTTAATTTATAGTTTAAATCAGTTAGTTGTTCATTTTTAGAAGACAATTCTCTGATGTGATCATCTCTGGTTTTATTAGCTAACTGAGTCGCTTCTTCTGCAAGATGTATGCGTAATTCCAGTTCATAAAGCTTTTGTGAAGTATCAGCTTCCAGTTTTTCTCTTTCTCTTGTTGCTTTTTCAAATGTATCCTGTAAATCAGCAGAAAAACGAAGTCTTTCAGTTTCTAGTTCTGACTGAAGACGATTAATATTGTTCTGTAGCTTATTGCGTTCTTCAGCTTCTGATTTCCGTAAAACCTCCATTACTGTACTGTGTTTTTCAAGTAGTTGTTGTTCTCGCTTCACAGTTTCACGCATAGAGAATTCAATATCTTCTCTTAATTTTGCCTCAGATGATTTGGCTTGTGCAAGCTCAGAATGTGCACGATCCAGACACACCTTTATCTCACTGATAATAATATCTCTTGAATAAATATTCTGGAAGGGAAAACCATATGTTATCACTTATACTGACAGAATTAAATAATTTAATAACTCTTGAATGACTATGGAATCCATATTATTATAGTATGCTAAAGTTAAAGTGTTTATTAGCAAAGTCAGCAGTGTGATTTTGCAATAAAGACGTAAGTATAGTATAGGAAATAAAAGCTCTATCCACTTGTTAGATGAGTTTTCAAGTGAAGTATTGGGAGAACATGGCTCAGACAGCTATGATATAGATTAATGCACTTCGAAATCTATTACTCTAATGTACCAATTATTATTACTCTTGATTTAAAAAACCATGAAGTGATAACTTATTCAAGAAATATAATAATTAAATTAGTTAGTAACTGGAAGGATAGTAGGATTTATGGGATTCATGCATTTCTAAAGATTATTAGCCTTTAAATTCATATACATAGATTTAAATATCACCATTAAGTGAAGAACTGCTTAGGGAAATCAAATATACGAGTCTTGATTACAAATGTCTTCATAATTGGATAAATATGTAGATGGTTAGGGTTCACTAAACGATAATAATCACGAAAGTCTACTATTATTATTATTTCCTTGGGTTCCGAGTGGAACTTAGTTGTTCAATAACACATCTCCCACTTTCCACGATTACCCATCTCTCATCTCCTCTTCGCACGATCTACTCCATGTCACCCTCGCACCAACGACCCACTAGTCGCTTCCCATTTGGATTCCTTGCGACCAATGGCCTGGCGCGCGATGTCATTTGATGGCCTCCTCCATGTATGCCCTATCCATCTTCATTTTTTCCTACATATTTGTTGAGCGGTCGAATCTTGGTTGGTTTGTTTGCAGCCAGAGTTTCTTGTTGCTGATTCTTTCTGGCACCTGTGACGTGGCATTGTCTTGTAGCCAGCTGTTGAATGAGACTAATAAAGAATTGAGGTAGGCCATAGTGTTGAATTAATTGAAAGTCTATTACAAAGTACTTAACAGAACTAATGTATAAACTTAATGATGTTATTTTCTCCAAGATTGTTAGGAAACAATAAAACCAGAGGATACCAGCGATTACAGAAGTTTGGGCTAATCGAGTCTGTAAACCAAGCACACATGTGAAGGGGATGAAAATGACCCTGAATAGTAGTGAAAGAAGTTATATGATTAAATGACCACTTCAAAGACTATATATTTACAGATTTTAAATTAATTTCTATTGAATGTGCTCCACTAACTTTAAGACATGTCTAAATATACTTCTTCAATACTTTGTGTAAGTCGTTTGAACACAGTAAATGTAACTTTACATAATGTACTATGAATAAATGCGAGAATATTCGATCAAAATATGTGTATCTCAGCCAATTATTCTTTGTATGAGTTAATATTACTCGACTTTAGAAAAAAATCTGGGGGTAACTCGTGATAACGGTTGAACAGGATAGTGTTAATATATATATATGTATATATAGGCAGAGATTTAATTTCTTCTTGAAAGCGTCCATCGATGCCCAGCTAGCATTGACTTCAGGAGCATTGCAGATCGTTCGAACAGACTTAGGGGCGCCAGAGGAAAATGCTAGCTGGGTGGGGGGTCAGAAATGACCTTAAAATACCACAAACTAAAAATTCTTAACAACCATCTAAACTAACCTAAGTATTCTTTTACAAAAAACAAACAAACTATTTCTCCCCTTTTGATGAGTTTAAAGTCACTTAACAGTTACTAGAAAATGATTGCTTCTACGCTCTTTCACGAAAAATGGTCTTTGTGTAACCTCACCTTCTTTAGAGCTGAAACCTGTTCATGAAGCCTAGATATGATTGCGTCACGCTCCTTGATTAGCCGAAGATTGAAAATGAAGTCATTCTTCAACTTCTCGAATTGCGTTGTTTTCAAACAAAGTTGCTGCTCTAACTGCTCAGAAGTTACTTTGAGGTCACTAATTTCTTTGTGTAGAACTTGCTTCACTTCAGTGTCTCTTGCCAAGGCTAGCACATGCGAAATTAAAGAAGGAAAACTTACCTTCATCCAACCTAGTTGTGTTGATACTTCCAAAAGGAGAAACCATAGACGCTCAACCAGACGCAAAAGACTGACGAAAATTATTGTATACACCTTAAAGTCTAATTAGATTTCTCTAACATGCTTTCGAACTAATATGGACACAAAATTCACACTGTGTTTACATTATTTATTTTGCCGCTCTCATTAATTTGTTGAGGTCAAAAAGGATTTCGAGATCTTAGTGAATTTAAAGTAAGTTCGCACTCCAAGTGGTGGCTATATACAGTTTTGTTGATAAATGGTGTACAGCCTAGAGTTTTTGTGCGTTTAATAATTTATATCGCTGCTAGCTTTGCTTAAAATGCACGATGCCATAGACCTGTTTATCAAACTTATTCAGTGAACTTCCTAGTTTTATGAGTTTATCCTAAATTTCATGTCGTACTCCCAAAAATATTTGTTTTTGTACTTCATAAAGTTGGACATTGGTTACATTATGTTTGTATGCTTACAAATGGAAACAGACCCTAAACAATATTCAGAAAATCGTTATGTTTTCCATGAAGATTCATAGTGAGGACGTTAAAATGTTTACATTACACCGACGCCCAGTCTCATGACACGTTGGGATTGACACTTTTTTGTATCTTGCATCAGGTGGAATGTATCCAGCTTAAGCGTAAGTTGATGTCTTTGTCGCAGACATTCCAAGTCAGCTGACAAAGACTGACGTAAACCATAACTTTAAATTTATAGTTTCTTAGGCAGGTCCCGATGATTGTGATTTTTGCCACTCTGAATCTTGCGTTTCGTTTGGTTTTTCGGCATGCAACTGACTCAGGTTTCCCAGCAATATATGTGGCATAGAAGCCATCTAAATATGTGTTTGTGGTTTCTATAATCTTCTCTTTGTCTTCAATATCTGAATGCATCTTGTGGCTTCCCTTAAATGATAGCCCATAGCAAATCATTGGGTGCCACCATTGCCCTATTAAGCAACACAACAAATACGTAATATGAAAGCATTAACCTGAAACCTCTAAACAGTACTCAGTTTAATTTGCTAGTCAGCGCCAGGTCAATATGTACATAGGCTCTAATAGCGTAGGAGACGCGACCGAAATCAAATAAGGGACTGTTTTGTGCTCTAGCAGCTAAGCTTAGATACATATATACTTTCCTGTAGTTACATAAGAAATATATACGGCCACATTTAGAGGTCCAAGACGAAAATGACCTACAATTTCTAAAACTAAGAGATATTTTGGTAAGTGTTTAAAGGTTGGTGATTAAAGCTCCACCGTGCTAAAATGTTGGCAGTATTAAAATACAGTGTATCACAAACTGGAAATTAGTGTACACCTTAGATCGCTCCAATCGAAGCACACTTTCAAGTTTGAACTATATTGTCTTTCGGAGGAACACCAAAAGAATGGCTCACAACAGGTAAATGACAGCGCGATGCAATTATTTACTTCCGGGATTGCCAATTATAGAATGTACTGACATCTTGTGTGACCACCACTGCACCAGTTGGTTGTTTCACAAGAAGTGCAGACCATCATGCGAAAACGATAGGTTTGGGAGCATCTGTGTGACATGCAGTCTAACATTACAATATGTACAAGTGCTACAAAAAGACCATGTGCCCTTGTGAATTTTACTACTCATGTAGGGCTTCTGTAACAGAATATGATACAGCCACTCAAATGTAGTAGGTGATTAAGGAGTTAAGAAGGATGGGACGAGTAACCAAGTGGAAACTACGTCTTCCTTATGATTTGTAAGGCTTCTTTTTCCTAATGAATAATGAACTACCCTTCCATGTGTTAGACTTGGTTTCCCACTCGATTTGTCATCTGAAGTGCTTTCAAAATAAAGGTTTAAAAAATTAAATCTTTTACAGTATTACTGGCTGTTGGTCGGTTATTTGAATAATTTATGGGATGGAAAGGTCGGTTTCTAAACTCTATAAACTAAAATCGGTGTGGTCAGAATTACGGAACAGGTACTGAATCTTCAACACCGTAGTCGAATGAGTGCTGCGATATGGTTTAAAGGCTTGGCATTTGCCTTAAGGAATTGATTTAGGTGACACACAGACTTACATCAACTGCCCATTCGCCGTCTCAATACAGAAGAGTGGATAGTAATAAGGCATTAGCAATGTGAAACTAAGGCAATGAACGAACCCAAAACCTATCCCTCAACAAATAGACCGAAGTAAGTGGGGTTGTTTAAGGCAAATGCTAGACACACCTCTGGGTGACGACGAGTGCCAGGCCTTCAAGCGATGCCTGAGGGGAAAACGATGGGTTGGTTGCTTGGGTTGGCCAGGAACAAGTAGTGGTAATGGGAGGTGAGAGCTAGTGGGCGATCATGCAGACAGTTGAAAATAATGGCAGAGAAAAGAGTGGGATGGTAAGGTTCTAGTGAAGCATCATCTTCTTCTGGGGATCTAAGAAACTAGTGGTAACGTAGTATGACTACTCAATTCTAAAATCACATGAGTCTATTCCCACTGATCTAGTTCGTATGTTTGTACATACGAGTTCCCACTGTCTTAACTATTTTACACCCAATCCTCTTGCTCTGCGTAACAACCAGATTGTTTAAGCTGCTTCTTCAGTGTTTATTCATGTTAAATAAGAATTTTCTGTGAAATTTTGTTCACACGTCATAGCAGTTACACTATTCTGATGCAAAACGTGTGTTGCCACCGAAATAAATGTATGCGTGCTTAACTACTGCGTTCACCTGAGGTGATAGACTAGTAGCTGAATGACTGTTAATAGGCTTTAAAACCTATTTGATGCTGGACTTCAAAGCTCTGGAATTGATCGGCATCAGGATTTTAATGAATTTTACATAGCTTTACGTGTGATGTGTTCATTGCCAGACAAATAAATGTTTGCTTCCGGTGTTCATCCTGTCTTTTCTTGTTTGTGAATATACTAGTTAAGTAATTATTTTTGGTATGCCTTACTAAAATTGTTCTTGGTTTTTTAGTTTTCTCTTCTATGTCCTAACAGGCCGGTCAAGAAAAGAAGGAAGCACAAAAACCGGTTGACCAATATATGAAGAATCTTCCTACGTGGATCACATTGATATAGGCAGACGACCACAAAGCTGTTCACCGCCATGGCACCCACAGGAATAATTTTTATCAAGGTGCCGGAAACAGGTTTTGACTTCTAGAGAGTATGAGCTGTAGCACTGGCCCAAGAATTTTGCTTGGAGCTTTCACCATCGAACCTCCACTCTTTGAGTTGACTGGTTAAACTGAATATGCTTTGCCAAGCAACTTTTTTGTTCTGCACACTGTCGTAATAATTTAGCCTGTTCTTGCAGGTGTTCTAGTCAGTCAACTATGCCTTCCTGAACAGAGGCACTCATTGGGAAATGTACTTCGTATTTTGAACCATGTATTTCTTGTCTTGGTTTGACATTTAAACAGTTGTCTGGTCTACATCCAGCAAATACATTGAGGCTGGAAGGATATGCACGATATGATAAATGATTATGTCTTGTGAGCTAGCCAAAATTTTTATTCCTCTAAACAATTATATACAAGTTTCTGGAATTCCGCCGTCCTCGAACCACTCACAGTTTCGTGAAACCTTTTATTTTCAAACTGCATGGGAGCACCACGCACAAGTTTTAGTGACCTCGAAAAACTGCTAAATCCTGTTTTGTGAAACATGCTATAATGACTGTTATTATGTTCTGCAGCTTCATGTCAAGACATATCCAATCTCACAAATATAGCCATCATTTCCTTGATCGTAATCCACAAGGCTACAGGGGTGTCACCAGATGGTCTAACCAAAAGCCGAATTGACATCATCTCAATGCTGCTCGGGACATAAATCAACACTGGCGGAGAGACCAGAGTTGAAAAAAACTGGAGCAACCTGAAAGTGGTGTGGAGTCAAAGCTGAAAGGGAGTTCTAGGCAGAAAGAAGAGGCAAGACAAACTGTCTCACCACAAAAACATGGAAACTGATAGTAGAGAGAAGGATGGTGAAGATTATCCATTGCATCGACGACCAACAAAACCAGGAGTTGAATGCAAGCTACAATAAGCTGAAGAAAAGAGTTGAGAAAAGTGTCAGGGAGGACAAAGGGCAGTATTAGGAAGCCATAGCAGCAGAACAAGCTGCAGGCAAAGGAGACCTCGCAATACCCTACCAAACAACTGGATTCTTATCAGGGAAGAGATCAACACAAATTAAGCCACTGAAGGATGACAAGGGGAAGTCAATCACCGAAGGGGTAGAGCGAAGGAAACACTGGGCTGAACACTTCAAATAACTTCTAAATCAACCGCTACCTACGACGCGCTCAATAATAGCAACAGCGCACCAGTGGACATCAACCCCCCGAGCGGAAACGGAAATCCTGAAGTCAATCAAGATTCTGAGAACTGGAAAAGCAGCAACACCAGACGAAATACTTGCAGAAGCACTGGAAATGGACCCAGAGACAACAGCGTACTTGATGACATCACCTCTGAAGAAGGCGTGGAAAGAGGGCGAGTTATCTGCGGATTGGAAGAAAGGCAGCCTGTTCGAACTACCAAAGAAAGGAGAACATAGAGAAAGGAGAGGTGATGACGATTCCTCACCAACAGCAACAGCGACAACAACAACAATGGACAACAATCAGCATCAGTGGGAGAAATCTGAAAGAAGCAACCTCCTTTACCTAACTACCCACCTACCGGCCTGAAAAGTATCGTTTCATCTGCAGGTGGACGGAACTGATGAGATATGAAAGCGAGGTTCGAGGAAGCAAGGCAAGCTTTCATTACTCTCAAGTCTGTGGGGAAGATCAACAGCACTCAGCAAGCAAAATGAAATGCGGATTTTCAACTCCAATCTGAAGTCAGTGCTACTTACATACTGATCAGAGACTCGGCGTGGCGTCAAGAAGGCCACTTCGAACTGTGGTGAGAGCTGTCTACTAGCCAAATTGGTAGACAGTAATTTACGTCAATATTTACGTTCCCAAGATTTGTCGTGAGAAAATGTGAACAAAGATTGATTCAAAACCGACCACAGCAGACTTTGCGTAGGCGGATGCAGTTAACATATAGAGGATTCGACATTCAAGAAACAGTCACAAGTAGATGAAAGATTAACTTTACGTGAGAAACAACCAATCGGAAGACTGTGTTTGTTTGCTTAAATATCCATAATAATGTACATGAAAATATATAAATATGCGTTGATTTCCTTAATAAATGATCTGTTGCCTGACTCTTGCCTTCTGTCGTTACAGAACAAACTACACACCTTCATCAACAGCTGTCTTCGCTCAATACTTTGCTCGCTGAAGATGAGATGGCCGGTCAGAGAAGATCAGCATGAGTGAGGGGTCTCTGGCAATTAACGAACCGACCCAGCAGAAACCGATTGTGCAACAAATATGGAGGAAGAAATTGAGGTGGATTGGATTGGCCATACCGTGAGAAAACGAACCATCAAGTGAGCGATATCACACGCCAGGCAGTCACTCGAATGGGGAACGCGAAGTTGGTCGTCAGTGAGAGGGTGGGTGACATGGAGGAGGAGGTCATGTGAAGAGGAGATGAAAGGATGTGGAAGGAAGGAATTCCGTTAGTGTTTTAACGAATGACCATATGCGGTCCCCAGAAGTATTACTTCTAAAACTAAAGCGTAACAGAAAAGATCTTATGGCATTACCCAGTCGTATATACACAACTGGTGACTTCCTTGAAGTTGGAAATGTAGTTACCTGACTTCGAAATCCCACAGGTGACTGTAAATGGCTGGAGTGGATTTAATTGAATAACATTAGTGGCGCTGCCACTAGATTGACGATAAGAAAACAGATACGGGCTTGTAGACTTTGGAGTTGTATCTAGAATCCAATCGTTAAGGTCACTGCGAAAATGCTCTGTTCTAATCTGTGCAACAAGTAACCATAGTACAAACCTTCAATTTTAGGGTTACGTGACATTCACAGAAGGTTAATGTCTGAAAAAATCGCTCGTGGTTAACAAAGATGTTTACTCAAACAACAATAATAACAAAATTGCTTTATCTGCTTGATGATGAGAAATAGAATATGAATTTTAGGTTTCAATATTCTCATATATATTCTTAAATTTAACACTTAGGTCAAACATCATCTGAATATTGCGTGAAATCGGTTCCAATTTATCAACTTTAAGTGTAATGTGATCTTGTTTGCAGCAAGCTGCTTCAGCACGGAATCAAACTTATCCAAATGAAAAGTTTTGCGCTTCTGTTAGTATCTTCTCTTAAGATGTGGAAGCATGCTGTCTTCACTTTTGCATTAACTACTTTCTCATACTTAAACACGACAATCTAACTTTATCGAAATTTCGACATACCAACATAAAACACACCTTATACTTAGATATCAGACACATATGGAGGACTAGATAAACAACACATTGTGACTATTTAGAGAACTGTGCACACTGATATCCATTCCACACAACTGTTTTGTGCTCTTAAGGGGCTAATAAGTGGCAGTTCGAAGAAAAGCATCAAGAAAGATAGTGCAGTACTGGAAAGTTACAGTAATGTGACATGTATATCAATTTCGTTAGTGCAGCCATGGGGAAGCTCTGAAAAAGTAGCCATAAAACACGTATTTTCCTATCCAGAAAGTTATTCTAGTTATAGTTGGCTTGAACGTCGGTGAATATACTCTTAAAGTCGCATCAGAAGACATATATGTCCGTGCAGATAGTTATTGTTTAAGTTAATGGGTGAAATACCCTTCGTTAACCTTGAGAAATAAGGTTGATTTCAAATGATGTCATAAAATGTGCAAAACACCTCACTAAATGACTCACGACATCACATCAAATTCTCCTCCAACATTTAAAGTGAGTTTTTTTGTAGTAACAACACCTAATTTACGTTTGTAAACGAGCTGATAATTGCTGTTCAGTGACACTTTCCGTGCAATCACAAGACTAAGTAGCTTTCAGACATACTGTGTCCATTTGTGGTTAAACTTATAACTTTTTCAAGTCAAGCGAAGTATGCGAAAGAAAAAGACGTGTTTAATTTTCATGACTTATTTACGTTTTCTATTATTACTTTCGACATTTGCAGGTTCTGCAGTTATTTTCGACTTTTATATGAATCCTATGGCATTTATTGGCGTTTTTTGAAGAATAGCCATATTCGATTTTATTATATTTATCAAATTATGCTTATTTTATTCCGCTCACGATAAATTTGGACTATGTTTCTCTTTTTGTTAACAGTTTTGTATTTTTTATCTTCTGGTGGTGATCTTAATCGCGTGAATTAGAATCTTTCAGTTTTTCAAGAACCTTTTCCATTGCTATAGGCACCTCGGTGTTAAACCTCTGCAGGATGAAGCTACTACTACACAACTACTGAAATGATATTGTAGGTCCTTCCAAGTTTTTCCTCAATAATTTTTCTGTTAGTTAAGATCTTGTACTACTAGTTGCACATTTTGGAACTTTTTAAATAACGGCACTATATGTGGTCCAGTAATAATTTCGCAGATGAGTTCTGTATATCTCTACAAATATTTTGATATTAAATGATTCCGATCTTTGTAGTTGATTAATCACACTTTGCATCTTCTGCAGACACGTTACCGTAGTGTTTTAAGATTTATTTGTTATTCTAAAAGCGCTTGTTTGGTAGTTTGGGGGTAGAGTATGTTTGTTGTTTGGTTGAATTAAATTAATTCAATTTTCGCCTATATATATATATATATGAATAATTTTATCATTTGAGAAACATTTTTTAAAACACTATACTGTCGGGATTTCACGGTTCTTAGCGCCGAATAAAAACGTAGTGCAGTTCACGTATAAACTTCGGGACATTCCCCTGACTTCGATTTGTTTAGTATAATGTCTCTTTCATACTTAAAATACATGTGAGACAATGACGTCAGCTGGTTGGGAATGTTAACTTCCTAATCTAAAAATCTCACAACTACCTCTTTCTCAGTCTTCACTCAGCATAATTCTCTCATTGTAAACCACTATCCAAATCCATAATTAAATGATAGTAATGTCTGTAACAGTTTGTGTTAATTTTTGATGGGTGTTCAAAACTGGAGTACATTTCGTTCAATGGTAACTCTGAGCTTCATTTCTTGAAATGAAGTCATCATACCGATATATAAAAAAACTGAAATCAGTAAGTGATGGTAGTCTACTGGCTACTGAGAAAATGCAAGGGCGAATATAGTTCAGATTTTTAAAAATGCAGTAAGCACATTCCTTGGTTACAAATGAACTCACTTGTTGATATTATAGAGAAGTGTCCGTTGTGTTTGTAAAATTGTATTGATTTTGTTAAGCGATGGTGGATCGAAGCTGCGAAAGTTTCACATGTTTAGTGACAATGCATGCTAGAGATTTCGGACTTTATCATCTTGCGTTATCAAATAATGTAGTCTAAATCTTACATTTTAAAAATATGAAAAACGCAAGGCGATGATTCAAGGAGTCGATGGAAAATGACAAAGTTTCTCCATTTTACTGTCTGAAGTGGTTTTCATTAGCTAAATTTGCATCCCAAATTGTGGAAGTAATTGATTTACTGTATGATTCGAACCCAAACCCTGAGGATTATCAATGTGGCTGCTCAATCAAAGTTAAATATCTTATCACTATTATCACATTAAACCTTCCTTGATAAACTTTGTTTTGATACCATAGCAGATGTACTATTACCTCTGCTATTTGGTTTAGTGGTCTTCATTGTTGTTTTGACGTTCAGTTTGTCCTTTTAACTTGACCTAAGTCTATTTTCTCACCTCTTAACACTTTATTAATTTCATATATATTCCTATGACAAGTCCGTGTGTGATCATATTGTTCGAAATGTGTCGCGCAAATACATTACACGATTCAGACAAGTTGGTTTTAGTTATGTAGTAGTCCAGCTACTAACTCAGATAGTTTTCTTCCACAAACTGGCATTTAAAAAGACTAACACGAGAAGCAGAAGGCACTTAGACTTCGTGAGTTCAACCCACGAAGTTGGATTACACTCAATGAAGTTTAAAGAATGTTTATGCTGATGGTCCACATTAAGGGAGTAAATAATTGTTAGATGAATATAATGGTAAAATGTCAGAACAAAGTGTAATTATTTAGGTTTAATATTTACTAACAATTGAACGATGATATCTTATTTCTGTCTAGGAATGAGATTGGTAGATGAAATGTTTTAAATTAAATGACGTAGGAACATATTAGTGATACCAAACCAATGATTTTTCACTTATTGTCTACAAAAATGTGTTACATTATCAGTGAGGAGAAGACTAGTTAGTTTCCAGATATGCTCTTGCTATCGTATGTGTTTGAATAAAATCAGAAACAAAACTTCACAGAATAACGAAACAGATCTATGTCTCACGCTTATCATTCAACTTCTCAGACATTTTGATCAATTATATTTAAACTCATTCATCAAAGTTAGTTGTTGTTGATTCTTGGTTGTCTGCTTCAAACAGTTAACAGCGTTGTAGTTTTATGTGATCAGTATAATTTTCTAGGTTCTAAAAATCGATAGTTTCCTTCTGCTTACTATCTGCCCTACACATATGTTTGTCTGTTGTGGGTGCTTCTTCATGATGTGTCAACTGTCGATTTATTAGTCAATATGTTGACAATAGACTGCTTTTACGAATGCGCCATAGTTCAGAGACAAATAATAAATTCTTGTGAGATTTTTAGAAGACATTTCTAGTAGTATAAAAATCTTGGCTAAAAAAGATGAAGTATCCCTACATTACACCGGTTGGTAGTCTAGTCGATTAGGAAACAAGCTGTACTATCAGTTAACCGTTAACTCTTGACGTTATTAGTATTCAGCAACATTATAATGATTTAAATCCAGTGCTTAAACAAAATATCCTCCGAAGTTACTGAGTTCGAATCTTCTTTTCTTAATAAACGCACTTTTTTGTGGAGCATAGGATTTTGTGGTGTTTGAGAATACGCAACGCACATGAAACATTGGGATCGATAAGAATCAGTAACTTCAGCAGTGGATTATTTGAGTCTACAAATAAGTCTTTAGTACTGTTATGTAACCAGTCCAGTCGAATGTAAACAATGTTTCAAAAGAGCTATTTGTTGACCATCTACTGTGAGTTGTTAGAGACAAATACTTGGGACCATGCATGTCGTCCGGGGTTAGATCCCTGGTCGTCTCACGCCTTTACCTCACTAAGCCAGTAATAAGACCGGTAAATAGGGAAGATTGGGCATGAGGCTAGCAACCACATCCTGTAAAATAAACACCACTGCTACCGAAACTTCAAGCCTCTGGCTTTTGAAGTCTTATGTTCCACTGGGAACGTAAAGGAATAAAGAAAACTTGGGAGAAGCTAACCGCTAAAATATTTGTCTGTCACTTGATAATTGCTCACTCGTTATACAGACAGTTGCTTATCTAGGTAAAACATTTACCTCTATCTTAGCTAAGCTTATGGAGTTATAACTATTATAAACCAAAGAAACACTTCTGAAATTAGTGCTAATCCACTGAAATACCCTTATTATCCATTGTGGAATTCCTTGGTATTATAAGAAGATTATCACAGTCTGATTTTTGACATCCAACACTGATACAATGACTGTGAGACTTGTTATTAGTTAAGGAAATTATTTCATCTTTTGAAGGAAAAATAACGGAGTTACACTAAGAGAGGAATAAATCAACTAAAAATCTGGTTATGTCGTTGGGAAAAGCATTATTTGCCGCGATGATTATCAATCTTTAATATGTTAGAAGCTGCTAGGTGACCGTTTTGACCACTTTTGATTTGAAACCCACAGTGTCAACGTTTTGGATAGAGTGGCATAGCAAAGTCGTCAGAGTTAGCCATAATGGTTTTCACAGCCACGATTTAATCACTTTACGTTTTAGCTAACAAATAACAGAATATGCTGATTTCTATAGCATTAGAATGTAATAAAAATATTGACTTAATTTTTACTGTTTCAGGTTACTTTACGTCTAAATTGTTAACAGCCTGAAACGAATCGAGCTTTTTTTCAGTCGAAATAGAGTGTTAACGGTAAGAAATAGAAGTCCACTTGTGCTAAGTACTTATGTGATGTCAGAATGTAAGAGGTAACGAGAAATATCTGCACAGACAACCTTACTCCGCACTCACTTGCATTGCTTATAATTATTTTGATTTGGTTGTGTTCTCTGAGCTAGATAGTTAATTTGCGAGGCTTTCATCACCCTACTAGGTGACATCTTCAGCGCATACTTCAATTTGAAGTGAGCTTTTAGATTTCTCCACGAGTTTATTAATCATCTCTCCCAGTAAGCTTGGACGTGATTGGTTGTTTTTGTTTGTTTTCACACCTTCTAGGTTGCTTGCATTGTCACTCATTGTTTCTTTGACTTGAACTTTGACCCTTTGTGTGACGTTTCTTTCTTATCGGTTGATAAATTTTGTGTATCTCGATGTGTCTATTGATTGATGATTCACTGGAATGCCAAGCTTCTAAAAATTCTCTAGCATTCTTGTTGTTTCCTCTGTCTAATATTTGAACGTTGTCCCAGTCAAATTGGTGTCCGTGGTTGTCTGTATGTAGTGATATAAGGGAGTGGATATCATGTCTCTTGACAGCTAGCTTATGTTCGTGGATACGAAGACGAAGGGGACGTCCACTTTGGCCAATGTAGTGTTTTTCGCAGTTGGTACAATTTATCTTGTAGATGATGTTGGTTTTATCTTCTTTCGCTGTTGAGTCTTTTGGTTGACATAGAACTGAGCGAAGTGATTTTGTTGGTTTGTGTGCGACGTCAGTTCCTAAAGATTTGACGAGTCTTGCAGTGATTTCTCATATATCCTTTAAATATGGCAGGGCGACTTTCTTTGTGCTTTCCTTGGGGGGCTTTTGGTTTGATAGGTTGGCTTGGGGTTATATGTCTTTTGTATAATTATAATTATTTAATAATAGCAAGTTGATTGTCAGTCCGTCTCAGAGTTTTTCTGAGATTCAAGGATACAGGGACTTCCGATGGGGTTGCCTAAAACGAATGAACGGTAGACTTTGAGACAGCCAATTGGAAGCCTTAAATTTTCAGTATTTTTGAATGTACCTGATACAGCTGGACAATAATAACAGTTCTGCTTTAGTGCATTTCAAAGACTCTGATAGGAAGAGAACTAAACAAATTATTCATTTTGATAAATAATTCACAATGACTTTGTTTCAAATTCCCATATGACTAATATAACACAGTCATCTATGAAATGGTGAAGAATATTTATACATCAAGCTGTGGATGTATTCTGTCCAAAGTGATGTTTTATGACAACAATTTCAATAATCCTTTAATCCTCATCTTCGAAACTGACTTAAATGTCGGTGTAGGATTTTATAGTTTTCCGAAACATTTATGTAAATTTGTTCTATGTGGTTCGCAATTAATTAACTTCAAATCAGTTGTCTTTCTTTAAGATCTGAATAGCTCTGGGGATTCATTGCAGTAAAGCATCCTCTTGTGATTGGTTGAACTTGTAATTTCACTGGCTAGTTGGAATTCATTTAATAGTGGAACATGTATGTTACATTTGAAGGGGTTTATCATACATACATATATAGAATGCCTTTATCGTATTGTTTATTTCTATGCCTTTGAAACCTGCCTTGAAATGTGTGGGATTCACGCAACACTTTTTTTTTCGCATAATCTTCTATCATTCATTATATTATTATTATTATTATTTAAATTTACAGCTACATATCCTTATGTAACACAAAAATTCATGCAGATAAAACTGTTACCTGTTGTAAGTAACATTTTGTTGCATCAGTAAAAACGTGAAAACGTGAACTATTCTTTGATCCTTCCTTCATAAATGATTTATCTCTGAGCTATTATCCTCTCTCCCTCCCTCTTTGTCTCTCTCTCTTTTTGTCTCCATGTGCGTGTGCGTGTGCGTGTGTAGTGTCGTAGTCGTCTTTGACAGAACTAATCCAGTCTCATCATTTTGGCTGTTTGTTTGTTACTAATTTGTTTCATTTTTTTTGTTTTTCTCACTTGAAGTTAGTTACACACTAGCGCGCACTAGGAAAGTGAATTTAAAAAAATAATTTGACAGAATTTCAATGATTAAATAAAATTGAAAAAAAAGAAAAGAATTCCATTTCAGTGAAATCACTTTGTTTTTGAAGTGATTTAATGACTGTGAATACGTTCGTGTGTGTGTGTATGTGTGTTTGTGTCATTGTTTGTTTGTTTTTCCTGTTTTCATAGCAATAATAATAATCGTAATAATAATAATAATGAGGAGAAAATGTTACAGGTGAAGGGAATATTGTAGGTCATTTCCTGCAGATTTTTTATACTTACACGGTCATTATTATTATTGTAAACTATGCCAATCGGTTGATTTTCATTCGTCGTTTTTTTTCGCTATTTCTTTTTCGCTTTTTCTTTTAATTATTTTTTTTTGCTCGCAAATAAATGAAACAAAATAGCCATCAGTGTAATTAAAGCGACCAACAATAAAGTAATCTGTTGACGCTTAAACATCATCATCTTGATTAGTGTTTTGAAAGAGTTTTCTTTCTTTGATTGAGAGAGATATTGTTTTCCTTTTTTTTTTAATGATCTAGTATATCTGCTTTGAAAAGACACTGGTATTACTACTACTACTATCAGTGTTATTATTAAATTCCCCCCCCCCGCATCTCCGTCGCCTACCGTCCATGCTTCCCCTCTTGTGCGTTCCGTGTGGAGCAGAAGCCTTGAAGTTTCAGTAACTGTGATATTTTGTTTTACGGGAGTGCGGTTGCTAGCCTCACGTCCAACCTGCCGTCTTTTCCCGCATCACTATTGTTTAGTAAGTGAGTAAACTAGGCGAGCACCAACGGATTGACTGGTGACGAAATCTCAGCACGGATCCAAAAAGCTCGGGCTGCTTTCGCTAACTTACGCCATCTCTGGCGTAGGCGTGACATCCGGCTGTCAACCAAGGGACGTGTATACTGCTCAGCAGTTCGCTCCGTCCTTCTCAATGGTGGTGAGACGTGGCCATTGAGAGCGGAAGACATGAAAAGGTTGAGTGTTTTCGACCACAGATGTTTACGATCTCTTTCTCGCGTTAGGTGTTATAATAAAGTAAGTAATGTTGACGTTAGGCGTAGAGTGTTGGGCAAAGAGGGAAAATCACTCGAAGAGGCTATGAAGTTACATAGATTAAGATGGTTAGGTCACGTGCTGCGCATGCCTAGCCATCGCCTCCCCCGACGGACGGGCATTACTAGCTGATATAGGTGCAGGTTGGAAAAGAGTAAGTGGTGACCAAACAAAAACATGGCATCAATCCATGAAATCCTTGACAGCTAAAATGAGTCAGGTGGGGAGATGCAGACTTCCGGGTTGGGGCCCGCCCTCGGGACTCTAAGAATCAATGGCTGGAGACAATAGGAGACATGGCTCAAAATCGTTGTCAATGGCTTACGCAGATGTATTCAGTCTCTGTAATCTTTCATATTTCTTTCTACCATTACTCATTCTGTTTCACTCTTATACTTGTCAAAACTCTATTGATTCTCTTCACTCATCTTCTTGTGTACGTTTGTGTGTTCTTTGGAACGTGGCAACTCGAAATGCTGCACTTCGGTGCCAAGTTCTATGTTAAATCCAGCCAGCCAGCCAGAAACTAGGCGAGGCCTAGGACTGTGTTGGCTGAGGATCGAATCCCGGACCACGCGCATGGTTAGTGCATCACCGATGCCCATCTCCGTCTGATTTCCTGTAATTTTTCCGTTCATTTCTCAGCTAGGACACCTAGTTTGCATGAATTGGTAAACTTGGATTTTATTCGCATTATATCTGACATGAATTTACTTATCATGACTTTAATACCAATAGAGAAATCCTTATAACTGCGACAACCTTACTGTGAATACGTATCACTGTGTGCATTATTAGTATCACTCTATCTGTGTATGTATGTGTGTATAATACCCCCTACATTTCTACAGTATATCACTTTCCAGTTGTATTACCTGTTTTAAGATGATTCAGTGGGTTAGGTCTTCTGTCTAGCTTTTCTCAGAAACTGCTTTCTTCCCTTCACGTTCCAACCAGCGACATTCATTATCTTTTGTTGTGCTATGTGACAATACAATATTATTATTACTTATTTCTTCCTATAATACCTGCCAACCAACTAAATCGCCCGGGGTTCAGTCCGCAGCCGAAGCACTCTTTAGCCTTGCTTAGCCGGTAGCAGGCCTAGTAAATAGGGAAGATTTGTCGTGAACCTTGCAGACCCAAACCGTAAAAAATAAATACAACGGCTACTGAAACTTCAATGCTTGAGCTTTAAGCCCTATGTTCCACTCGGAATGCATAGGAATAATATACATGATGCAACAAAAATATTCCTGTTTAAGTTCATCGTCAACACTGTTTCCGCTACAAATTCTACGAACGCGTGTTTAGAGAGAACGGATTAAATTGATCATTTGTCCTGTGCAAGTCGATTTCCTCTAAATGCATCTTTTCAATGACCCCTCTTCTCTCCTTGTGCGTAGAGCATCAAGGAAAGATATTCTACTATGAGTGTCTTTTTCTAAAGTGAACGAGACAGCAGGAATACTGTCACTGAATACTTTCAGGATGCCATCCAAATCGCAGTTCTCGTTGCATATAATGAACCTGTCATTCACGTGTCTTTTGTAACATTTAAGCCCCTTAATAGCTGGTGCTATTCACAAGGAAGACTGATGGGTCCTTGAAAAAATGTATTCAGAGAAAGTCGACGTGGACATAACAACTGACCAGTTTTTTTAGGTCTGTCCTCATAAACAGAAAAAAGAAATTGAATCCGTTCTCTCTTAACAAGGGTCTGGAGAAAGTATTTCTAAAATGAGATATGCCGATTGGCGAGATATACTTTTAATTCAATTTGATATCATTTATTTTATTTTATTCCTTCACGTTCCCCAGTGGAACATAGGGCTTCAAGCTAGAGCTTCGAAGTTTCAGCAGCAGTGGTGTCCATTTTTACGGGATGGAGTTGCTAGCCTCATGCCTAGCCAACCTTCCCTCTTTACCAGTCTTATTACTGGCTTAGCGAGGTAAAGGAGTGCGTCGACCGGGGATTGAACCCCGAACCACGTGTGGCCTGGTTGGCGAGCATTTTACTGTTGTGACATGGACGCATCAATTTAATATAAAGCAGAATTTATGTGTTACTAATAACAGTTGATTATTGTAAGAAATATTTCGCTTCAAACCACAACATCCCACGAGATTTTGAAGAAAAATCATTTGCTGATAGGTTACAACTTCCATTCAAATATGTGTAAAACTTGGGCACTGTGGTAGTAAGTAATATGGAATTACAACTTTCATTCTCTAATAAAAAAGGATTTAGCTAATATGATGGAGAAGATATGTAGTTCAAGTGAAATGATTCAGGTGTAGTTGTGTTCTCCGAGCTGGATAGTTAAGTTGCTTAAGCCATAACTCGAGTACAGCCCACTGCGGTGACTCAGTCAGAAGTTCTACACCAGACTAGGCTGTGCCCGAACAAATTGGGATTCAGCCTTCGACCAACAACCCGCGTCGAAATGCGGGTATATACACTGGTAGTCACTCGACCATTCCCCGACTTAAAGTGCATCGTGATGCACCTTTTATATAATAACATAAATCCCTACTTTAGACAGTTACATGAAAACAAATTAGAAAATGTTATTTAAATTTCGGCGGAGTTATATATATATATATCACAAATTTTATTAGGAAGTGAAGATAAAAGATTGGATATAGAATTCAGTGAATAGCTTACGATCACTTTGACGGGTCGTTGTTAGAAATCACAGGGGAGTTATCATCATAAATTCATCCCTTATCAGCTTCCTAGTTAAATCTTTCTGTTTTATCACTGATCCCTATCACTCATAAATTAGCATTTTCGCAACCTTTCTCTTATTGACTTTTGAAAATTTTCTATGTTCCATAAACTTTTTAAAAACTTTCCTATTATATTATTTGGTTTCAAGTCAATTTTGATTTCCTCGTTGATTGATCAGACCGAAATGTTTGGCCTCTGTTAATAAGTCGGCTTCCAGTACGGTCTAGACACATCACACTAGTTACTAGTGTCCAATCAAAAATATCCAATACAGTCCTACACGAGGTCAATCGTGAGCCCGAATAGGTCAGTGGTAACGTTTGTGACTGTAGTCGGCGCTGGGTGACGCGGGTTTGAATCTCAGAAGGAACATGAGTTCCTTCAAGTGTTTCAGATACGCCTTGTTGACTGGTTAGTGCCAACTAGCATGAAACCTAGGTCGAAGGCTTCGTGCCGATTGCCTCCAACCATCTACTAAACTCGTTCCACTGATATAATCGTGAGTAACTTTTCACGTTCACTCCTTCATGCAAGCAATTAAAAGGCACTACGTATCCTTTACCTCGCTAAGCCACAAAATAATGCTGGTGAAGAGGGAAGGTTGGGCATGAGGCTAGCAACCCCATCCTGTAAAATAAACACTGCTACAGAAACTTCAAGCCACTAGCTTGAAGCCCTCCCTATGTTCCACTGGGGAACGTGAAGGAAATAAAAAAAACAACATATCCTTAAAGAATAATAATGAATTAACGAATTGAAGACACTTTATGTTTCTCCAGTGACATTTCAACGAATATTATGGTTTTCGACAAACTATAGCTCGGTTTGTTCTACACACTTCCCACTTATTCAAGTTAATACGGTTTTATAAACACACTGGATACTTCATTAAAATCCCAACAAATGAGTTCAATGTTGGTCAAGTAGTATTCTAAATGTAAGCAATGAGCTTAGTGCATTTCTCAAAGACTAAACGTCATTCACTCTTGCGTTCTCTTAACAACTAGTGGAATAGTATCTCCCATTCATATCACTTGTCTTGTACGAAGATATGATGACTCAAATGCAGGAATTGTGACACAATGTTACCAGTGGAACCACTTGTACCTTAGATTTAGCCAGTCAACGAGAAATGGTTGCTTCTGAAAGCTGTTTACAGCAGAAGAATTACTTGCACTGAAGCACAAACTGGGCGTGAAGGACTTGTAAGATTTAAAATTCAGAAATCGAGATTTTCATTAGGTTGATATTTTTGCTCTGCGTCCTTGTATTTGGAAATTTGGAAGATAATGAATGTTTTAAATAAGTCGAAGCGAAGGGAACGTTCCGAAACCTGTCAATGCATTGTATTTACTTCATGAATCTTCGTGTGAACAGTTAAAAAACGTAGCAGGCTGTGGATAGATTTTAAAAATAAATGAGTAAACCATCTATCGTCCTAGTTTGGGACTCTTCAGAAGTACACACTCACTAGTGGGTTCGAATCCAGGACCTTCCAGTTATAAGCTCATAGACCATTCAGCCACTGGGACCCGACTTAAGTGCCAACTTATGAATTCCAGCTTCTACCAATTTATGATTTTAGCGTGACTGGCAACAACAACTGTTATTTGTGGTATTTGTCCTCAATCTACGTCTGGGGGACCCCATTGTCTGTCTGTCTGTTTTCGACATAGGACTTTGCACATATGTGCGGCAGTTCAAGTCGCCACACTCCATGTAGAACACAAAGCAAGAGAAGAAAGTAGAATCAATGCATAATAGAGACAGTAAACAGAGGTGGGAGACACACGAGTAGTAATAACGAAGAACAAAACAGTTTCATTGGAAATCATAAGTCACAAGTAGTGGATGCATCTACGCTGTCATTGAGAACGATTTTGAGCCATATCACCAATTGTTTCCAACCATTGGTTTTTACCGTCCCGAGGACCTCAACCAGGAAGTCTACACCTTCCTACGTGGCTTAGACTAACCGTTGTGGTTTTCATTGACTGATGAAATCATGTTTTTGTTTGACCGCCGCTAGCTCTTCCAGCCTGACCCTGTATCAGCTAACATTGCCCATTGTCGAGGAAGGCATATCTAACACATGTACTAACCATCTCAGTCGATGTAATTTCACAGTCTCGTTGATTGATTTCCCCTCCCTACCTGGCACTCAATGCCTAATCTTGATGTTGCTCACTTTATTATATCAACTAACATGGAAGTTAGAACGCAGGCACCTAAAGAGAGCTAGCCAGCCTTTTCATGTCTTCCACTCTCAATGGCCAGGTCTCACAACCATAAAGGAGGACGAAACGGACTGTTGAGCAGTACACCCACCCTTTGGTCGATAGCCGGATATCACGTCTACGCCAGAGACGGCGTAAACTGGCATATGCAAAACTAGCCCTCTGTATTCGTACTGAGATATCGTTAGAGATCAACCCGTTGTGGCTGATGGCAGGACCCCACTGGTCACGACTTCTCACGAGGACTTCATCCTGTAGCTAATCATTTTAGGTATCACTTCATCGCTTATCTTCAACATGGTATTCATTTCATCATAATCAAGTATTTATGCAAACTTTATCATCACATCAGTGAATTCAAGCGAAGGAAGAACGATACTACTGTTGATACTGTACAGTAGGCCTTTAAGTTGTTGCTAATTAAATGCAGGCTACATTGGAGTCGTTGGTGCATTGGCAATTCAAGGGGGGGGGGGGAGAATGCTCACCAGCCATGTAGGTAGGTGGTTCGGTTCCAATTCCAGGCCGACGCAGTCCTAAACATTGCCTAGTTTACTAGCTGGCAAAGGGGGGAGGTTGGATGTTAGGCTAGCAGTCCTTCTTTGTAAAATCAGTATCACCGCTACTGAAACTTCAGAGCCTAAGGCCCTATGTTCCACTCGGAAATCAAAGGAATATATATACACATATACCATCATTAGAAGTTGTAGTATGGAGTGATTATTCTGAAACACTAGTAATATTTATTTTGTATTCTTATCGGTGTTTTTGAAAGAAATTGCTCTTTAGACAAATTAATTTGAAAAATTCACTAACATGCCTATATATATATATATAGCGTCACTTAGTTGTGAAGTGTCACAGATGATGTCATAAATTACTTAGTCGACATTGCTATACTTCAATTCTCTTATAATTCTACTGACTGGGTTTCTATCCTCAAAGATATTGATTTTTTCTTAATCAAAAAGCAGTCACTCTGTTAAACCGCTTTTCATTATTTATTTCTTCTCTCTCCCTCTTCCTCACTTGTCTTTCCTTTTATAACTCTATCGTTCACTGATAAAAAAGAAGCGCTTATATATATGTATATATATATATATATATATTACAGTGCAGAAAAAAGATATTAAACCGAGTGAATTAGTCTTTGGAAGAATACTTCACGTTGATTATTGAAACACACACACGCGCACACACACACTCACAAAAGGACTCAGATATACTCTTTGACTGTTGTTCACTTCGTGTGTATGTTTGAGTAGAATGAAAAAAAAGCAGTCGAAAAATGATATTGTCAGTTTATTTAGCTGATTTGCCTTAAACAGAGGAAAAAAGAATGCACACTGGAAGATTTTACTTAATATTATACCGTCCAGATTTGTTGAAGTTCACTACAGCGGAATCTCTTCTGAAAAGTGGTGTACTTGAAGCAAACTTACACTAATTTGGATTTCTTTTTAAAAAACATAACTTATTTGCATCATTACACTCTTCAGTGTAAATTTGGTCCGGGCCACTTTGTACTGCTGATTGACTACTTTAAGCTCTTACCGAGATTGTTGCAATTCTAAAGATGTGTTTATGCGAGGCTCACTATTTTCGTTATATTCTTTACCAAAACAAGCGCTTTGTTAAACAGTTGATTATATCTTTTGTCAGTCATGATTACATCTGTTGTCTTGTGCAAAATATTCCAAGTGATTAACACTTGGAATTTTAGAGTTGCTGATCCAGATGTTGGCCGCCTGAAGTTTCTTTCATTTTGTAGATTCTCTCAGTGTAGTGTGGTATCTAAAGTTTACTCATCTTAATTTCTCGATAATATTGTCACTCTTGTAAATGACCGACTGAGTGATTTTCAACATGGAACTTTGCATAGAAGTGCAGCAGTTCAAGTTGCCATACTCCATGGAGTACACAAAAGCAGAAAAAAAATAGAGAGAAAAACCGGTAGGAAATTGACGGGGAAACAACAGTAACATGGAAAGAGAGACTGAGAGAGAGTAACACTAAGGTTTTTAGTGAATATGGGAAATCACAAGGAGTAAATGTATCTGAGCCATTGAGAACTATTTTGAGCCATATCACTAATTGTCTCCAACTATTGGTTCTTAGTATCTCGAGGACCTCAACCAGGAAGCCTACGTCTCCCTAAGTGGCTTAAATACGCGAGGTGTTATCCAATGTAGGCCTTAGATACTTCTGAGTAAAAACAGAGTAAATGAATAATTCAGGAATACAGTCAAGCGCTTGAATTTTCCGCCTGGATAATCTGTAAACATTCAGTCGAATAGATCTCATTTCTAAATATGCTCTTACCCACTCAACATTACAGAAAATGGAGATCACCAGTGTGAGATATAAGATTTACTCTCTGACAGTTACATTAGAGTTGTGTAGATGACTTTCAGGTGATCATGGAATCATCGAACAGAAGAGCTTAAGTGAATTGTTAATGTGCTAGAGGTAGTTAATAAAACAGTTCTGAGTTCTGTAAGAAATTGCCGTAGACATTTTAGAGTAAAAATGAAGTGGCACATCTAGACTAATAATACCATAAGTTAAGATAGACGGCAAATCGGTATGTGATAAAAAACAAAAAGCCTGTAAGCAAATGAATGAGGTTTTGAAGTGTGTAAACGGTTGTTACTTCCCGGCTGCCCACACCGTGGAAGTTGACCGTACACCCCAGGGGACAACTGCTTGTAGACCAGTCACACGTGGCCTGTTTGAATTGGTTTTTAGAGTTGTGTCCGTAACAAGAACCTACTGCCGGCTACGGATAGCCGTAGGGTAAGTCGGGATGTACAATATTTGGGGTCGACCTTTTCTGATACTCCTCTTTAGAGGGGTAAGACGGCATAACCTGTACGCTGGTTATCTGAAGGAAACACCTTACTCTTGTTTCTCAGGAGTACAACTTTACCCATAGACCCCAGCGTAGGGAAAACATCTTACACCGTAACGGCAACTGCTTTTAGTGTAATCGCTATCCTCACAAACTTTCTGATACAGAAGGACCTCTAGAAGTATTATTATTATATTCCTTTACGTTCCCCGCGGAACATAGCAGTGGTTTTATATTCTTATGGGACGTGGTTGCTAGCCTCCCGGTTAACCTTCCCTCTTTACCGGCCTAGTTAGGCTTAGGATTGCGTCGACCGGAGATCGAATCCTGGACTTCGTGGGTGGTTGACGAGAGTTTTACCTCTGAACCACCGACGCACAAAATCAATTGACTGTTCACTTTGTTCTCATTTATAAGATTTTGCAAGTTATTCACTAGGTGTGAATTTCAGCGCCCAATTCAATGCGCTAAAGGTCTTATGTATGCCGTGGGGAACTACAAGACATTTACATAGAGCATATTTAGATGAGTTCAATCTGTAAAATCAACCGACAGGTACATAGTTTAAGATGAGATCAATCAAAGGATAGTGTGTATAACTGTATCTTTTTTTTAATATCCATTTTGTAATGACGAATTCAATTTTCCATGGAGATTTTACCAACTAACTGAAAGCTGAATTGCAAACATTGCAAACTTGTTTACTTAACAGTGCACAAGTCTGTGGTTGTTTTAGCGAGAGGAAAAAAAAACAATTGTTGTTTTCAATAAATTATCTCATAAGATAAGTGAAGATGAATAAACTAAACCAGATAAGATTTGTTTGCCTGATGCAAATAGTCACTTTACTTTTCTTTTCTTTTCTTCATATCTTACATTTGTGTTACAACTTTATTTTCTACAGTTAACGCTTTTCTCTTTCACACAGGAACTAGGAAGACAAAAGCAAAAGTTGTTTGTTTGTTTGTTTCTTTGTTTGCCAACAGCTTGTGAAGTGTTGATAATCCATTTAAGAATACACAAAATTCACCCTTTTTTTGTTTAATTCACTCATCTTAAATTTTTTCAAATTTTTATTAGTAGTAAAGTTTTAGTTACCACTTCATGATAATTTAAATTCATATAAGGAAAATGTTCAGGAGTTAGTTTCTAGGGATTCGATTTGTTTCAGGCTTGGCCAAGGATTGATGTTGGTCAGAGAACCATTGAAAACCACGTAGTACTGGAAAGCTGTTTCGTCCTGGCTTGGGACTCATCGACAGTATGCACCCATAGAGATTCGAACTCAGGACCTTCCGGTTAGAAGGAAATCTTGTAGACCATTCAACCAGTCGGACCCGACTAAATGGCCAACTCGATTCATGATTTTAGCGTGACTAGCACCAGACAGTGTCATCTGTGGCGAGTGTTTGTTCTCACTTCCAACTGGTCCCTACCTCTCAATAGAACTCCAAGCAGCTCTTTGCTTTTTACTAGACAGTTTCCCTTTGAAATAACTCTTGAATTTACTAAGTACTCACTATGCCATCTTATAAGCCTTCTATAGATGTTGGTCGACAGTTAATCTGCAGTTTTGTATCGCTCTGAGGCGTGAAAATAATGTATTTTTCCCCCAATGGAACCATATTCGAATGATAAATATTTATTGAGGGTATTAGCCGTTGACTGATTTTCGTGCTTCAACGTGGTCATCAAGCTTGAGTGTTCCAGTGTAGTATAAAGACTGTCTCCGGAGGTCATATCATACTAAAGAGGTTGGTGCGTTAGCGAAAGAGCTGGGAGCAGTTGCCAGCATAGTGTAAGACAGTCACTGTACCGTGCTTGCGGGTGTCTGAAGTGGAATGTTACAGCAGTAAAATTTTATATTTCAGGCGATAAACAACTCAGTTACACTGCTTTTTCAATCTGGGTGAGGAAATAAAAATGTCAGCTCCGAAAATCGTCCACCATGACTTACCTTACGATCATATATCTAATGTAATTGTCGGTCTGATTTTATTTTCCTGATCACAGCCTAAAATGTGAACGCTGTTGATGTACTTTGTGATCACTGATTACTTTTGAATGCGATGATTGTACAATGTTTTCTGTTATGCCTTTCTTACATTAAACAGGTATTTTTAAAGGTTTAGATTAGGTTCCACCTTTTTTGAATTATCACAGAAAACACGCACAGTAAACTGTCAGATAGTTCGAATTTCAGTTTTTTTTCAAAGCCCGCAGATATATGCTTTAGCTGTGAATTCCCTCTTCGTGAAAACTAAGCATAAAACTCAACCGTGTCTTACATTCATATGTATGTTTGAATACATCAACAAGAAATTAAAAAATACAGTAGCGTGCTTCAAAAAACTACAGAAAATCATAGTGGAAAAAGGTAGGAAAATACTAAATGTAACTAAAAAGATTAGAAAAGGCGGCGGGAATTGAACACACTAGCGCCGTTGTGGTAGATTATACAGTTACGTCTTACACAGTCCTCAACTATCGATCGATCTCATCTTGGCGTCACTAGTTAGACAGTGTGGTATTTATAAACATAATTTCCACTGTTTGCCAGTTTTTTCGTCGATTTTTATGATGGATTTTTTATATTCCTTGGTGCCTGAGGATTCATTAATAAGCCTTATCTAAGAAAACATACACTATCTACTACCCATGAATATCTCTATTCATCTGTCTGTAAAAAGATGCCTCGGCCTTTCCTGCCTACTAGTATGTGTCGGTGGTACGGCGGTAGAATGCTCGCCAACCACGCCACACGTGGTTCGGGGTTCGATCCCCGGCCGACTCACTCCTTTAATTCACTAAGCCAGTTATAAGACTGGTAAAGAGGCAAGCGTGGGTGGGAATGAGGCTAGCAACTCCATCCCGTAGTAATAATAAAACACCACTGCTACTGGAACTTCAAGCCTCTAGCTTGAAGCCCTCTATGTTCCATTGGGAACGTAAAGGAATAAAAAAAAAGTATGAATCAGTCTTTATATAAATATTGAGCTGAAGGTATGGCCGTCTTTTTCCTTCCTTAAAAACTTTATTGCAAAGTCGATTACTTACGCCGAAAACACAAATAAAGAAACTAAAAAAAAAGAAAATTAACCTAAAAAGTCCCTATTTCTCCCCTGTCTATCACTCTCTCTCTCCCATTATCTGCAGCCTTTTTAATACCATGTGAAAAGTGTTAAGGTTGATTATTCAGGTCAAATTTCGCCTGATTTTTGCCTATATAGTGCTGACTTATAAACGAATCCATCCCATAGATGGGACATGTCATTTTCAATGAATTCACACACTGAATTCGACATGTCGGAATGAATTCTCAAAGCTGCTGGTCAAACACAAAATGTATATTAATTTTGAGATTATGCTGGAAAGCATTTGCCTTTTAAACAAAGATACAAACTTGTCAAGATGTTGAGAGTAATCTGGATGTCATAAAAAACTCTGTGATGATAACATTTGAAGAACAGTTTATGGCCTGTAACCATTGTTCAAGTAATCAGTTAGAAAAACCTTCAACACAAATAGGTTTTATAGTTCATTCAAATTTTTTGTTCTATTGTGGTGTGTGCCGCTGACAAGATTTATAAGTAGTATACAGGTACAGATGGCTAGAAAGTGGCCGAAAATTGAAATCAACATTTCGAGTCAATGGCTGCAGAAGTGTTAGAAGTGTTTATTCCTCAAATCTGGATTTAGATTACGTTGTGGCGATGGAATAAGCTCATTGGACGACTTGTTTAACTCAGAAGTGGTTTTAGAAGTGAAAAAATAAAAGTTGTAAATTACGTGGTACTCAACGGAACAAAGATAGAAATTTGATAAGGTTGAAATTGCTATTGAGTGAGAATAAAGGTATTTGAGTGTCAATTTAACAAGTGTGAGAGAGTGTGAAAATGCACAAAAGGAGCATATGAGAGTGATAATAGTGAATTAATTATTAAAGCAAAAGCAAACTGAAAGTAAAACTAAAAAAGAAAAGAAAAAATCAAAATTTTTTTACAGGGAACGACTAGTGAAGAGGTTAAGACAATTACTAGCTCAATTCTCGAGCATTTAGTGAACTCAGGCCACGTAGCTCAACCAGAGTCGTCTTTCAAGATCATCTACAAGGTGAAGCCAAATGGTACAAAGGGCGTCAGGTTTCGGCTTTTGTGTATGGCGGAGGCGCTGGCAATTTGTCAATACAACCCGAACTCTGTATACAGAAAAAGTTTGTCCAGTCTACCTTGGTCATAACCTCTTCACTAGTCGTTCCCTGTGAAAAATTTTGATTTTTTCTCTTCTTTTTTAATTTTACTTTTAGTTTGCTTTTGCTTTAATAGTTGACTCACCATTATCACTCTCATATGCTCCTTTTGTACATTTTCACACCCTCTTCACACTTGTTAAATTGACACTCAAATACCTTTATTCCCACTCAATAGCAATTTTAACCTTATCAAATTTCTATGTTTGTGCCGTTGAGTACCACGTAATTTACAACTTTTAATTCTCACTTCTAAAGCCTCTTCTGAGTAATTATATCAATTATGTCACCCCCTATTACTCAATAATATACCACTATATATTTTTGTAAGTATAAATACGATTGTACAGCCCCTGAAGATGATTTCGTCGATAAAGAAAATTTTCTTCGCTGAATTTGTGTTTTATTTTCTTCATGACTTGTTTAACCTTGAGCCAATTGCCAGTCAATCAGAAAATTCTTTTCTCCTCTGACCTAGCTAAACTTTAATGTGGCTAAGAATGTATAAACATGTGTCTTCCCCTAACAGTGAAGGTCCACAACCAAATCTGTTGTCTTCTCCTATTGCATTACAACTTTACTGATAACCAGATTGTTGCGCAGGTGTTTTTGTTTAATCACTTCCATTGCATACATCTTCAAAACAAAAAGGAGCCTCAGTGATCAGCTTCTGTCTTCATCTAACTATATACTGGTCCTTAATAATGTGACTACATATTTTGAATTATGGGATGGGGGAATAGCTCGCAGTGGTAGCGTCTCTGACTGTAGCACTCTGTGGCTTATTTTCAAATCTCTCTCAGCCTTCAGATGCACCTTGTTGAGCTGTACCAAAAAAACAGAAAGCCTTGCTTGGTACATGGTCTGCTGCCAATTGCATCCAACCACCGAATATCAATTCACAGTGCATCGAAACAGCTTGGTGATGACAATATAAACTTGACTGATATAGTTCAATCAACACTAACATTAAAAACTAAATATGTAACGGGCGAAGATAAGGGACTTGGTTGTGGACCTTTACTATGAAATTAACTTATCCCATTGCCACAACGTAATCTAAATCCAGATTTGAGGAATAAACACTTCTAACACTTCTGCAGCCATTGACTCGGCCGCTTTCTATTGGTCTGCATCACTCCACAGACAGATGGCATTGGTTACGTCCTAGTGACTAGTCAATGTAAACAAAAGGCTTTCCTACCTCAGAAAGAAACTACTGCAAAGATGAAATCAACAGGGAAAAACACTTCAATAGCAAAACAAGGATAAAAACAAAGGTAGACTGGATACGCAGCTGGATGAATAATAATAAACCATTTCCAGTGAGACAGAAATCCCATCGCTTCGACAAATGATTCTGTATAACACTGTGAGACTTTATCAAAATAAATTTTTACCCATAATGGAATTATACTCTACCACAGTGTACAAGTTTCATTCTCATATCAAGTGATTCTGTCACATTGGTGTTAAGTTCACCAACATGATCCAAACTTTAGTCTGTTTTATAGTATGCTGGTGTATTCGAAACCATATGACTTAATTGACAAAAAATACTGACTCAGTTGGTGTAACTTCTCACTTTTGATAAGGTTCAGTAATATATTTTCTTGGCTTAATACAACTAGTGCTTAAAGCACCCACGTCTAATATACTCCGTGTGATTTCAAAGCGAGTGCATAATGCAATCACAGTTGTATGATTAAAAAAACTACTGCAAGTACAATTTTTAGACACTCTATAATTCCCCCAATTCATTTTGAAATCAGCAATTTGAAGGAAAGATTGTTGGACATCAAAGGGAGAATAATAAATGTCTGTTAACTGTGGTGAAGTGGGAACTGCCATCGAACAATCTCAGCTTTATTCACTTTGATGAAAAGGCCTTCAGCAACATTGACTGTGAAACAATTTGGAAACTACTTCAACACTACGTAGTGAAGTCCTCCAAGTCTTTATCAACCCCTCATTCAACTGATATATATGATGATGCCATATACGTCAAATGATCCTCAACAGAAAACTCGGCGAAGTCCTGAGGTGAATACACGAGTAAGGCAAGGCTGACCACTATCACCGATCATATTCCTAATTCTGGTGAATTGGATTATACTTCAAACTTTGTTTGGGAGCGAGAAGACAGGAATGCGTTGAACCGATAAGGAGACTCTAGAAGATCTGCATTTCACGGATTATTTATATCTAGTGTCACACAAACTCGAAGAATTACAGACGAAAATCAAGAAATTGTCAGAAGAGGGAGAGGCAGGAAAGACACAGGACTCCAAGTGAACAGAGGGAAGATGAAGGTGACGAATATAGACACACAACAAATACAACAACAACAAGCACCAATCACTATCGACGTGAGAAATCTGAAAGACAACACCCACTTCACTTATCTAGACAGAATCGTTCCAACTACAGACAGTTGACACCGATGAGAATGTTGAATCTAGCCGGAATCGGAAAGGCAGTAGAGATCTACATCCTTCTGAAATCACTTTGGAAATCTTCAGCACTCCACAGCATAAACGACGAAATTTGGATATTCAACATCAATGTTAAGTCAGTCACTTCGTCTGTGTCACGGAAAGCATTTCCAGCAGGCTAGTGCAAACTTTTATCAACAACTGCCTTCGTCGGCTCCACACTGAGGATCAGATGGCCGGTCAGAAATAATTAGGAAGAAGGAACTCTGGGAAGGAACCAACCAACAGCCCACTGATTAACAAATATGTGGATAGAAATGAAGATGGATCGGACTTACGCTGATAAGATCATCGAGTGGAGGTGACGAGTTGGTCTGGAGTCGGACGGTGAGATGGAGTAGATTGAGTGAGGAAGAAATGAAGGCTTATGGGGGCAATCATGGGACCAGATGATGACAACTGCAGAGAACAGGACAAAATGGAGGTGTTTTATTGAAGCCCTATGTTCCCGTCAGGGAATAACAAATAAAGTAAAATGAGATTTAGTATCATGTCAGCTAAGGCAACCATTTTCTAATCCTATCACTAAATGCAGATTCCAACTGTGATCTCGAAACTTATCATCAGTTAATGTGAACAATTCCTCGGAGAATCATACGATAAATATATACTCATCTGAACCATTTTAATTATTTTATGATGAGAAGGATATTTTTAGTATCGATATTCGACTGTCCTCGGTCGAATAGTGAAAGATTCAAACTCTTAGTAGGTATGAAGTAGTATCAACATTTGTCTCGGGTGACGAAACGATGTATTTGCAGGGAGCAGATGTTGTGTTTGAAACGCTAATCGTATCCTTTACAGCCAATTATAGTGCACTTATTGAGTTCGGTGATGGTTTGTGTAAGTTCAAATCTTCGCGAATTCGTCGGTTTCTTTAAGTTTTCTAATACACTTTGTTGACGAATGCCAAAGTTATGTCATGCAGAACTTTGTGCCTATTGATATCCGGCAATCATTATGCATTATTATCATTACCATCATCAGAATAATAGTGATGCCTATGTGATAATGTTATTTCTACTGATTTGTCTTTTTCCCCATGTTTCAGCTACTACTTATCGGCGACTCATGTGTAGGCAAAACATCCTTGCTGATTCGTTTCAAAGATGGTATCTTCCTGAAAGGCAGTTACATTTCTACCGTTGGTATTGATTATAAGGTGAGGTAAAGTATTTTTCACAATACAAAATAATAAAAATAATAATAATAATAGTATTCCATTTTGCTGACCTTCTACGAGGCGTAGGTTTTAGCCATGGTGTAATAATACCAGTTGTAATACGTCAATTAGCTTTATTATTTCCCAGTTTTCACCATCAATAAAGATCTTGGTCTTGTGTAGATCAATCTTTTATAGAGATCTCTTCTCACTACCTAGTATTAAGAAAAAAACAATTGTCGCTGCTTGTTAACGTTTTTTTTATAACTCCTCTGAATTATGCATGCATGTATGTTTGCAAATTGGTGGCCAAATTACTTGCTAAAATGCTGCATCCTACTTCATCTTGTATAGCTGTAGACGGGGATGAGTTGAGGCTAGTTTTTACGCTAACTAGCAGAGAATATAATAGGACTTTTTTGCGAAAAAAGTCGCCATTGTATCTATCGAGTTTAGATTCGTGTCACCTGCATAACCAGCCAGGTGTGTTGTTATTGAGTTGTTTTTTTTTGTTTGTGACTTGTATTTGGTCAGTTAGTGCATTTTCTGCAGACAGAAAAGCCCTGAATATGAAATCTGTCAAACTATTTGAATGATCACATTGATCTCTCCGTAGATGACAGTTTATGCTTGTCTGATTTTCGATTTTGGAAAATTGACATATTCAGATTTTATGGAATGAAATATTAGATAATTTTTTGTCATACAATTGGCCCCTAGTGTCTGTTTAAGCAATTTTCAACCGTGATATTCTCCCATGGAAAAATTTATTTTCTGTAGCAAAATAAATGTGAACGTTGACTGATACTATTGACTTTTGAATAAAATTAACCAAGCGAAGGAAACAGGAGAATTACTGTTCAATTACTGCAGTATGAATTCTCTCTCATTCAGATCTAACAAAATGATAGAAAATCGACTTAATCCCACGGAAATCTGATAACAACTTAACTATTCTTCCTCGATTATTTCACTGGGTTCGGATCAGAGTCCTCAAATGTGTGATCAGCTACAGCTACAGGCAGCTAAGATACTATGATTGCTTTTTGAGATTGACTTTGTATTGTCAGGCTATGTTCAATAGGCTTCGATAAGCGCAAAGGATATACCGACCTAAGTAGTTAAAATCCGATGACTGGTATATTTTGAAAATAACCAGTTCTATCGGGTGTCTGTCAGTTATGACAGAGTTTCAGTTGTTTGATATGGGTATGGATATCGATTTTTGCTGTAAATTCAACCTTATGCTAACTGAATAACCTGTGCAGCAACAATGGTGAACTTTTGCTTATGTACTTCAATTAGTATAAGAATAGAACTTGGTCATTGTATATAATTACTTATTATTATTCCCTTGGGTTTCGAGTGGAACATAGGGCTTCAACAGCACGTCTCCACCATGTCCTATTCTCTGCTGCCCTCTTTACTCACTCTCACGATTGACCATAAACTCTCATCTCCCCTCCAACTCACACGACCTCCTCCATGTTATCCTATGACAACCAGCTGGTCGCTTCCCATTGCGGCTCCACTCGAGGGCCTGGAGCGCGATGACTTTCGATGGCCTCCTCAACGTATGCCCTATCAATCTACATTTTCTCCTAAATACCTGTTGAGCAATCGGCTCTTAGTTGCACTGTTCCTAGCCAGAGTTTCTTGTAGCTAATTCTTTCTGGCCAACCGGCTGGCCATTCGATCTTCAGTATGCAGCCAGCCAGCGAAAGTGGTAGCTCTTCATTAAAGTCTGCAGTGGCGTGTTGGAAATCCTTTTCGTGACACGCAGTGCAAGTTTCTCACCCGTATAGAAGAACTAACTGACTGACTTCACTTTTGTTCTGAGAATCCGAATCTTGTTGTTTACGCTGGCTGAGTGAAGCAGAAGGTTCCCAAACTGGTTTCAGGTCGATGAAGACGTATAATTCCATTATTATAAACAAATTAATTTTCATACAGTTCTTCACATTAATAAACTTGAACAAAGCAATGGTGACAAACGTGCCAGGATAGTATGAGCTCACCTTTTATTATTTCGAGAATTCTTCTCAACTAGCTGCAACCTAAACAAAAAACAAATATAAACTACAATTTAATTGGTAGATGGTGACTACCAGTGGAATCCAGGATGCGCATTTCGTCCTATTTCAGACTCGTCATCTGGATGTGCCCGCATTCCCCAATGAGTGATGATGTTCCCACTGAGTCTCGAACTCAGTACCCATAGTTTCAAACGCCAAAGCATTATATATCCACTAGACCACTTGGGCGACGAGAACCATCTCTTGTGCAACGGGTCATATTTATTATTATATAATTATATATTACTCATATCCTTTTTCTACACAAACTGTGCTGCTTACACCTCATGTCTGGTGTTTTTTCTTTTCTTTGTTCTCCCCAAAATTCCCTAATATTTTTCTGATTAGACAAAAACAATAAAGGCGAATGACCAATTAGTCCGTCTACAGATATGGGATACAGCTGGACAAGAGAAATTTCGCAGTCTAACAAAATCATACTATCGAGATACAAGTGGTAGGTTATTACGTTTCACTGATACTTAGCATACTCCTTTTTCTCCTTTTCTTCTTCATAATTTAGCTGTTCTGCTTGTTTATGATATGTGTAAAAAGGATTCGTTTATTCACATCAAGGTGAGTTGATTGATGCCTGATTTTTTTCATGTATAATGGTAAAATGACTTCTGTGTGTGTGTATGTGTGTGTGTGTGTGTGTGTTAGGTATCTAGCTGTCACTTCTCCATAAAACTATGTACTACTGATTAACTGAGATGAGTAGTTGTATACCACTCATACCACTCAACCTATTCATGCTCACTAGACAGATCAAAGTGATCTAAAACACCGGATGGCTGTTTCTCTCTCCCTTGATTACCGTTTATGGTGATTTCACCTTTCGAACTGTGTACATTGCAAACTGTGCATTCAATTTATGTCACTTCTCCAACATGTAATATGCGTATTCATGTCTTCTGCCCTATGGCAACACTTTCACTGTACTACAGAGGATAGGCTGGATAGTATTTTTTAAATTTATGGTCAACTTGAACTATTGGCAATTCTAGCACAGACTAGGTGATATTTTGATTTTCTTTTCTTTGAATAATGGACTCGGGATGATAAGCAAATAATCTTTGTGACAGTTAAGTACTCTTCAGACAGTTGTTCAGGTGTTTACGCTACAGAAGGCATTCAAGTGGAAAATAGTTCAGTATTCGCGTCTTCTTCATTGTTCTTCTTATAGAGATATCACGTTTTCTAGAGTATTAGTGGTAAGGTTTACTACTGTTAAAGATGCGAAATTAATAAGCTGCGTTTATGGTATGATAAAGAGACTACTGTTGACGAAAATGCTTGAATCCCCTATTTATTCTGCAAAGGTATGTCTTACAGTCTTTCCAGGGTTAGAACAACACTCTTTGAATAGTACGTTATGTTTGAGCAGGCGGGAATACACTGGACCACCGACAATCAGACTCTAGAAGATCTGGATTTCGCGAGTGGATGATATATGTCTAGTGTCACACAAACTCGAACACTTACAAGTGAAAACCGGCTAAAGCGGCAGCCGGCGAAGACAGGACTCCATGAGAACATAAAGAAGACAGAGTTGATGAAGATAACCAACCAACAACAGCAACAACAACAGCACCAATCACCATCAACGGGAGAGATTTGACAGAGGTTACCTCGTTCACTTATCTGGCTAAGAAGCATTGTTTCAACTAGGGGCAGCTGGAACAGATAAAGATATCGAAACCAGCCAGCCAGAATCAGAAAGGTAAGATACACACGCCTTCATCAACCTGAAACCAGTTTGGAAAGCTTCTGCACTCCGCGTCAGCATGAAGGACAAGATTCGGATTTACAGCACTGCGTGTTACGAAAAGGATTTCCAACTGGTCACGGCAGCCTTTTGTCAACAGCTGCCACCTTCGCTGGCTAACTCCATACTGAAGATCAAATGGCCGGTCGGCCGGCCAGAAAGAATTGGCAGGAAGAAACTCTGTCTGGGAATAATCCAACCAAGAGCCGATTGCTCAACAGGTATGTAGGAAGAAATGGAGATTGATAGGGAATTCTTTGAGGAAGCCGTTAAACAACATCACGTGCCAGGCCATTGGTCAAGTGGAATCCAAATGGGAAGCGAGGAGTGGGTTGTTGTAGGGTGATATGGAGGACGTCATGAGAAAAGGCGATGAGCGATTATGGTCAGTCGTGAAACTAACTAAAGAGGGCAGCAGATAATAGGACATGGTGGACATATGTTCCACTCGGAACCCAAAAGGGCGATAAGAATAGTAATAAGTGAGAGTATTGCTGCCAGATTGGACAACCATTGTAGTATTTCAGTACTATAGCCTTTCTTCGCTGCCAGAGATACTGAAGAGTCAGAAATATTTCGTCTTTGTGTCTATAGGATTGTCTGTGAAGTAATCTTCAAAGATATCTTCAATAGTCCTTTTATGTTCGATAGTGAGTTTTAGCCAAGTTTTTAGCATGATTCAAGGGATAATATTCACCTCTAATCCCAACACAAGATCTGCTAACAACGCAGTGGTTCTAGTCCCTTCTTTTTGTCAAATTTACAATAACAGACCACTGGTTTACAAGTCTACAATCTCAATGTAAACAAGTCTCTTCTGAAACAGACAGGTATTTGTTCAAAGTACATCTATTAGACCATTTTTCCAGGCATTTTTGTGCTAATCTCAACTGTTTAGAAACAGACGGAAAGAAAATTGTGGTATTATATATTTTTTTCCTTCAGAAAATTGTGTTCATCTATTCAGCTTTTTGCTCAGCTGTCACCATTACTCCAATTATTATATAATCTAAAAATGAAGCGGCAGAATGCGCCACAAGGCGTGATGGAAAGACAACAATACTACCTTGTTTTGATTAGTTTGACAGTTCTTTGCAAATTTTTTTTGTTGACATAAACTAGTGCGAGTATGAGAGTGCGGTGCCAGGGTAGGAGACGCGGAGATAAACAGACAAATTTCATAGGAATAATTAAATCGCCTACTATTTTTGACAAGTTAACTAGTTGTCGACTTTTCTTTATTGCTTGTCGGTTAGTTTCTTGTCAACTGAAGTTTGCGGTATCCTGTTGATGACCGACGTCATTGACAGTTGAAAATGTTATCTTCATGCGAATATATATATTTCTACTCTGTATTTACAATGTAAATTCAGTTTAGCGTCTATCTATCTACCTAACATATGTTTAACAAGTTAAAATGGGCCTATAAAAGTGGCATTTCATGTGACAAGTGAAGTAGAATAATTCTTCTTATCTGTATTGACTGATACAAAAAAAAAGAAGTGCATAGCTGAAAAATGCAGGTTAAATCCCCTTATCTTCACAGTCCTGTTGTGTATTGATTTTAATTTTTACGATTGCATGTGGTCTGGATTGTCTGTCTCACAATGACTGTCAATTCTATGCTTACAGGCATCATAGATGGTCTAATCTTTCAGGGAACCCACTTTTTTTCTCTCTTAATATTTAACGTAAGAGAGAAATATACCGTTGATAGTGTCGTTAAGAGTTGGTTTGTTTCGGCTAGACCTCTGAATCCTGGTGTTCAGTAGACTCTGCCGTATGGTGTTGTATTCACACGACTAACCTGTGCATTTAGATCAAGCATTTATTATTATCCCTGTATAAAGCTGGTATAGGCACACTGTGCAGACTTGCTACTGGATATCACTCAATTTCATCAGCTCCTTTGGGTTTATGTCTGAGTAGTGGGCCGCCTTTTATTTTTTTTAAAACAAACTATGTCTTAATAAACTAGCATTATGCGCCGCTCTTTCTTCCCCTCTGGTATGAAATTTTTACTTGGTATTTAGTACATATTTAATATTTTTCTTTTTTTTATTTGGTGAGAATTTTATGTTACTTTTCTGTGACCAAATCAACTGTCCATTCTGTCTGTTATTCAGCAGAATTCTTTTTACTCATTGGTGTATTTGTGTGGTGAAACTGTTTGTAAACCCTCTGGAATTTTTACTAATCTAATTTATATATATGTTATTATCATCATTATTATTTATGATTATCATCTGGGATAACTTGATGCGACTAGTTTACTCTCGGAATAATTTAATAATGCCCAGTAGGTGGTAGTGAATATGAAAAATCCACAAAAAGAATTTTTTTTTTTCGGTAAACCACTGGTTTCCTCTGACTGATGTCAGCTCATGATGAAACCCTCCAACCAATTAAACACAATCCCAACAAAACCAATACTTGAAAAAAAACACAACAACAACCAGTTTCTGCCTGAACTGTATGATTTTCGCTTTTCTAGAATTATCATTATGATTATTGTTCCCGTAGGGTCTGAATCGAACATAGGGCTTCAATAGCAGATTTCCAATTCATCCTGTTACTTGCAGTCGTTTTTCAGCTGGCTGCATGACTGCCTATAAGCTGTCATTTCCTCGTCACACAGTCTTCTTCATGCCACGCTTCCACTCCCAACTCGTTGTTTTCCGTTCAGGTTCCACTCAACTGTCTCCTTAGCGTGTGTCCTGTCCATCACCATTTTCCTTGAGATATTTGTTGGGATATGGGTTCTTGGTAGGTTCGTTGCCACAGCTCTTTCTTGATAATTACTTTCGCCAGCCATATGGGGCCAATGTGACACCAGCGAAGGCAGCTGTTGATAAAAGTCTGCACTAGTCTGTTGGAAATGCTTCTGGTGATGCTTCATGTTTCTGACACGTATAGAAGCACTGAGTGATTTGGCATTGGTGTTGATCATCCGGATTTTGTTCTTTATGCTTTAATGAAGGAGGCTTCCGTACTAATTTCAGAGCATTGATAAAACTTGTCTTGCTTTCCCGATCCTGGCTTTGACATCTTTGTCTGTGTCGCCAGGAGTTGAAACAATGCTGTCTAAAGGAGGAGTGAAATGCTCTGATAAAATGCATACCACCGGTAAGGATGAGGTTGACAATAATCATAATGATAGCTGTAAATGTACAGGTTAGACATTAGGAGTAACTAGATTTACGTGTTGCGTGTTTTTCGTAAGTAAAACCTGGTCGGTTGATAAATTTCCATTGAATCTTGAAAGTTAGCACAATTTATCTGTGTTTAATTCACATTTAAAAAAGTGTACATGAGTAATACGTGAACTTTTGAATCACGTAGGTCTATTTATTGTGTAATACTAATTGACAGTGAACTAAAGTGTCATTCCACTGGGAGTTTTCATAAATAAAGTCTGTTGAGAGCTAGTGGTGAGCAGACTACCATCCTGTTTCCCTTCTGATGACCAACCTTTGGAGGTTTGTGTTTGTTATGGAGAGTTTTTTGTCAAAGTGCGTCTAATTAATTTGCCTTATCCGAAATCAGTACTTATGATATAGTCTGTAATTCTCAGCATTTGGTACAATATTGCGTGCAGTTTACTCGACAACAGCAAAGACAGCAAAACCAAAAATAGTAGTATAGGGCATATATTACCAGAATTGACAATAGCAGCTTTTCAGAATTAGCAGTGACAATCAGGTTACAAATGTACAAACAGTGTAACACGAAAATTACAATAATAGTAGTAATAGTAATAATGCCAATAAGTAAAATTACAAGACGATTGAAATTGTGTCAGCATAGATTACGAGCAGGAGAATTTATGAGAGCCGATTATTGAGCTAACTGCATAGTAGGTTAAAGATTTCACGCCTAACACTGTCTTCATCACATAGAACGTGGACGGGCCAAATAGGGTATTTTTGAGTTTCTGTACTCGGTTGTCGAGCATATAATCTTTTATGATGACTTCTAGCCTTAGCTGATGGGAGGGAAGCCGCGGAGAGATGTGAATACGGAGGATGTTGAGAGTCAGACAATGTGAATGTAGACCGTTTCTCACATGAGTTCAGGTGTCTGTCGACTACAGTGGTAATGAACTGGCTGACTTGGTGTCACATCAATTTCCCTACTGAAAAACTCTTAAGTCCTTCGCAACATGACATACTCCTTTTTGAGTAGATCAGGAAAGGCTATAGGGGAGAGGTGAAGAACAATAGGTATGCTGAAAGAGCTAACCAAATGTAAAAGTATAGATTGAGTGATTCCCGATTATCTTAACTTCCTAATGTAATAGATCAGACAGAAAACTTCTTAGAAATCAACAAGATATGGGATGACCAAGAAAGGTCAGGGGATAGAACTATTCCGTGGTATTTTATGCTTGACTTAGTTTCTGTTTCAGTGCCGTCCGTGCTACAAGTATGATTTGAACGAACTAGTTCTTGTAAATCACGTTTATGCCTTAAGGTGAAGGTAATAATCTGACATTTAGTAGGGTTTAATGTAAGACTATTTAGCTTAGACCACTGGTTGATATTCGACAAAAAGCTATTAAGTTCGAAATTGTCAGGTCGGGAGGTAACTGGCTGGGAGACAGTTAGATCATCAGCGTATTTAACAAAATTGATTTCATCCGAAAGAGGTAAGTAATGCAAGAAGCTAGGAAAAAGAAAAGGAGGGAGGATAGCACATTGAGGGACTCCAGCTTGAGTATGCAAGGCAAAGGAACAATTGCTTTGTCTGCATTCCGTTAGAGACATTTAGAATGCAACCGGTTAACAGCCCAGGACTGGACTGGTAGTTGCATGTGTCTGTGGATGAGAAGCGATCTGACTTAATATATTCTTTTGTTGTTTTTAGTGCATTAATAGCAATTGTAGGCTTGAAAGATGAGACAGTTATAAATGTGTCCTCAGTAGTCTGTAAAGACTGTCTTGATCTGCTGTAGAACGTTGCACTTGCTCTTAAATCATATATTTCAGATTCACAGTCGGTGTATAAGCCATTTTCAAGCACACCTATTTCTTATTTTCAGTAGGGCATATCTAGGCGAATTCATAAAAACCCTGAGTTCGTAAATTTACCACTTACCATTTCCTTCTTTAAAAGTTATAATTCTATAACAATTAGCCATTTGATGACCGTTTCACTTCGCCTCTTGTACGCGTTAGTACTTCTGTAACCGCCTTACTACGAATGAACACAAATGCATGATTGTAGAAGTTTGACAGTTTTGTCACTGAACCAAGTCAGTTAAGCCTTTTTCTACATTTTCAAATGGGGTTGTACAACAGTGCTTCCTCCTTTTGGTATGAATATTTCACTATTGACACTGGAGCATATTTCAGGAATGAATCAAGGTAGAAACTTTTTCTTATCGATTTATTGCCAGTTTTATTAAGATATATATTAAGGAAATACATTGTTTCGCATGATCATACATGCTACTGAATGAAATGAAGGGTTGGAAGGCATTCATGACAAATAGTAATTTCCTATGTATGAATGTATGTCGCCTCAGCTGTGTGCAGCAGACGAATACGAAGTCTTTTGATTGGACACTAGTAACTAGTATGTCGTGTCTAGTCCTTTCTTTGATGCAAACTGAATTCTATCAGTCAAGTTTGCAATGTGGCCACGATTCTAGGTAGCTCACCATCACAGTGCACATTGATTTGATGATATTAGATGGTTGGAGGCAATCGGCAGGAAGCCTTGGTTCTTGGCTGATAGAATTCAGTCTGCACCAATGAAAGGACTAGCCACATCACACTAGTTACTAGTGTCCAATGAAAAATATCCAATGCAGTCCGAATAGCTCAGTGGTAACGTCTCTGATTGCAGTCGGCAATGGGTGATGCGGGACATGAGTTCCTTCAAGGTTTCAGATACGCCTTGCTGATGATTGCCAACTGGCATGAAACCTAGTTCAAAAGTTTCATGCCTCCAACTATCTAATATCATCGAATACGAAGTCTATTGGAAAGATTCAGTGGGATGCGATGAATTACCTTGAAAGCTTTCGTTTCCTCCACTATATAACCACCATCAACTAAATGTGACAAAATGGATTGTTTTCGTCTATCCTTCTCCAAACTACGATGAAAAATGTTCCGTAACACGTTGTCTAGTGGTACGCCCAACATGAATATCGCCGCAGGTGCAGTTGAATTGATGAATACACACAGATGTGGTAGAGCTTTCTCACTTATCTTTCGTTTGCGTCCCAATCATTCACTGACCATTGAATCGGGTCCCAGAGGCTGAATGATCTGTGAGCTTGCTTTGTAACTAGAAGGTCCTGGGTTCGAACCCCAGTGTTAAACTAATACTTATCCGGGTTCAAACTTGAAACGAATCAAATCCCTACAAACTAACTCATGAGAATTTATCCGTTTTTCAAAGATTAAATTTTTATTATTTGTTTTAATTCTACTGTTGTTGAAAATCGGAGAAAGTCAACTTTTCAAGATATCACTTAAAATGGCTACGGAAGAGGATTTTGAAATTTGTGGTTTATATTATAATGACACTTTTATAGCTGAAAGTGATTATTCTACGTTGTTTTTGTTTGTTGTTGTGATTCTGGCTGTATAATTTTGTGAATTCGTGCAATGCCTTTAAGCTTCTTGTCATTGGTGTTGTTAATCTAATCTAATCGTATACAAATAAATATTCACTTAAAGAAATCATTGTTTCTAATACGCCAACTGAACATCTACATATATAAGTGTATATACGAAACTTAATTATGTTTCACTGTGTCTTTGATTGTTTATGCCCTTGTGCGTCTGTATGTGTATGTATGTGTGTGTGTGTGTAATTCGGAGTCTTCCTTGTGTAGATAAAAACCGGATTGTTTATCTTATCACGGTTACTACTGCCTGGCTAAAATACAAGATAATCCCAACTGATTTTGTTTTGTTTAATGCAGCTTTAAAGCTCTGTTGATGGGAGAATTTCCCTCTGTGTGTGTGTGTGTGTGCGTATTTATATGTATAAAAAGAAAGCCAATAAAATTATTAAGTGCTATAATGCACGTTTAAACGATGAAGGGTGGAGATTTGGAATAATAGTTGAAGTTACTGAAGCTTTCCGGAATAATACGACAACACTTACTCAGATAAAAAAACGAAGAGATCGGGCGTATACTTTTGATTATAATCGTAGTTAAACATTGTCGACTTGGAAACTACTTCTACACCGCCAAATCTTTTTCAGCCTAATTCAACAACAGCTGAATGACAATGACACGTGTCAGGTGATCCACGACAGTAAACTCACTCAGAGAGGTGTTCGAAGTGCATACAGGAGTAAGACAAGCTGGCTGCCTATTATCACCAAAGATGATATTCTTAATTGTGGTGGACTGGATTATGCGTCAGACTGTGCGTTGGGAGCGAGGAGACAGGAATACTCTCGAACACTGATAAGAAGACTCTAGAAGATTTGGATTTCGCGTATGGGTGATATATGTCTAATGTCACACAAACTGGAAGAGTTACAGGCAATAACCAACAAGTTGTCAGAAGAAGCAGCTAGAGAACTTCAAGGAGACATAGAGAAAACACAGGCGGTGAAGATAACCAATCAACAACAACCATCACCAATCACTATCAAGAAGACAAATATGAAAAAGGTCATTTTTCCACTTATCTAAGAAGCATCGTTTCAACTACAGGCAGTTGTCACGGATAAAGATGTCAAAGCTAACCGGAACCGGGAAGACAAAACAGACCCTTATCACTGTGAAATCAGTATGGAAACCTTCTGCACACTACGCCGCATACACAACTAGATTTGGATTTTCAACACCAATGTTAATTCAGTCACTTCTTCTATATGACTCAGAAACTTGGCAGGTGTGCCAGGAAAAGCATTTTCAACAGGCTGATACAGACTTTCATCAAAATCTGTCCTCGATAGCTCCACAGTGGAGATCAGATGGCCAGTTGGAAAGCAATAGTAACAAGAAACTCTGGGAACAAACCAGCCAACAATCCACTGCTCAACAAATATGCAAGAGAAGTTGGAGATATATTGGACACACATTGAGGACACGGTCGCGTGAAATCGCGCATTAGGTCGCTGAGTGGAACACGAACGGGAAGTGGTGTATTGGGTGTGAGTCCAAGGATGGTTTGGAGGAGATCGTTTGGTGAGTAGGAGGTGACAGCCAGTGGTCAGTCATGAGGTGAGCTGAAGAGGACTGCAGAGAACAGGACAAAATGGAGATGTGTTCCAGGTTCTACTTGGAACCAAAGGGAATAATAACCGGAAGGTCCTGGGTTCGAACCTCAGTGGGTGAGTACTGTCGATGATTTCCAAAGTAGGACGGAACAGCTGTCCAGTACTCCCAGTTGGTTTTCAGTGGTTCTCTAACTGATATCAATTCGTAGTCAAACTCGTAAAAACAAATATAATCCTTACAAACCAATTCTTAAAGATAATAATAATAGTAGTTTCAATTTTGTCTTCACTCTATTATATTTAATAAAGAATTTATAAGACCAATCAGATACTGGTAGAATTTGTCCTCGAAAACGTATTACGTAACTTCAGGTGTAGTGTAGAAGGGGCGACTAATTGGGCGCAGAAGTTGGATAATAACTAGTGGAGAGACGATAAAGTGTTTTTATATAAAATCCGTATGGAAATGCAGCGTTATTAATAAACAGTAGTAGAGTGATAATAAAATAAGGATGATGAGAATAATAATAATAATTTAGACTGAAATAATAATAAAAGGAAGCAAAATTATAGTGAGAACATTACTCTAGCCATGGTAGGGCCAAATTAGTCATTTTCCCACACTTTTTGCATCATGTCAACTTCTGGCCTCCTTTCTAACTTCCAATTAGTCATCCCTTCTAGAGTACACCTTACATTACATGATACGTTTTCGAGGACAAATTTTACCAATATCTGATTGGTCTTATGAATTCCTTATTAAATCTAATTACGATTGAATCGTCGAAAAGAAGATTTTCTTCTCTGTTTACGTCCTTTTCTTATGATTCAATATGAGAATATTTCGTTCATTCACCCCATTACTCATTGTTAGGAGAGTACTCTACTTGTATCTTTATACATATTTAAGTTTACTCTATGAAAATTATTGTGGTCAGTTAGTGCATACGTCTTAACTTTCGTTAACATACATACATACATGAGAGGTTAACGTTCTACTACTACACGAAATCCAAGAGACAACTTTTCAGTATTTTAAATTGGTTGAAAAATCTTCGCATTCAGAAAAGAAAAAAAAAGCAGATCGATCGAATGCACTTCACATTACAACTAAGCTATGCATAATGCGACTGCTAGGCGTTGTTAACTCAGTCTTTAGAGATGTTTATCTCTTTATTTCCACTCATTCATTTATTCACTGTTTCAATTTATCTTTACTCAAATGAGATATTAGCAAAGAAAGTGAAAAGAAGTTCCGCTTAGCCGTAAATAAGTGGTGGCGGATGAGAGGAGAGAAGGATAGGATAGGAAATAATGTTTACCTCTCCCTTCAAATTATGCCCAGATTGTTGGTGTTGCTTGCCTCTTGTTTACTTGTTCGGCTGTTCTTTTTTTGCTTCTGTTGTTGTTGTTGTTATTTTGGTATCTATCTATCAGACTAAATCAATCAGTTGCTGCTTCGAGTTTAGGCTTAGAACAAAAACAGCTCTTTTGATATAACGATGCTGATGATGATGACCGGATAAACATCGTCGAATGAAAATAATAATAATAATGAATAAATATCTGTTTTTGTTGTTTGTTGTAAAAACGAAAGGAAGCTTTTAGTTGCTTTTAGTTGTATTTGTTTTGTTTTGTTTTGCAGTCAGTGTATTTTGTTTAGATTTTTTTTCTGGAGCCTTTATAATTATTATAGTCATTATTATTATTGTTATTAATGCTGAACAAAAGTGCACCCTTAGATAATATATTTACCCCCATTTCAATAGTGATTTGAATGCCAACATTCTTTTCCTGAGAGGAATAGTGATAAGATTGACTTCAGAATTTATAACTGTCAGCCTATATCGTGTTAAACTGGTGTTTAGTTTGCTAAGTGACAGCCGACAGATTTCCACCGTAGATCCAGTTAATTGGTTTATTTTAAAAAATTTAGTTTGTTTTCAATAGTTGGTTTGTAAGGATTAGATTATGTTTTTACTAGTTGATCATGGATTGATATCAGTTAGAGAACTATTGAAAACTTGTTGGGAGAGCTGTTTCATCCTAGTTTGTGAATCATCAGCAGTACTCACCCATTGGAGGTCCAACCAGTCAAGTGTGAGTATGGATTTCCCACCGATGACACTGGTTGGTGCCAGTCGTGCTAAATCACGAATTGGTAGAAGTTAGAATTCATGCACTGGCCTTTGAATCGGGTCCCAGTGGCTGAATGGTATACGAGCTAGGTCGCCTAGTAACCGGAAGCTCCTAAGTTCGAATCCCAGTGGGTGAGTACTGCTGATGATTCAAAAACTAGGGTGAAACAGCCGTCCAGTACTTCCAGATGGTTTTCGATGGTCCTCTAACTGATATCAATCCGTGATCAACTCGTAAAAACAAATTTAGTTTGTACAATTTGATTGGTGTCAACTCTGACGATGGATTGGTGTCAATGAGAGACAACCATTTCGTCCTAGTTTGAGACTCATCTTCAGTATGCACCCACCAATGGAAGTTTGAACCTAAGACCTTCCGGTTGCAAGGCGAGCTCGTAGACCATTCAGCCACTGGAACCAGACTCTAACTTCTACCAGTTTGTAATTTAAGCGTCACTGGCACCAGCCAATTTCATGTGTGATGAGTATTTGTCCTCACTGCCGACTAAACACAGCTTTCCAGTACTCCCTGGTTTTCAATCGTTGCCTAATCGTTATCAGTCTGCGGTCATACTTGAAGCAAACTGGTTTATATTTGCAAAAACGTTTCTACACTTATTTTGTTTCCTGTGGATCCTAGCTGCTTAATTTAACGAAGTCCACTGTTTTCCCCACCTTAGATGTCAGAATTCGTAGCAGTTGTAAACAATGGATTACCAAGCAACCCTTTCCACTAGGCATAATTTTTTATGTACGTCTGAGATCTCGATTTCTTGGTATTCGTAGTTTCTTAGACTTTCGTAGGTTTTACAAATATCAAGTCAAGCTGTTTGGTTGTTAGTCATCTAGTTATTTGGAATTATTGGAATTAGTGAAATTTAAATAGCTACTAGATTAAGGCGAAGCAGCTGTTCAACCGATGCCTTTTGCCTGTTTTCAATAGTTCCTTCAGGTGAATTTAGTTTCTAACGAAATCAAATAGCTATTTGTCTGAAAATGATGTAGCCGTCATCTGCTTGAAGTTTTTCTTTTTCCAGTTGTCACTGCTGAATCTCATTCCCAGTGTTACTACATCTTGTCTTTCTACACGATTTGTAGTTTTTTTTCCAATTCACTGAATATTCTCATGAACACAGCTGGAGAAGAAAACACGTGATTCACCGAAGCGATATTGTTAACTGTCACTGTCCATAATTTATTCCGTGAACATGAACAAACCTTTTCCACGACTTGGCATGCCTAAAGATACTTCTGCAAACAAAGCGGGAAAAACATTCTCATAAAATCTGTACGCTACCTAGAATACGGTTATCCTGATCTATTGGTACAAATGCCTTCTGACTCCTTCTAAGTGTGAAAACTGGGCATTGTTAACTTTTCAAGAAACATAAGTTAAATTATGCTTGAAAAGCGCATAAAGTTATTTCTTCTGTTAGAAACTTATCTTTTCCTCTGGATAAAAACGTGTGTATTTTTGAAATGTTTACTTGTGTGTGTTTGTTTACGAATTCTTCGTGTCAAACAAGTTTAGCTTTTCGCTTTACGTTGGTATTTTACAAGTTCACTGTATAACGGTGTTCACTATGTAGCATAAGAGCTCAAATTCACTCCCATAAGGACTCCGTTCTGTGAATCCTGATTTACTGTCTGAGGGGTCAAATGTCTAGATATTTGTAGGCTAGAATGTTCCCAGCTGGAATAAAGCAGATAGGGAAACTTAAAAATGCTTTGATTGGACACTAGAAACTAGTGCGGTGTGTCTAGTCCTGTCTTCGGTGCAGACTGAATTCTATCAGTCAGGTTTGCAATGTGGCCACCATTCTAGGTAGCCCGCCATCACGGTGCACCGAGCTGTCCAGTACCGCCAGCTGGTTTTCAGTGGTTCTCTAGCTGATATCAATTCGTCGTCAAACTCGTAAAAACAAATATGATCCTTACAAACCAACTCTAAAAATTATAATAATAGTTTCAATTTTGTCTTCACTCTACAATATTTAATAAAGAATTTATTAGACCAATCAGATACTGGTAGAATTTGTCCTCGAAAACGTATTACGTAACTTCAGGTGTAGTGTAGAAGGGGCGACTAATTGGGCGCAGATTAGAAAAGGGCACAGAAATTGGATAATAACTAGTGGCGAGACGATAAAGTGTTTTTATATAAAATCCGTATGGAAATGTAATGTTATTAATAAACAGTAGTAGAGTGATAATAAAATAAGGATGATCACGGTGCAACGTGATGGCGAGCTACCTAGAATGGTGGCCACATTGCAAACCTGACTGATAGAATTCGGTCTGCACCTAGGAAAGGACTAGACACATCGCACCAGTTACTTGTGTCCAATGAAAGTATCCACTGCAGTCCTACAGGAGATCAATCGCGAGCCCGAATAGCTCAGTGGTAACGTCTGTGACTGCAGTTGGCACTGGGTGACGCGGGTTCGAATCTCAGAAGGGACATGAGTTCCTTCAAGGTTTCAGGTACGCTTTGTTGACTGGTGAGTGCTAACTAGCACGAAACTTAGGTTGAAGGCTTCGTGCCGATTGCCTCCAATCATCTAATATCATCAAACTTAAAAATGAATAATGAGGGATGAATTACAGGAGTGCATCTGTAGAGATCGTCATATCTCAGATAAGTAAAGACGGAAGGTTTAAAAGAAAATCATGGAGATAGTATTTCAAAATGAGAAAGGAGAAGAACATGTTGAGTTCACTGGTATTCGATTCATTTGAAGATAAACATCGTCATAAACTGACATCAGCTGGAAGCTGGGCGACATCCATATGAGAATCAATAAAATGCACAGCTATATATTAATACCAAGATGTCAAAACCAGGATCAGGAAAGCAAGAAACGTATTCATTACTCTGAGGTCACTGTTAAAATCTACTTCACTCATGTCAAACAATTACTTCTTCTATACAGTTCATAGAGTTGGCGCCTCACGAATAGCATTTGAAACAGATTACAGACTTACATCATCAGCTGCCTCCACTTGATAATGAAGATTAGATAGCCGGCCAGAATGGATAAGCAAAGTGGAACTCTGGCAAGCATGAACCAACCAGAAACCTATCGCCCAACAAATGTGAGTGGATTAGAGATACTCTGAGGAGACCTATGAGTGATATCACACGCCCGACCTTTGAGTAGAGCCTGAATGGGAAGCGATTCGGGAGTCATGTGGAAGAAATGAAAGTTTGTCGGCAGTCGTGGAGCTTCTTGGAAGTAGAAGATGGACTGTTGAAGCCCTATGTTCCACTCGGAACGCATGGAATGAATAGGGATATAGTGTTAATGTATAAATATCAAACTACTAATCACTACACTGTATTTGAGTGTATACGTCTTATGAGAAAACACAGGGAGTATTGCCAATCAAAGTTAGGTAAACAACAGTCTGCATGTACCATTGATAGACGCTGAATACAGTTTTATCCGTTTACGTGAATAAATGAAAGAAATGACAATTCCAACTGTCCGAAACTTTTGAAAGAAGTGCATTCACGAAATTACTCGGTTTTACGTCTTCATCCATAAACTGTGTGATGCATACTTTGATTGAACACTAGGTAGACTGAATTCTATCAGTTAAGTTTCCAATGTTGTCACCTTGCCATGTGACTTGACGTTATTGTGTACTCTGAATCGTTGTTATTAGATATCTAGAGGCAATCGTCAGGGAGCCTTGTACCTGGGTTTTGCGCTTGTTAGCACTCGTCAGCAAGGTGTATCTACGATCTCGAAGTAACTCACGTCCCTTCTAAGATTTTAACTCGTGTCGCTCAGTGGTGCTGCTGGAGACGTCACCACTGACCATATTTCAGAATGTGATGCATCTTTAAAGTTTTTCAGGTCACGCATTATAGTAATCAACGACAAGTTGAGACAAAGCCTGGGATGTCATGATTACTCCTAGAAGTTTATATTAGATAAGTTCATTTGACATAATACACAATAATGCAATAAGATAATAATAATAATAACTGGATGACATTTTGAGAACAGTTTAATGTTTGTAACCTGTTTTTAATATCCTTACTCCCTCCTAGATTTTCAATTTTATTTTGAGTATATTCGGGATAGGTGTTGCGTCATTTCGACTGTACGTGTATGCTGTTGATTCGATGAACAGAGTTGCCTTGCACACACTGAAGTGCATGTAAATCGTTGGCTTATAAAGTCACCTTTCAGCTAATGATCGTCTAATTCAAAGTATTCTCTAATTACTTTGACTAGGACACTTAGGTAGCAGTAGAGTACTTCACAAACCAAAAATGTCCCAGTGCGTGAAAACGCCGAACTGAGTAAATGGGTTGTATACATTTTGATATAATACTTAGTATCCACTTTTGTGTGTCAACATTTAAGTTTTTCTTAAAATTTCGCCTATGGCAGGATTCTTCAAAATACCATGAATTATAGAAGGAAGTGTTTTTCTCATTTTATTAATGCCGTAGTGTGAGTCTCTTTTCTTTACACATTGTTAAAATCTAACGCATCACATTCCTGATGTGTCATCAAAACCGTACTTATTTCACGGAGTGTACAATTTTTTCAATATCAAAGGCGTTTTGTATGTTTTGACGCCGTCCCATCACTTACTTTAGTCATGAGAAATCAGGCCGGTAAAAACTATAAATTTTTCTCTCCTTAACAAGAGTTGGCTTGCAGGGTTGTGATTGGCTACGGGTTCAATCACGAGCTGACATCATTTAGAGAATCAGGGAGTACTGGACAGCCGTTCCGTTTTGGTTTACGACTCTCTGGCAGTACGCCGGATTTCGAACTCAAGACCTTCCGGTTACAAGAAGAGTTCGTATACCATTCAGCCACTGAGAACTAATCCAGTAACTGATGAGTCCCGGCTTCTGCTGATTGGCGCTGTATACACGACCTATTGTGTGGTTGTGTGTCAATGCATGCATTGCAATCGCTGAGCTTTTTTCTAAATTACTTATCTTCTCGGGGTCAACCACTCTTACCTTAGCTAAATTCTTATGTTCCGACAATCTGACTACCCCCGTCCTACTAGTTTGACCGATGTTCATGGAGTCTACACCCAATACATGCAATAGGAATGACTCATCACACATACCGGAAATATGGAAAATACTACTACCAATCAAATCAAGCGATGAAAAATAATGGAATTATATAAATGAAGTTAGAAAGTTGTGTGTGAGTACCTTGATATGATTATGAGCAGGAATAAATTGTTCTCGAAACGTCATCAGTAAATATTACTGTATAACACTGTGGGACTTTATCAAAATAAATTTCACCCATAATGAAATTATACTCTACCACAGTGCACAAGTTCTATTCTTATTCTCACTCCATCATTGCGAAAGGCTTGGAAGGAGGGAAAGACGTCTACCGATTGAAAGAAAAGCTGACTACCAAAGTAGGGGGACTTACGCCTCTGCGAGAACTGACTGGCGTGCAACAATGCTCTTGTCCACGCCAATTAAAATACTAAGTCGCGTCATTCTGGAGAGAATAAAAGATACACTGGATGCAGAACTGCGCCACCTATTGAAACAAGCTACATTCAGGAAAGGCAAATCATGTGCTGATCAGACTGCAACTCAACTCATCGTCATCACAGAACAAAGTATAGAATGTCAGTCAAACTTTTCTCTACCTCAACTTCCTTCGTTCACTTCGAAAAGGCCTTCACCAGACAGCACATCGTTGACCGAGAAGTAACTTGGAAACTACTTCAACACTATGGCTTGTAGTGCCCAGTCTTTATCAACCTCATCCAACAGCTGGCTATATGACAATACCTGTCATGTGTCAGTCAGGTGACCCACAACCGTAAACTCACTCAGTGAGGCGTTCGAAGTGAACACAGGAGTAAGACAAGCTGGATGCCTATTATCAACAACGATGATATCCTTAATTGTGGTGGCCTGGACTATGCGTCAGACTGTGCGTTGGGAGTGAGTAGACAGAAATACGCTGGACCACCGACAATAAGACTCTGGAAGATGTGAATTTCTCGCATGGGTGATATATGTCTAGTGTGACACAAATTCGAAGACTTGCAGGCAGGCGAAAACCAAACAACTGGCTTAAGAAGCAGGCAGTCAGTGAAGACAGGATGCCATTCAGGTGAACACAGAGAAGACGGAGCTGATGAAGATAACCAACCACCAACAGAAAAAACAACCAGCACCAATTACTTTCAACAGGAGAGATTTGACAGAGGTTACCTCCTTCACTTATCTAGCCGGGAAGCATCGTTTCAACCGCAGTCAGCCAGAACGGATGATGTCAAAGTCAGCCAGCCAGAATTCGAAAAACAAGATACACCCTCATCAATGTGAAACCAGTTTGGAAAGCTTCTGCACTCTGCCTTAGTATGGAGAACAATATTCGGATTTTCAACACAAATGTCAATGAAGTCAGTCAGTCAGTTAGTCAGTTCTTCCATATGGGTGAGAAACTTGTACTGCATGTCACGAAAAGGATTTCCAACACGCCACTGCAGACTTTAATGAAGATCTGTCACTTTTGCTGGCTGACTGCATATTGAAGATCGAATGGCCAGCCGGTTGGCCAGAAAGAATTAGCTGGAAGAAACTCTGGTTGGGAACGAACCAACGAAGAGCCGATTGCTCAACAGGTATATAGGAGGAAATGGACATGGATAGGCCATACGTTGAGAAAGCCGTCAGATGACATCGCACGCCAGACTAGTGTTCGAGGGGAATCCCAACTCGGAGCGACGATTGGGTCGTCGGTGTGAGGGTGACATGGAGGAGATTGTGTGAATTGAAGGGGGAGATGAGAGATTATGGTCAATCGTGAGAGTAGCTAAAGAGGGCAGCAGAGAATAGGAAAAAGTGGGAGACGTACCTCTGATGTCGCATGTTCCACTCGAACCTAAGGTATTATTAATAGTGAAATAACAATGTTATTGATAGTGAAGTTAGCAGTACAAATAAAAATAATATTTAAAGTTATCCGGTATCACCGGGATAACTAACTATTGTAGGTTGAAAGTGAAGGCCATGGGAGATAGAGGAATCGAACCGACTTTTTCTGAACACAAAGATTGGGCTGAAATTTTTTTTCATTGCGACTGCCTCAACTATGTTTAGTAATCAAAGGCGTGCACACTTAGTGAATTGAGTTGGCACTTGGTATAGAACTGTGAAGGCTGAATTTTTATCAATCTTGTGATTCATATCCACAAGGTGTGCCAATATGGAACTCCTGATTCAATTTACGACTTCTTTATAAGTCACAATATTAAGTAGTATATATATGTATATGTATAAATGTGGTAGGTACAATGCCTTGAAAATTACTCAAACCACCAACGTATCTCTGTTCACTTAGTAATAATAACTGAGCTACTCTGTTCGTTTGTGTGTTTGTGTGTGTGTGACTGGTTCACTAAGCTGCTAATTAACGATAATCACAAATTTCTCTCTTCTCTTCCGAAGAGAAAAAGAAAAGAAAAGAAAAAAGAACAGAAAAAGATGGAGATCAGCTATTATCTGAACTTCACGCTACATTTCTTTACCACTAATCTTCCGGTAATTACCTAAATCCACTATCACTCACTGGCTCACAGTAGCAAAATAAGAAAAAAAAACTCAACATTCGAACAACAACAACAACAACTATAATATAGTGCTGGATTTGTGATCGTCTGTAGAACATTGATTTTTGGTACAATTTGTAGTGAGAGACTCTGTCTTTCTTTGCTGCTGAGAAGAGAAATAAGGGCTAGCTAAATATTCTAGTAATTGTGAGGATAATTCAAACTAATATTCAATCTAATATTATCTCTTATTCTATTAATGTTATAATATATATATTTATGTAAATTCAAACAATTTTGTCGCCCAGAGGGTTGTGATGCTAATACTCCGCTTAGTGACAGTTATGATAACAGCAGCAAAAATGAGACATAACAGTAAGTCTCTCAGAGAGAGAGAGAGAAAAAAAAGAAGAACAAGAAGAGAAAAAAAGCAGAACATACTACATTTTGTTGTGTGAGGCATATTTGTTTGGCATGTTGACTGTGTATCACTCGGTAGGATAATGAAGTGAACTCAACTGATGTTATTTTGTCACAAAAGTTCCAGATATGCCAGTTGTACTACTAGTGGTAAATGAGTGAAAACAATGTCGTGTTTTTTGTAAAAAAAGAAAAAAAGAAAAGTAAAAGTACATACTCCCAGTATATATAGTGAGTTAGCGTGTCGTCAAATGAATGTGTTGAAATAGGACTGACTGATTGGTCATTAGACATCATTAGCTAATTCATTTATCCTAGTACTTTTAACTTATTTTGATAAATTCAAGAGACTAGGTGAATGAATGTAGAACAGTAAACATCATTAAGTATGAGATGATTGCATTATCTCATCAAATTTATGCCTGATTTATTGGAGTATCTAGTGATGTTATTCTTTCTATGCGTTTTGATGTTAGGGAAAAACACCTACGATCTAAGTATATTCACTATTCCATTGAAATTATATCAAAAGTTAGTTTTTTAATAGGGATTTTATTTGCTTCAAGTTTGATCTCGGATCGGTATCAGTTAGAGGACTATTGAAAACCAGTGACGAGCACCGGGTAGCTATTCCGTCCTATTTTGGGACTCTTCATCAGTACGAACCTGGGACTTGGAATAAATCAAATGCCAAAGAATTGACTTGAGAAAGGCATTCTGATGTTCACTGGTAACTGGCTACAGGGCGAGGTTTCATGGAGTGAGTTCTTGTAAGAACTCGTGACCAGTGGGAGCCATCCGATCAGGACATATGCTGGTGTCAGTCACACTAAAATCACGAATTGGTAGAAGTTAGGATTCATGAGATGACCATTGAGTGTAGTCTCGGTGGCTGAATGGTCTACGAGCTTAACTTGTAACCAGAAGGTGCTTCATTCGAATCTTGGCTGTGTTTTCGTACTTAGGGTGAGTCCGAAACTAGGATGAAACAGCTGTGCAGTACTCCCAGCTAATTTTTAATGGTCCTCTAACTGATATCATTCCACCGTCAAACTAGAAGGTTGTATCATTCTATAGTTTGGTTTGTAAGGATTAGTTACGTTTTACGAGTTGATCACGGACTGATATCAGTTAGAGAACCATTGAAAACCAGGGAGTACTGGACAGCTGCTGTTTCATCCTAGTTTGGGAATCATCGGCAGTACGCATTTTCTGGTTTTCACTGGTTCTCTAACTGATATCAATCCGTGATCAACTCGTAAAAAAATAACTAACCCTCACAAACCAAACTATAGAAAACTAATCTGATGCTCGCTAGTGACTTGCTACAGGATGGAGTTTCCTGGAGTTCTAGTGAAAAGTCGTGACCAGTGAGGTCCAGTTAGATGTCACGTGTGTGGATGGATGTCCCACCAACGACAATGGTCGGCGTCGCGCTAAAAATCACGAATTGGTAGAAGTTAGAATTCATGAGCCATTGAATCGGGTCCCAGTGGCTGAATGGTATACGAGCTTGCCTTGTAACCGGAAGGTCCTGGGTTCGAATCCCAGTGGGTGCGTACTGCCGATGATTCCCAAACTAGGATGAAACAGCAGCTGTCCAGTACTCCCTGGTTTTCAATGTTTCTCTAACTTATATCATTCGTTATTGTTTGTCATTGTCTATATGACTGATGCACCTTGAGACTGCATCGGTTGAAGTGTTCCCCAATAATTACACTTGCGTTCACTTGATAAGGAGTCATTTTTGATATATGTATAAAACGACATAGGTGTGAATATGGCTTGAACCAACGACAGTCAACCAATTAACCACAGATTAGAAATTGTATTTAACTGGAGAATATAAAGTGAGGAAATTATCTCCTAATTTATTGGAAGTGCACAGCAGTCTTTAAAAAGAAAACAGATAAAGTGTTGAATTAACACTGGAGGCAACGCATTCTCCACGTCTACCGTCATAAGTACGCACAGTTGAAGAGTTCTCAGATAAGCTAAAGCAGTTTCCCTGCGCTACTTAGCGCATCATTTAGCACTGACTGTTTCATTTAAGAATATTTCAATTGTGTGAGCTTGTTCTATCCACTACTCAGCATCTCGATAGATGTTATTGTTAGTGACTACTAACACATGTAGGCAAGAAGAGATCCAAGCAAGAAGGAGACAGATGTGTTTGGATTACTGGAGTGAGAAAAGTCCAACTCACAGTTTCATCTGGGGGAAAGAAACGTACTTCTCAGATTCCACTGTTGGTCATTGTCAAGCAATTAGCACAACCTACGGATGTTTGTTAAGCCTTTTGACACTTGGTGAGATAGGATTGTTAACAGAGTGTGAATGAAATCGGTTGCAGCAACTTCATATCACATATTTTCTTAGGCAACTCAGTATTTATTATTATTATTTGAAATAGGCAAGTGCAACAGTTTGTGCAGAATAAGATCGTACCTTCGTCAATTTCGTTGGCTTCACATCAGTTGCTTACAGCCTAAAGAAACTATCAAGTTTATGTATAGAGCAATTTTAACATGCCTGAAAATGTTATATGATCTCATTTGACAGGAAACTCCAAACTTACTAGACAATACTGAAAATATTATACTTGCATAGTTTTACCCAAAGAGTTCAGTTTTAAACAAAAATAAGTGCCTTGATACATTGGCCAAAGATGATGAGTAACAATGTAGTGAGTTCAACTCAAATCATAGAAGCAAGAGACAAGCAAAGTTACACTAAATCAAAGGGGAAGGGAGAGGTTATGCAATCAAATAAAAGAGAGGCAGAGAGAGAGAGTAAAAACATCCAGTTTCCAGGGTGAGGATAGATTCATTACTGCTTCTTTATGAATGCATAAATGGGGTTTCAGGCGTTTGATAGTGATTGTCTTGGCAAACTCGAGAAGAAATGAATCATTGACAATTTTAAAGCATTTAGTGATGTCCACTTTTTGACCTCTATTGATGAGATGTCTGGCAACAGCACTATTGTAAACACGTTCGTTCCCTTGGTACATCAGGCTTTTTGGCACATGTCCAAAGAATCGAAGGTGTGTCCTTCTTTCTATTCCCCCGCCCCCCCCCCTCAATGTAGCAGCTTCTGCACATGCATGTACATTTGTTTACGCAGTTGTAAGGTATTTTTCGACTTTCGATTGCACCAAAGAACATATTGTCCGATGAACGTGAACCAACTCATTTACACGATAGGTTCTGGCCAGTGAAGTGTTCAATCTTCTGTTGACTACTTCTGCGATATTATTACCTTCAAAACATAGTTGAATGAGGATAGGCTTTTTTCTAAAGGTAACCGTTCGGTAAGTCGACTGCCTATTTGTTTCACAATCGGTTCCTGGTGGGCTGGTTCGCTCCCAGAGATCTCTGTTGCTGATCTTTTCTGGCCATCTGATCTTGAGTGGTATTGAGCGAAGACAACTGTTACTGAAGGTCTGTAGTTTGTTTGAGATGCTCTTTATGACGCGCTGGCCAAGTCTCTGATCCGTGTAGTAGCACTGACTTCACATTGGAGTTGAAAATCCGGATCTTATTTTTGATGCTGAGTGCTGTTGACATCCACACAGATTTGAGAGTAGTGAAAGCTTGTCTTGCTTTTCCGATTCTTGCTTTGATATCCTCGTCAGTTCCGCCTGTAGTTGAAACGATGCTTCCCAGGTAGGTAAAGGAGGTTGTTTCTTTCAGGTTCCTCCCATTTATGCTGATTGTTGTCAGTTGTTGTTGTTGTTGCTGTTGGTGGTGTTACCCAGGAATCTTCATCACTTCTGTTTTCTCTATGTTCACCTGAAGTCCTATCTTTGATGCTTCTTCTATCGCCAACTTGTTGCTTTTCACTTGAATATCTCCCAGTTTGTGGGAAATCAGACATATATGTATGTATTTCTGAGGAAACACAAAAAAATAAGTGGACGTGAAATGCTCATATCTTAGGGTTTCTAGAGCGAAGCACTACTGGCCAGTAAGGAATCTTACTGTGAGCATTTAAGGCCCTTTTGTTGAATGCTTCTCTTTGAAAGGTTGAATGATAATTTAGTGTTTTACTTCTAATTGTGATAGTACAATGCACAGTACTTATTACAGAAGTTTTACTTCTGAGCTGTTAGATACGACTTATGTTTTCGTATACTGATCATTCAAATGTATATTGTCCAGCAGTAGGGATATTTTAAAAATTGTATTAGTTAGTTACGCAAACAAGTCCCACTTTCCAAGCACTAGACAATATTTTATTTCCTCTGTCTGGATGGTGAGGATTCGAGTCCTCATGAAGGTACACAAGAATAAGAGCAGATTTAGTCTACTGATATACCATCTATCAATGCTTCGATACACTCGATTCCCTTGATTAGTTTGAACAAAGTGAGAACTAATATATGTGCTGGATGAAAGGAGGTCATTATTTTCAATTTCACGGGTTTGCTTCAACTGCCAGCAGCTTAAAATTGATATAGGTTATAATTAGTGTAAATATATAGCTTACTATACAAATGATTTTATCTCTGAGTGTATTCAGCAATTCTCATTATAGTAATAATGGAACAATAGGTATGAATACGAGAAAGTTAACAATCTAACAACCTGAATTTACAGGATTTCACCATGCGAGGATGTCAGTTAGAGAACCATTGGAAAACCTGGGAGTACTGGAGCTCTGCATCCGTGTACATCCACCGGGGTTCGAACCGAATATCTTTCCGTTACAAGACGGGTTCGTAGGCTATACAGCTACTGGGACCCGATCCAATGGCCCATGAATCCAAACCTTCGCCAATTCATGATATACTGCGACCATGTCATCGGCGAGTATCTATCCCCACCAGCGACCTGCTGTATCCCACTAGTTACGACTTATCATCGCAACTACCTACCTGAATATGGCCGATCGCTGGTGAGCATCAGACTGATATTTTCAAATACTGGATTGCGGGGAATTGATTGACTACACGATTTTACCATGAGCTTACATCGGTCAGAGAACCATTGGAAAACCTGGGATTACTGAACAGCTGTTTTGTCCTGGTTTGGGACTCTTCATCAGTACTCACCCACCGGTGATCAAACCAAAAGCCTTACGGTTACAATGCGAGCGAGCTCATAGACTGTTAAACCAGTGGCACCCGATACCAACTAGCACGAAACAACTCTCCGGTACTCCCTGCAGGTTTCCCAATGGTTCTCTAATCGATGCCACATCATGATGAAATCCTGTAACCTATGAATCGAATCCTTGAGTTTGTAGTCATACATAATAATGCGATGAAAAGTTTTGAGAGGGGAAGGTAGGCAATGAAACAAAATAGTAAGTAAGTAGAAGTGAAATTATTACATAAGCGAACGAGTCAGTAAATTGTCGGCTTAATGATAACTTCAGCTTAGCGAATGAAAATCAGAATTTCGTAAAGATTGTGACGTAATAAAAAAAAAAGAAAGGCGGAAACAAAAAACACAAACATCTAGTTACCAGGAAAATGCATGATTTATCACACAATCGTTGTGTATACAATGGATCGGTTGACTTCTTTTCACTGTCGCACTGTCGAACTTCCCAACGTATTATTTTTATTATCATGCATAATTAACTCTCTTGTATTCATACCTCTTGTTCCATAACTAATATTGAGAATTATTTGATGTACTTCAAGGTGAAATCATCTGTAAGGTACGGTATATATACATATATATATATATATATATATATATATATATATATGCAACCCTAGATTTCTTAGACTAAATACAGTATCAAACTTGATAATAGCTTTTGCCGATGACCTAGCGATTAACACATAATCTAGTCAGTACATTATACCCCATTGTAATTACTGTCACTAATCATCAACTAGTTATACATCTCATATATGTATATATATATAATCTTCCTGTTTAACCGTGCAGAAATTCTCCACTCCTCAGTCATTATTAAGTACATTTTGAATTACTCTCCCAACCAATTCACTTTTTCTTCTCAGGACTATTGTTCTTCAATGTTAAAATAACTCCTTCTTTTTTATACATTATAAGTGTTTTTTTTTGTTGTTTCAATAATGAATATGCAATAGAAATACATTTTAATGACAGGGTAAAGGAAACCCAACAGTGTATATGGACTAATACACTGTAACCTTCGTTTTTTGGGCATAAACTAATTTGGTTTCCATAGACAACTGTTTCAATGTCCAATAATAATAATAATCATAACAATAGGCTGAATTTTAGTCATTATTGATACTGATAAATTTTGAAATAGACGTTTCAAAAATAACTGACTGAAGGGTTCATTGTCCCTTTAGACTTTTAGAATAATCAATTTTCTAGATGACCTGATCCTATTCGAGATTCATACCAGCTGGTACTTATTAGCACAGCATTTCTATAGGCCTGGAACAATTGATGTGCTTTTGTAGATTCGATTTAGCGTTGCAAATACTGCCTGTAACCAAATTTAGTTCAAGAGTTAGTTTGTAGGGATTACATTTGTCTCAAGCTTGATCCCGGATCGATATCAGTTGGGAGTACTGTACTGTACTGTTTCGTCCCGGTTTCGGACTCACTGGCAGTGCGAACTCACCACTGTGGTTCCAGTCCATGACCTTCTGATCACAAGTCAAGCTCGTAGACCATTCAGCCATTGGAACTTGATTCAATGGCAGATAAATTATAACTTCTGCCAATACGTGATATCAATCCCTTGTCGGACTTGAAGCAAATCTACTCTCTACAGACTAACTTGTGAAAATTAAACTAATGATCACTAATGATTGCCTATAGAACCAAGGTTCGTGGAGTAAGTTCTAGTGAGAGGTCGTAACTAGTGGGATTCATCTGGTCGCGAGTGAAGACAAATACTCGCCGAGTATAATGGTGGGTAGTCACGCTAAAATCCCGAATTAGTAGAAGTTGGAATTTACGGGCTGACTATTGAGTGAGGTCTCGGTGGCTGAATGGTTTATGAGCCTGACTTGTGACTGTAAGGTGCTGGGTTGCAACCCAGGTGGTGATTTCACACTGTTAGTGAGTCCGAAACTAGGATGAAACAGCTGTTCAGTACACCCAGTTAGTTTTCAATGGTTGGTCCTCTAACTGATATCAAACATTGGTCAACCTTGGAATTTACTTCAGTTTAAATTGAAATTCCCGTAATATCAGATGAATTATACACACCACTATTTTTACAGAAGTCTTTGTAAATTGATATCATACATTTCGTATGCGCTTCTTTAACTTACCCACTGACTGACTTATCGTCATGTTACTTTGCACATATGTGCATTAGTTTAGATTATTGCATACATAGAGTTAGAGAAAGGGTGTGTGGTGAAAATTCAATGGATCTAGATTAGTGGGAATTTCGACAATCTGGACGACGACAAGAAGTGGATGCATCTGTGAGGTTACGTGGATTGAGATGTTTAAGACATGTTTTACGCATGCCAAGCCATTGTCTTCCTCGACGGGCAATGTTAACTGCCATAGGATCAGGTTGGAAAAGAGCTAGTAGTGACCAAATGAGAACATGATATCAGTCAATGAAATCCACAACAGTTAGTTGAAGCCACGTCGGGAGATGTAGACTTCTGACTGGTCGGGGTCCTCGGGATGGTAAGAATCAATGGCTGGAGAAAATCTGTGATATGGCTCAAAATCGTTCTGAATGTCTGGCGCAGATGCATCCACTCCTTGTGACTTATAATATCCAATAGAACTATATTGTTCTTCCATATTAATATCATTTTCCTTGCACTTCTGTTTATTATCTGTCTCTTGAACCTTCCTTTACTTCCTTGTGGTGCTTTATGTGCTACATGGAGTGTGGCAGCTTGAACTGCTACAAATCTGTGCAAAGTTCTACGATGAAACCAGTCAATTGGTCAGTCTGACATCTGCGCCTTTGTGAATAATTTTAAGCTGTGTCACTGACAATCTTCAGCCATCATCTTGAGGACTCCAGGTAAGCAGTAGACAATGTCCTCGTTAGCTGGCACTGAAAGTTAAAGACTTTATGACTTGCTACTGCGTTTTTGTCTAACTACTTCAAAGCTCTTTTTCCATCTAAACCTATTTCAGTCAGAAATGCTTTTTGAGAAACATGGTAGCTTGGCATCTGTGCTAATAGATTACATTCATCACAACTGAGGGAAGTTTACAGCTCCATAACCATGATGAAAGCCGAATTTTCGAAAGACCCACTCTCACTCAATGTTGGATTTTGCCTGCGCGCCTATTTAAATCGAATTAGACTGACTAATTTTTGTAATGTTAGGCGTTGAATACGTCAGTGAATACGTCTTAGAATACTGCTTAAAAATGTTTTACCGACATCAAATAAAACTTGCACATTTTGATGACAATACTGTCCACTGGATGACATTTAAAGGCGCAATATGTTGCTGAAACCTTGTTAACATTTCTACAGGATTTTGGATAAGCTCTGATGATGACTACTGAGACACCACACTAAAACATAGTCACAGTCACGCAGCTGACAACCACTTGTTCCACAACATGGAGTACCACTTAGTGTTTGTTGGAAGTATTGATTAGTTCGAGACAGCATGATCATGTTTCCTATATATATATATATGTATATATATATATATATGCATATACACATAATGAGTATATCTGCTTATAACCTTGAATGTACTTTTAAAAAGTCTCAGTGACGTATACGTAGTCTTATGCGTAGTTACCACTGTTCTATTTTTTCTCCGACAGAAGCACGTAAAAAGTAACTATTTTTGTGTTGTTAACACTTGTCTGACGCAATCTTTCTCCACTTTTACAGTCTACACTTTTAAGTTAAAACTTTAAACCAACCAACTGAAAGAGTATGCATTTTTCCAGTATAGAATTTTGATGTCTAACTTAGATAGATAGAATCAGCTTGTTTATTTATTTATTTATCTATTGCGTGTTACAAGTCATATATATATAACATAGAATGACTATCGGATGGAGGAGTAACCATGGTGACTGATATTTTGCATGCAAACCCTAACTCTAATCTTATCTACAAAATAATATCACAAGACAATTACTTTTTTTAAACTTTTACTGATCTTCTCGAAGGCTTAATTTAAAGATGTCTTGTTTATTTTTGTTGTTTTGTTGCTTATTGCTTTGAGAATATTTACTACATTCTAAAAATGCGTACATACACATTAATTTATGAGTGTAAGAAGTCATTCCTCTTGTTAAATAGTACCAGCCAGAGTAGTATTGAAATAAGGAAGCCTGGATGGAGGCATTTCGGTCTATCAGCGTGCTGCAATCCTATTTTAATTTCAGTTCAAGATAATCACATTTATTTATTTATTTATTTTAGTCCTTTATGTTCCCAGTAGAACATAAGGCTTTAGGCTACAGCTTCCAAGTTTTGGTTAGCAGTGGTATCTATCTTCACGGAATGGGGTTGCTAGCTCCATGTTCCACCTTCCCTGCTTACCGGTCTGGAATCGAACCCCAAACCACCTGCGCGGTTGGCGAACATTCTACCACTGTGCCACCAGCGCACATAATCACATCCACCAATCATTGTTTTTCTAGTGTTCCACTGGAATGGAATCCCATGTCCCATGAATTTAGACTGTTATTATTATTATTCCTTTGTGTTTCGAGTGGAACATAGGGCTTCAACAACACACCTCCACTTTGGCCTATCTTCTGTCGTCCTCTTCAGCTTGAACCACGATTGGTGACGATCTCTCATCTCCTCCTTCAACTCACATGATCTTCTCCATGTCACCCTCGCACCGACGACCCACTCGTCGCTTCCTATTGCGACTCTACTCGAGGGCCTGGAGCGCGATATCTTTCGACTGCCTCCTCAGTGAATGCCCTATCCATTTCCATCTTCTCCTACATATTTGTTGAGCAGTCGGCTCTTGATCGGTTTGTTACCAGACAGAATTTCTTCCTGACAATTCTTTCTGGTCAGCCGACCGGCCATTTGATGTTCAGTATGGAGCCAGCCAGCCAGCCAGCGAAGGTGGTAGCTGTTGATAAAAGTCTACAGTGGCGTGTTGGAAATCCTTTTCGTGACACGCAGTACAAGTTTCTGACCCATATGGAAGAACTGACTAACTGACTGACTGACTTCATTGACATTTGTGTTGAAAATCCGAATATTGTTCTCCATACTAAGGCAGAGTGCAGAAGCTTTCCAAAGTGGTTTCACATTGATGAGGGTGTATCTTGTTTTTCGAATTCTGGCTGGCTGACTTTGACATCATCCGTTCTGGCTGACTGCGGTTGAAACGATGCTTCCCGGCTAGATAAGTGAAGGAGGTAACCTCTGTCAAATCTCTCCTGTTGAAAGTAATTGGTGCTGGTTGTTTTTTCTGTTGGTGGTTGGTTATCTTCATCAGCTCCGTCTTCTCTGTGTTCACCTGAATGGCATCCTGTCTTCACTGACTGCCTGCTTCTTAAGCCAGTTGTTTGGTTTTCGCCTGCCTGCAAGTCTTCGAGTTTGTGTGACACTAGACATATATCATCCACGCGAGAAATCCACATCTTCCAGAGTCTTACTGTCGGTGGTCTAACGTATTCCTGTCTCCTCACTCCCAACGCAGATTCTGACGCATGATCCAGTCCACCACAATTGAGAATATCATCGATAATAAAAAGCCTTGTCCTACTCCTGTGTTCACTTCGAACGCCTCGCTGAGTTTCCAGTTGTGGACTTCCAATGCCTCAGTATAACGCATCATTGAGTAACACTTTCAAATTAGAACTAAAAGTAATTCATCCCGCGTTCACCGACTGGATGATAATTTAGAGTAAAGAGAGAGTATTTTGTTTATGCGTTACCAAATGAATATATCTACATTCTAGCGGAGAATGATGTTTTCGCCGTGACTTGACTCTAAAATCCGCTTCATTTGAATAGAGAGCCACGAAAATCTAAAAGTATGAACAGATGAGCCATGTCACCTATTGTCTCCAGCCATTGATTCTTAGAGTCCCGAGGGCCCCAACCCGGAAGTCTGCATCTCCCTGCCTGACTCAGTTTAACTGTCAGGCATTTCATGGATTGATGCCATGTTTTTGTTTGGCCAACACTTACTCTTTTCCAACCTGCATCTACATCAGCTAGTAATGCCCGTCGGGGGAGACGATGGCTAGGCATGCGCAGCACGTGACCCTGCCATCTCAATCTATGTAACTTTGTAGCCTCTTCGAGTGATTTTCCCTCTTTGCCCAACACTCTACGCCTAACGTCAACATTACTTACCTTATTATACCACCTAACGTGAGAAAGAGATCGTAGGCATCTATGATCAAAAACAGTCAACCTTTTCATTTCTTCAACTCGTATTGGCCATGTTTCATAGCCATAGAGAAGGACGGAGCGAACTGCTGAGCAGTACACACGTCCCTTGTTTGATAGCCGGATGTCACGCCTACACCAGAGATGGTGTAAGTTAGTGAAAGCAGCCCGAGCTTTTTGGATCCGTGCTGAGATTTCGTCACCAATCAGTCTGTTGGTGCTGATACAACTTCCCAAATAGGTGAAGTGGTCAACATGTTCTATCACTTCACTCCCTATCACTAAGCTAGGAGTTGACGTAGTCCAGTCATTCCTGTAGCAGCATCTTACATTTTACAGGGGCGAATCGCATGCCAAACATACGAAGATTGCTGCTCAAGGTGTTCAGAAGACTGCGTTTTGTCAGCATCCTCTCCTAACAGGACTATGTCATCTGCACATTCTAATTCCATAAGACTATTCCCTGGTAACAAACCGATTCCTAAATGGTTAAGTTCAGTTAGGGATACTTCCATTAGCACAGAAAAGAAACATCGTCATTCAAGGTGCAACAAGGTCTACTTGTCGTCGCCCAGTAGTCCAGTGGTTGAGTTCTGAGTTCACTTCCCCAAAGGGATACCGTCACTCCCCAGGGATCAAGGTGCAACCGGCTAACGAGTTCAAAACAGGACGTAAAGTTCGCGTCATAGTTCCCGCTGCTAGCCTCTAGAAACCAAGTAATATCATGCAACAAGGCTATGTAATTCTGAACAACTGAATATCACACATGTACTTTATGTACCTTGTCAAAGTGTACAGAACATAATGTTCAGTACAACAGGTTAGGTCACGATCTGACGTCAGTTTGAGAACCATGGAAAAACCAGGAATTACTCGACAGCTTTCTCTCCATAGCTTAGGGCTTCCCAGCAAATTGCAGCCACCGGGATTTAAATTGAGGACCTCCTCGCTGCAAAACGAACTCACAGAACATTCAGCCACTGGGACTCGAGTCAGTGACGCATGAAATGCAACTTCTGCCAATTCGCGATATATAACGCAGCTGCCAACCAATGTCACAGGCCAGCAATTGTTATCTTGCCAACTGCTTCATTATTTCATACATTTATTAATGAATTTGAACAAAGCAAGAAATACAGTTTCAGCAGAATAAAATGATACCACCTTTTATTTCGTTGCCTTCTCGTCAGCTGCTTACAGGGCAAAGACATTATTAAATGTATCTACAATGTATCTACACAGATTTCATTTTAAACAAAAATTAATCGATCAGTATACGCATACACTAATAATATATACATATATATATATATATATGCAATATTAAACACTATTCCGAAGAATAATAATCATACACAATGAAAAATTTTTAGCATTTCGAATTTAGATGAAAAATATCCTGTTACCAGGGCAGAGAAAGACTGATAACCGCTTATTGCTGGACCCATAAATCAGGTCTCAGGCGCTTGATGGAAATGGCTTCAGCAAACTTAAGGAGAATTGAGCTCTTTTGCTTATTGATAATTTTGAACGACTTTTCCGTATCGAGGATATGCCTGGTGATGGCACTGTTTAAAGCATTTGTTCCCTTTAGATATAAGCTTTTTGGTACATGTTCAGAAAATCGTAGATATGCCCTTCTTTCTGTTCTTCCAATGTAACTGCTCCCGTAGATACATGTAAATTTGTATATACAGTTGGAGTTAACATGAGAAGGATATCTATCGATTTTTGATTGCATCAAAGAGCAAGTTGTTCGATAGACGGGAACGAGCTTGGCTGCAGAATAGGCTCTGGCTAGTGATGTGCTCAGCCTTCTGTTGATCATCACTGCAATGTTTTCACTTTTATAATCAAGCTGAAAGTAGATTGGCTTTTTTCCTACTGTGATTTGTTTTATATTTGTGACTTCAGATCTTCCATACTTGTTGATGAACCCTTGAGGGTACTCATTGCTCTTCAATATCTTTTCAAGAAACTCACATTTTTCCTCTAATTTCTCTATAGAGCAAATACTCCTCGCTCTATAGTAGAGAGTCTTGACTAGACCACGTTTATAGCTATTTGGACAAAAGCTATTAAAATGTAAGTATTGTCCTTTCCATGTGGGCTTTCGACAAATTGACTTTTGAAGACTACCATCTTCTAGGCGTTCCATGGCGATGTCGAGGAAGTCGAACTTTCCGTCACTTTCATGTTCCATGGTACCATTTTATTCTGCTAAAACTGTCGTTCTTGCTTTGCTTCATTATATTGTCTATAGCGATTGATTTCAAACGCTATTCATAATCACCTTATTTTTATTCATGTATATATATATATATATATATATATATATATAATGTTATGAAACAGCATGAACATTGTTAACAGGTGAAACTAATCAGTAGTATAACAACTCCCTGCAGTCACATGTGTGTTTGTGTGTGTGTGTGGATGTGCTTGTATGCGTTTATTAACTGATCTTCCTAATCAACGCATTTATCGCTTGCTTGAGAGAAATGCAAATGAAAGTTCTGAAAGCAAAAACTCACTTCACTTATAATACTCACTTCTAGTGCATGTTCACTATATCACCTTCTTCTTCATGTTTTCCTCATTCTCCTTATTCTTCTCCTTCTCCTCCATCTATAATATTGAATAACTTTACTCAATGACTCTACGTAAAAAAAATAAATAAATAAATATGTCAGTCACTTGTTTGATACAAAAAAGAAAAAAGCAAGCAAACAAACAGAGGGAGTGAGTGAGTGAGTGAGAGAAGGAAATAATTTCGTTATTCTGAAAGCATGCACCTAGGCATATCCTACTACATGTTGTCTCTCCTAGTAATGACACATAGTGTATGTGTATATAATGCTGCTGATGAAAGTTGTTTTGTTTTTTTCTCTATTCTCTTCCACTCACAACGAAATACACAGCAGCAATAACATGAATAATAAGGATAATAATAATAATAATGATAATCAACACTTTAAAATATAACTAAAAAAATAAAACTATTAATGGAGCCTGCTTTATTTATTCTAAGGAATAAACACCAACACACACACACACCCATCAATCATTGAGATTATCAGTTGGTAATAAATAACACTATGGGAAAATTTTTCAATGTTCAATTGCTTGCTTATACTTGCGCATATATATGTGTTGTTGACACAGGGTTCTGGCGTCCTTATTCATCTAGTTTATTTGTTGTAAGCACACTGAATACACACACACACACACATAATCTTCAGGGATTCTGTAATCTTTTTTGTTGAATGCACAGTCCCATCTACAGTTTTGAGTTTATATATATATTTTAGAAGTTTATATTATGCAATACTTCTAGCGCCAATCACCACCAGCGGGAGGGATTTGAAAGAGGTTACTTCATTCACTTATCTAGGGAGCATCGTCTCAACTACAGGAGGAACGGACGAGGATGTCAAATCGAGAATCGAGAAGGCGAGAAACACATTCATCAACCTGAAACCAATCTGGAAATCTTTGTCACTCAGCCTGCATCAACAACAAAGTGATTCGGATTTTCAATACAAACGTCAAGTCAGTCAGTTCTTCTATACGGATCAGAAACTTGGCGGGTCACCAAGAATATTTTCAACAGGCTGCAGACCTTTATCAACAACTGTCTTCGCTCTATACTGAATATCAGATGGCCAGAAAGAATCACCAACAAGAAGCTACGGGAACAAACAAAACAGGAACCAATCGCCCAACAAATATGCAGGAGAAAGTGGAGATGGATTAGACACTCGCCGAGAAGGCCGTTGGGTGACATCGTGCGTCAGGCCAACGCTCGAGTGGAACCCGGTAGGGAAGCGGCGAGTGGGTCGTCGAAGGGTGACATGGAGGAGATCGTGTGATGAGGAGCTGAAACAGTATGGATCAACATGGATGCAAGTGAAAAGTACAGCACAAGACAGAAGCAAGTGGAGGCGTGCAGTTGAAGCCCTATGTTCCACTAGGAACACAAGGGAACAATAATAATAATACTTCTATAGTTGTTGGGTTTTTCACAACTATGCTGTCGTTATCTTTATGATTTATTTTATTCCCTTATGTTCCTGGTTGCAGTAGACTGGATAATGCGACAGATAGCGGGTCGGTCAACGAGGACAGGCAGGCATAACATGGACCTACACAAAATACTCGGAGGATGTGGACTTCGCCGATGTAATATATGTTTGATTTCCCACAAACCGGAAAATGTGCGAGTGAAAAGTAACACAAGTTGGTGGAAGTAGCATCAAAGATAGGAATTCAGATGAACATAGAGAAAACAGAGGTGATGAAAATTCCTGGCCAACAGCAACAACAACAACAGACAACAATCAGCATAAATGGGAGAGATCTGAACGAAGCAACCTCCTTTACCTAACTACCCACCTACCGACCTGGAAAGCGTCGTTTCAACTACATGCGGACGGAACTGACGAGGATATGAAAGCGAGGATCGGGAAAGGCAAGGCAAGCTTTCATTACTCTCAAATCGGTAGGGATCTCTTGGAGCGAACCGACTCGGCAGGAACCGATTTTATAACAAACATGCAGGAAGAAATGGAGGTGGATTGGTAATACCATGAGATATCATCAAATGGCATCACACACCAGGTCATCACTCGAGTGGAACCCGAATGGGAAGCGGCGGGTTGGTCGTCAGTGTAAGGGTGACATGGAGGAAGAGGACATGCGAAGAGGAGAAGACAACATGTGAGCAGACGTGGAGCCAGGTGGAAACGTTGGCAGAGAATCGAAAGAAATGGAAACGTGTGGCTTAAGCCGTATGTTCCTCTAGGAACTTAAGGAAACAATAATAATAATGTTCCTAGTGGAACATAGGACTTCAAGCGAGAGCTTTGAAGTTTTGGCAGCAGTGGAGTTTATTTTTTACAGGATGGGTTTGCTAGCCTCGTGCTCAACCTTCCCTCTTTACCAGCCTTATTACTGGCTTAACGAGGTAAAGGAGTGCGTCGGTCGGGAATCGAACCCCGAACCACATGTGTGGTACTACCGCTGTGCTACTGACGCACTTTATTGTCATTAATTTTGTTTGAACTTGTGTTAAACTATATTTTGAAGAGTGATCAACCACACATATTTTATCAACCTCTGGTTTATTATTACTATTCCTTCAAAGCTTTCCGTGTTAGATATAAGGCATCAAGAGCACATCTGTATTGTACTTGGTTCCCTGCCATAACTTTCCAGCTGACGCCACCATTGCCTACAAGCTTTATTTTTCGCCTAACAAGTTTCTCTCTCCATGGCACTCTCAGACATCCGACTCATATCTTCCCATTCCTTTTTTCAGAGTAGATGGGCACCATCTTGCCTAACAGTTTCACATTAGTCAAATACAGACTGATATGTACAGTGAATCACTGCAGTGTGAATAAAATCCTATCACAGAATTAACACAATGGATGATGATAATGTAGATGAGATGATGTCAAAATCTTTGTGATAAATATGTCTTCTTGTTTATAATCCCTTTTACTTTATTTTCTAGTCATGGATGGGTGAGATCAATGCAAATCTCCAGTCAAGCAGCATACTACTTGTATTGGTAGCAAATAAACTGGATGAAGAAAAAAGTCGTGTAGTTTTACGGAAAGAAGGTGAACGTTTAGCCAAGGTTTGTTTTAAATTCGCATAACTATTTGCTAAAGCTTCATTTTAAGTCAAATGCTGTGTGGTGTGTTTTGGTGCATAACAAGCATCTAGACTCTCATCTCCTCCTTCTCCTCCTCACGCGATTTTCTCCATGTCACCCTCGGACGGCCAACTCGTTGCGACTCGATTGGGAAATTACTAGTTGGATGTTGGTCTAGGGGTGATATAGAGGAGATAGTTTGGTGAGGAGGGGATAAGAGCCTATGGGCAATCGTGGGATCAGAGGGAGAGGACTGCAGAGGGCAGGAAAAAATGGAGATGTGGTGCAGAAGTTCTATGTTCTACTTGAAACCAGAGGGAATAATAATATTAAGCAATTATATACCAAACTGTGCGTCGGTGGCATAGCGGTTAGGACGCTCGCCGACCATGCACATGGTCCGGGGTTCGATCCCCAGCCGACGCATTCCTTTACTTCGCTAAGCCAGAAATAATGCTGGTGAATAGGAAAGGTTGGGCATGAGGCTAGCAACCCCATCCTGTAAAAATAAACACTGCTACAGAAACTTCAAGCCTCTAGCTTGAAGCCCTATGTTCCACTGGGGACGTGAAAGAATAAAAAAAATACACCAAACTGAGATAGTAACAGTGTGTGCTTTCTACAGTTCACAGTATAAAACATCCAGTATTAGAAGTAAAGAAAACATTAAGATAGATAGAATGAAAGTGATTTTCTCCTTAGAGTTTTATTTCAAAGTAGATTTGTCCATAATAGTATATACTGAAATTCGCAACTACTTATATCAGTCAGTCAGTAGTATATAGTACCATGCCAGTAACTGTTAACACGTCCGCCTTGTATTCTGAAGGTAATGAGTCTTGAGTCCCTGTCAGGATCAGGGAGTTATGTACTGGCCAGTGGCTAATTACTAGGTACATTTCATAATGAATTTATCGTTTCGACCACGAACTGACATCATTTAGAGAACCATTTGAGAATCAGTGAGTGCCACACAGCTGTTTAACCCTAGATTTGGGCTCTTCGTCAGTACGAAGCTTGAACCCAGGACCTTCAAGTGACAAGGCAAGCCAGTGGGACTCGATCAAATGGCCGATGAATTCTAACCTCTGCCAATTTTACAATGAATTTATTGATTGCAGTTTCTGTTAATTGCACATATATGATATTTTGAAAAGTTCAACGTAAACTTGATAAAAATTAATTAATTAATAATAAAGAAGCGTGTAAATCAACCAGTGTGTAATTTAGCTCAAAGACTGCCCTATCATCTACTGACTCTTGAAATCTAATCGTAGGTAAAGAGTAGTTTCAAACAGAAGTAATGTATGAATTTATATTTAAGTCTAGCCTTGATTCGTTTGATCACAGAAAACTGGATTAGTTAATCTGGTTCTCAGATATAGTTATGCAGTGTTGCTATACAGTTAAATACATTGATAAATGAAAAAAGAACATGTAAAATGCATTTCTTTTTCATCCAGAATTATCTACCCAGATATATGTAGACCGTTATCGGTAGACGGGTTTCATGGTTCACTTGATCCTATATTTGGCTTTGCAATAACTTACTTGCCTACTTACTTATAATATCTTTTGTTTGAGAGTTGGAAGATTGCTTGAGAATTACAAACCGGAGGGAATAGTTTTTTCATTGAACCACTACTGAACCCTTTTGATTCCGAGTTAAATGATAGCAGGACAACTACAGGAGGCAGATCTCCATGGTTGATTGGGATATTACACCGTTTGATGCCATTGGTTTAGAATACTTTGAACCGATGACAAAGCTCTAGAAGATCTGGATTTCCAGCATGATTTACGTCTAATGTCATACAAACTCGAAGATCTACAAACGAAACCCACAAATTTATCAGAAGAAGGAGGCAGTAAACACGGGACTTCAATTGAAAATACAAAGGATGGAGGTGACGAAAGTAATATACCAACACCAATACAAAAAAAATTAAAAGACTTCACTTGCTTCACTTATCTAGGCCGCATCCTTTCCACTACAGGCAGTTGACAGGGATGAGGATGTCAAAGCCAGAATCAGAAAAACAGTGCAGACCTTTATCACTCTGAAATCACTTGAGAAATCTTCTATACTCCACAGCATAAACGACAAAAAGGGAATTTTCAGCACCAATGCTATTTCAGTCAGTTCTTCCATATGGGTCAGATACTCGGCTTGTGTGTCACCAGAAGCCTTTCCAACAACCAGCTGCAGACTGCTATCAACAGCTGCCTTCACTGGCTCCTTACTGAAGATCAGATAGCCTGTTGGAATGAACAAGCAAGCAAGCGACAAGAAACTCTAGGGACAAATCAATCGAGAACCTATTGATCGACAAATATGTAGGAGAAAATACAGATGGATCGGACACATGTTGAGCAGACTATCAGGTAAAATCGCGCGTAAGCCAGGTCATCGCTCGAGTGGAAATGATTAGTTGACATCCAAGGGTGCTATGAAGGAACTCGTTTTAGTGGGGAGGAGATGACAATGCCTATGGGCAATCGTGGGGCCTGCTAAAGGGGATAGCAGAGAATAGGAAAAAAATGGAGGTGTGTTGCTGAAGCCCTCTGTTCCACTCAGAACCCAATGGGAAGAATAATATAATAAATGATAATTAATTTAGAATCGGAGTTATTCGACCGCTTTAGGTGAAACATCCGTATCCATCACTAAAGAATCACAGTTAATAATGTTACTCCAACTACTTTTTTTTCCTAATATTGGTAAATACCTTAAATGAATGCCTCGTCTGCTGAATATTATTAGGAAATGTGTATGAAAGGTGATGCATGGAGATGCATGCAATTAAGATGAACTCGATAAAAGTCAGGAAAAAACAACAACAACTGAGTGAAATCCAATCTACTCATAAGCAGTATTAAACTTTATGCGATGATAAAATCGAAGGAAGGAAAATCGAAGCAGGAGGGGAAACAAAAGTGATTGTCAGTAAAAGTTATAGCGAAGCTAGTTTCTGGACAAAGCGAGAGAGAGGCAGTAAATTTTGACTAATTTAGCGGATACATATATACATAATTTTGAATGCCTCTTTAAAAACATATGCATGGGTATTATATTTTTGCGAAAATCATGAGTCTAGGTAGCGCGTAATCGAAAGTGATCAAAGCAAACAAGATTAGTCCCTTTTTTCTTAAAAAAAACAACAACATAAAGTTCCTAAAGTAGCGTTAAAATTCTTTGCAAATGTTAAGAAACTATGCATTGTAAAAACGATTTTATTCTTGAAGCTTTTAAGACTCAAATATATGATATGATATGAAATGAAATGATTACATATTGCCAAATTTTTTAGTAACAATATTTTGCAGTGAATTTTAGTCGGTCCAAATGTTTCCACTTCATTTATTGCTATTTTGTCTGAATTCTGTCTTAATTGAGTTCGATTCAATCAATTAACACATTTTTACGTATTGTTTTGTTCCCACTAAGCTGAAACTCTTGAAATGTTGATTTTTTTTATTTGAAGTGTGATGTGACGTAATCCACCTTTAATATCTACTGAATTTTCATGCCATCCATCTCTAACCTGTAAACAACTTTGTCGGATTTGTCTTACTGTGTTACATGCTTGTTCCATAAATCAGTCATTTCATAAAGTGTAGAATAGAGTGAATGATGTGCACCGTGTGTGCACCAGTGATGTCATGTCATGGGTCGGCGGCATATGTGGCTGGAATCGACTTTATAAGTAATCATATCGGCTTTGACTCTGTCGAACAAATAAGCAGAGTTCAGGTTGTTGTAGATGTTCTACTTAGAAGTTCCCTGCAGCTGTATTTGGTCAGTATCGATTCTAATTCTGTTACTGCACAGTTCTTCCTGCCGTTATTTTGAAATTCAAAAACTATTCACTCTGTGCTGTCATCAGTTGAATTTGATCAAAAGAATCATATCTTTCATACTGTATTGTCACTAGTAGATTACATTGGTAGCAGGGTTTACGCTAAAGATTTTAATGAATTGAGTATTGCTCTTTAAGCACTGGTGATTTCAGATATATTCTTTGAACCCTTATTTACTTTATTATGCTGTAGAATGAGGCAAAAGGTGTTGTGCCTTTTGTTGTAAGTAAAGCTTATGCAATTTGTGTATACCTACAGCGATTTTCTAGATATAATCTGCAGTTAAGTACAATACAATTTATGAATAAATACATACTTCAGTATTTTGGTGAAGTGAAGTAATACTGGACTGATGATTTCATGTCTTCTTGTTCTTCTTCTTCTAGAAGCACTCATGTGGTCCGGTATTCGATCCCCGGTCGACGCACTCATAAACCTCACTTAGCCGGTAGTTAGACCGGTAGAGAGGCAAGGTTAGGTATGCGGCTAGCAGCCCCACCTCTTAAATGTAAAATCACTGATAATGAAACTTCTAAGCGCAAGCGCGAAGCCCTACGTTACAATAATAACAAGAAAGGTTAACTGTTTATCTTTTAATAGAGTGCACAGGTAGTCTGAACAGCATAGTAGTAAAATGGTTAATTTCGGCTCCAAATAACACAGAATTGAGCTGATGACGATTTCCCTTAAGATTATGGATAACGCTTAGCTGATGAGCGTCAATGTGCGTCGGTGGCATAGCGGTTAGGACGCTCGCCGACCATGCACATGGTCCGGGGTTCGATCCCCGGCCGACGCACTCCTTTACCTCGCTAAGCCAGAAATAATGCTGGTGAAGAGGAAAGGTTGGGCATTAGGCTAGCAACCCCATCCTGTAAAATAAATAAACACTGCAACAGAAACTTCAAGCCCCTAGCTTGAAGACCTATGTTCCAGTGGGAACGTGAAGGAAAAAAAGGATGAGCGTCAATAGGCAAGAAATCTACATCCATTGTTTCCTGCCGACTGACTCTTCCAAATATCTCTAACTTTTTTGTCCTACAAAAATGCTAGAAATGATTGGTAGATATTCCCTATCCCTCTGGATGTAACTGACTGCTTAAAGGGTCTTAGTGTAATTGTATTTGAATTCATCTTGATGATGACTATATATATATATATACTTTTAGGGTTCGATCCCCGGCCAGTGCACTCCCAAACCTTGCTTAGCCGGTAGTAAAACAGGTAAGTAGGGAAGATTGGGTGTGATGCTAGCTGCCGCATCTCGAATCCCTCATAATAAAGCTTCAGAGCTCAAACTGAAAGCCATAATTCCCTCTGAATATAAATTACATATTAAAAAACACATAACTTTTCGGTTTAAAATAAGCCTTTTGATTCGCTGGTGTTGTTAAATTGTTGAGGTATCAGTTGTTCGTGTTTCAAGTATACTGGATGCAATAGTACTATCGTCCTCCCAGTAGGCTTCATACTGAATGTTTATACTCAGCATGATAAGGATGGCGTGTGGACATTTATCGCCCATATGTAGCTGTACACAAACAAAAAGCGTAAACAATGTTTTTTAAAGCTCCATCCTTATTTTGATTCTAGTACTATTCTTACTAATTAATTATAGAAGCGTCAACTTTTAGAGCGGTTGACTTTAACCGTGTGAGCAGTCTTAGAAAATAAATCACATGGAACTAAGTTACCTGACTTAAGGAGTTCGAAAATAGAGGATTTCATCGTTCGGCAAAGTTCTACAATAGAGTCCCAAGGGATGCGAACGCACGAGTGACCTTGAGCCGACCAATCAGGAAAAATGAGGACTTTTGCATGAAAGTTTACGTATATTTACATAAAAAAGCATGAAAAAAACATTAAACAGGGTATTTTTGTCTTATATGAGATAAAAGAATCCCCTAATTATGATGAGGGGTTTCGGTTTTTAAATTAAACCAATTTCTATACATATATTCATCCAGATGACTGAAAATAATTTAGTTTTTAGATCCGTTGATAGCTCTGATTCTATCTTTTAGTCTTCCACAGAAACCTTCGATTGAATTGGTATGAGTACCGGTTCTGGGGTCGACGAAGTCATCCGAATGGTTTACTCGATGATGTACATATCCCAGTTGCGATAATCGGTTATATCTTGCCCATTCATCCGTGTGAATGGTGGTGCCTGGTAAGATGAGCCTCTGAGTAATAGGGAGGAATGTATCAGCACTCCTATCTGGAATCAGTTCGATAAATCCTTTGCGAATCTGGGTGTCGTAAATTCCCAGAACCCAAACGTTGTTAGCTCTGGCTCGTCCGCGATTGTACTTCTTCTTTATAAGAACGGTTTCATCGATATGGACGACTACACCGACTCCTCCCAACACCTGAGTAATACTATTCATTTTCCAAGAGGCTAAATCTCGACAAAATTGGAACCACACGTGGTCTACTGTACAGTACTGCACAGTAGACGTCAACGTGTTATCTATTTGAGCAGCAGTTGATCGCACACCGGACTTTAAAACCCAGTAATGGCACAGAAACAGGATTTTGGTCAAAGACAGTTTCGACTTTTCAGAGAAAGTTCCTAGAAGACAATTAACTGAATGTCACTTACCAGTACGAACACTGATTCGTTTCCTGCACTGTGTACATCTGAAAATATATCCGTCAGTGACCTGGGTATACGACTGGAGGTTCATGTAAGCACCACAACTACATATCCGAGTACGTCCTATCAATCCATTATATAAGCAGTACTGGAAAACGTGATCTGGATGGAATTTACATCTGAGCTCATGAACAGCGTTCATTTTCGCGCTAGAATAATGGTAAGTTTCCTCAACCAACGACTGGCAAGCGTTCAAGGTCATTTGGGCGTTCGCACTCCTGGGACTCTATTCTTGTACTTCGCCCATCGTTCTATGTTCACTTTTTGTCAACTGAACTTAATAATATTCGACAGCATATTTTCAGAGAATTTGTTTACCGCATCCAGTGTAATCAGGTTCACAAAAATGAGTGGAACAGTTGATACTTCTGGGTATTCAATGGGCAATTTCTAATGCGGATAACTCTCCTTTTTTAGGTAATACATAAGTATGGCTTTTGAGCTTGAAAATAAAGTTGCTGAATACATCTTTGGCCTTTTTTTTCTCTTCTTATGCATGAAATGGCAATCACGTTTACAATTTAAGGAAAGATTAAAAATGCTGATTGTAAGTCGACGTAAAACTGTCTCAAGTCAGCCGAATAACCAATTTCATTCATATTTTCTGATTTACTTCGATGCATTCTAATTGTTCTGTTGAGATAAATATTTTGAAAATCAGACCTAAACATCTTTTCACATTTTTAAATAAAAACATTTTTCTCCTCTAGGAAACGGATGCGTTGTTTTGGGAAACTAGTGCTAAGACAGGCGCAAATGTTGATTCAATGTTTCGAGATATAGCTGAGTAAGACATTTTTTTTCATGTATATTTATTCTACTTATCCTCTTGGAAGTATTAATACACAGAATGTTTTTATGTGAGTGAGAAATATTTAATTCAGTTTTAGATTTTCCCGTCAATTGATTGAACCGAAGTGCTCGGTCTCAGGTTGACATGTCGGCTTCTTGTACAGATGCTTTGATGATGTCTGGTCATGCAACTAGAAGTTAATTGGTGGGTGGTGACTAGCACTATAATCCAGGATGCGCATTTCGTCCTATTCAGGACTCGTCAACTGGATGCACCTGCATTCCTCAGTGAGTGATAGTGACGTTTGAAACTATGGGCGCTGGGTTCGAGCCTCAGTGAGAAAGCCGTCACTCACTGCGGAATGCGGGTAGATCCAGTTGATGCGTCCCAAATAGGATGAAATGCCCATACTGGATTCCACTGCTAGTCAACATCCACCAATTAACTTCTAGTTATATGAATGAGAAATAGTTTCTCCCATGAAAATGTTGACAGTCTCCCAAACATTAATGTTTGTTATCCCGCGCAATGGACTAGGATTGCGTTATCCTAAGCGGTGTATAAATCAAACTTAGACACCGCAGCCCTTTATACTTTTGATATCTTGGGTCTGTCCGTTGATATTAGAAATGATGCGTTCAGTGGAATTCTTCTAATTACCATGTCTATTCAAAGGAAGCTGAGGTTTGATTTTCCTCAAACTGTTTTCTCCTAAACCTTAATTCAATGATTGATGTTGTCCGTGTGTGACACCAACACGTAAACACAATGTTCTGTTCTATCGTGCAATTAAATTTCTATTACTGTATTTCTTTTTAACCAGATTACTGTTAAACAAAATAATGTGTTATATAAGTGTGTCTGAAAACGCAAACCAGCAGCAGGATGTCGGCTTCAGTGTGATGCCGTCTAAACCTTTCAAAAACAACAGTAGACATTTCAATAGTTAAGAGTTAGATAAACTATATGCAGTATATTCTATTTTGGATTGACGCGCAGCAACAGGTTGTTTCTAGCTGGACAGCGATGTCCTCGATGATTGTTTCTAAAATATCTTGGAAAAAACGCTTCTGTGCTTTTTATGCCGGCTTGTTCAGCCAAACGCCATCTGTTAAGTTTTAATGATTAAAGGCGAAAATATTTTCAAATATCCAGTTCTCTGTCTAACTTTGTTATGCTTAACACTAGTAGAGTGATACATGCAAATTCAGCCATCTTTAACATTTCTCAGCTGATCTGCTGAACACATTAAATTCGAAATGGCGTCTGGTAGCGTAAAGCAGTGCTGGTGAATACCAAAAGGCACGAAGCTTGTATCCAGGGCTTCCTGCCGATTGCTTGTAATCACCTAGGGTTGATTCGAAGTACACCGCGATGGTGGGTCATCTAGCTTGGTGACTATATTGCAGGCGTGACTGACAGAATTCAATTAGCACTGTCGCAAAGGACTAGAAACATGACATTTCTTATTCCCCAGTGACCTGTCGAGAAAATACATATATTTATCGATTTCAGAAGTGATTTAGGACAGTGGTTAGTTGGGTACTCGTCACTGTTTATCTACATACTTATCGGTAACTGGCTGTTAACTACTTCCTCTGTGGAAATGGATAAGGTGATTACAATTCATCGATAAGCTATGCATTGCTGTTTCATTAATTTGGATGATTACCGGGCATCATCTGCGATGAGTGCAGTGAAATGTTAACCTATTTAGCAATAGGGTCTCGTAGCCCGGTAGCTGGAGCTCCGGGCTAGTAAGTAACTTAATCTCAACGTAGAACTTCTCACAGAAATGCAGCAGTTCAACATGTAACACACAAAGCCAAAGAGAGAAGAGAAACATTCAGATGAGGTATAATGAGCAGAAATCTACGAGAGAAAGGATATTAACATGGCAAAGTATGAGGATTTAACAGATCTGTGAAATTACAAAGAATGAATGCATCTGAGCCATTGGGAATGGTTTTGAGTTATATCACAGTAAAACAGTGTAACAATACAACACAGTAGTATGATATTACTAATTTTTTTTCTTCTCTTGTACAATATGCCTTGCTATTATTTTTATCCTTCAATATCTTGAGGTCATCACTTTGAGGATAAATATAAAGTCATTAGATAAAAAAAAATAAGTCTTGCAAAGTAAACAAAAGATACGAATATAATCATGGTATGCAGTTAGTTACAGTGTGTAAAAATTCACCGGGTCATCTGTGATCATTTGTGCCAATTTGATGATTAAGGATAAAGATGTATGACTTGTTGTTTTAGAGGAAATAAACAGTGGGAACAGCTGCTGATATAATTTCTGATAAATTATTAGGTCAAATTTATTTGCTTCATTCACTTGTTCTAAAAATGCTAAAAATGTTTAATTTTCGAAAACTCGACCGAATGACTTTCGTGTTTATCACTAAAAAGAAATAGTATCGTGGAGAGGGATATTAGTGAGGAGAGAGGTAATGTTTTCAGAGGTATCATTCTCTTCCTGGATACATTGACATCTATGTGGAATTAACGATATCACCTTGGGAAGACTATGTGTATGGGGATTTTATATAACCAGAAGGCTGTAGTTGCTGAAATAATAATTCACAGCTGATGATCGATCCATTCTCCATCTTCACAGGATTCATGTTGTTCAGTTTGTTTACATTAAATCAATAATTCGCTTGTAATTATCACCTTGATGAAACAGATTCTTGTCAGGTTTACAAATCAAGCGTTAACACCTCATTAACAGCTAGTTATTGGTTCGCTTGTTTCAAATCCTATCGCGACCTGAATTTTCAATGCATCTTCATTCATTATTCGTTGCATGAGTATCTGTTTACCGACCAAAGACCAATGTCAAATAATCTCACTAGTGATAGAAATACACTGATTGTTGAATGTTGCAAATCAGTAGTCGATGAGGGAAACGTCTATGCCATGATTTAATCAGTGTTTTAGTTAGTAACTAGTGTCGGATCAAAATATCCGATACAATCCTACAGGAGATCAGTTGCGAGCCTGAACAGCTCAGTAGTAATGCCTCTGACTGCAACACTGGTTGACGCCGGTTCAAATCTCAGAAGGGATATGAGTTCGTTCCAGATTGAAGATACTCCTTACAGGCGATTGCCTCTAACTATCTAATATTCAGTCAGTGTATTATCAGTGAATGTGATTGGCATACCTTTGTGTTATGAGATTAGTAACAGTGATAATGATAATTACAGGATGATAATGAAATTACTCTGTCATGTGAAACAACTACCATACTCCGTTTTCTTGATTTACGAATAAAACAAAATTCTTTATGTACTTCTTTAAGTCTGACGACTTAGGATTTGGGTTTTCACGTTAGTTTGAACTGTATTTTCAGCACTATTTGGGAGAGAAGTGGCTTCGAAAATGGGATTTCAAGTGAACCTAGAGTAGACCGAGATGTTGAAAATCCCCTACTAACAAGAAACGCAAATCACCACGAACTGGAATGTAAAGGATGTCATCTCCCTCACTTGCCTAACCTGGCTGGGCAGCATAGTTTCCACTACAGGCGAAATGAATAGGGATTTTCAAAGCCAACCAAGATATCACATGAACAGACTTTTATCACTCAGAAATCAATCTGGACATCTACAATTCTCAACACACAGGACAAGATTCGAGTTTTTAATATGAACGTCTCCTATATGGTTCAGGGATTTGGTGAGCGTGTCAAAAAGAGCATTTCCAGCAGGCTGCTTGTCTTTGCTCCATACTGGAAGTCAAATGGTCAGTTGGAAGGCATAAGCAACAAGAAGCTTTGGAAGGCAGTGAACTAACCAAGAAGCTACTTGTTACTCAGCAAATATGAACAAGGAAATGGAGGTGAACTGGATATACTCTGAGAAGGAGACTGTTGAATGACATCACACACCACCAAGCGGGTGGAATCTGAATGGGAAGCGACGGTTTGGATATGCTCCAGAGGGTGACATAGGGAAGATCATGTTGACAGGGAATGATAGCTTCTCGACAATGGTGGAGCCAGTTGACAGTGATGACAAAAACAAACAAACAAACAGTGGAATGTAGATGATTTCATCAAGAAACAGTTTAAGGAGAAGAAACAATGAAAATCTAATGACTGCTCAAGGGTGCTATTTTTCCCTAGTAGTTTCAACTATTCCCCGTCATAATTACAGCCTTCAACCAATAAGTTTAACGCCTTGTTATTCAGTCTCTATTTACGTCAATTACACTATTTGTAGTCAGACTCATTTCCTTAAAAATTATTTAATGAGGCGGAATTAGTGCTAGGCAAGATTTTATCAAGTCATGATAACAATTGCCTAATTTACACCAATACATGCTTACTTCTGCTTGTATTCAGCGATAACATGTCTGAAATTGTTAGAGATAACAGACGGAATTGCATCACTGTTGGGAAAAGTTGAAATTGCATATATATATGTAATAATATAAAGCATCACATGCTGTGATAAGAACTTAAAGTCCCTAGGAAGTTGTGTATAGCCAATAAGGAGACTGTTTACGTCATTTATTCTCTTAAAACTTAAAACTTATAGCATCAGTCACCCTTAGGCAACTGTTTAATCACTTCTTTTGTGTCTATTCTAAGCAGTCAGCAATGCTAATCGCCTAAAAAGAATATCAGTAAGACAAAATAATCAACACTGAAGATGTTCTCCAGGAAGATATAGGGATCTTAGCAGTTTAGTCGTCTATGTCAGAGAATGCAACAAGGCAAAGCGCTTTCATATATGCTACTGATCACTTCTACAGTTTCACAGTTAGTCTACACATCGACCAAGTTCCCACTCATTCTATGCTTCGGCATCTGGAAATTAGTGTAGAAGAAGGATTCGGATAGGTTTACTGGACACAACACACACACACACACACGTTGATGGCGTATTAATAATAACTGCAAATTTGGAAAGACATGTGAACACCTTGTTGTGATAATAAGCAGTAAATTATGGGCGAAAGGTCTCATACAATGTGACAATGCCCCTCTGAGTAGATAGTGAACGTGACGCTTGACTAGTAACGAACAGATTTATGCATGCATTATGAAGGCAGGCCATCTGATCGTTTGAAATACCTATATTTGGAATCCAATCAGTTTGTTTTAATCGGCTATGCTTTCCATGTATAACATAGTTTAGGCTGATTTAAATTTTATTCCTTTACGTTCCCAATGGAACATAGGGCTTCAAGCTAGAGGCTTAAAGTTTCGGTAGCAGTGGTGTTTATTTTTACGGGATGGGGTTGCTAGCCTCATGCCAAACTTTCCCTCTTTGCCAGTCTTGTTACTGGTTTAGCGAGGTAAAGGAGGAGTGCGTCGGCCAGGGATCGAACCCCGAACCACATGCGTGGTTGGCCAGCATTTTACCACTGTGCCACCGATGCTTTAAGTTGATTAGGTCGCTGTTATTCCTAAGCTCCTTAAGAGTTTTATATCAGCTTCTGAGATATTCTTAACGTCAAGCGTTTAACTCCTGTTAACTGATGACCACTTGTGTTTTGCTCACACTACTGACGAAGAAACGAGTCGAAATAATTTGAATCAGGATTGCTTTCTGGTTTTCTTCCACTCTAATAATACAACAGAGAGTTTCCGTCCTCCTGAGCATCCTTTTTCCATAGCTTTCTGTATACTTAATTACACGAATATTTGTGTACTTTACTGTTTGGTTTATGTCAGTCGGCTTCCTGTAGACTATTCAAGTTTCAAAATCTGTAAGACAGAATTTAGCTATTACGATGTTAAATAAGGCCAGTTGGTTGCTTTCTCGTCGTCAACGGTGATTTCTGCTCTTTCAAGAACACCGTTTAATAAACTCTTCTCTCTCTCTTTGTATGCATATATATGTATATATGTTATTGAGCGGATAAGTACTTGTTTAATAGACCTGACAGGACAAATTTGTCTCTAAAATAGTGTTGTTCTTTGTTTTTACTTACATCAGGCACTTACTTCAAGCGAAATTCACAACATGTGTAACCTCACCGACTCCTTCATTTCGTCAACTCAACGGAGCCTTAAAGAAGTCGAACAGAATTGATGACGACAATGATAATGTTTCTATCAAATCACCGAGTATCAAAGCATCGGCGGCAACGGAAGCAGTAAACAATTCAGACAGACTATTTCCATCGAAATGCTGTCCTTTATAAACTGAACCAGTAAAAACAGTTTATCTTAACTAATTTTTGCACAGATAACTTAGAAACAGTCTCTTCAAAAATGAAGTGACTGGAAAACAATAAAAAAAAAACTAGAATATAACCATGTATCATGAAAATGCATAATATTCCAGTCGAATCATATGGCATTGTTTCATTGGAAATAGAGAAAGAAAATTCACATTCCCGACTGACTGTTTAGTCAGTCAAGATGTTCAACCCAATTTCAATACAACTGTCGCCGAACAACATTTAATATTATACATAGTTTAAACAGAATGCACATATATATATTTTTTTCTTTCCATGCATAACTTATCCTGTAAGAATGTGGATTTATAACTCTGACAGCTTTTATCATAACTAGTTATTTTCATTTTAGGAGATGAATAATCATTTTTATGCCAATTGGAGAAAGTCAATTTTCAAACTGTGCATTTATATATATATATATATATTTATATATTGTATATTTTACTATTCAATATAAGTTTAACAGCATTTTAATGCGTATATTGTTTTCACTGATGTCACACAAAATCGGAGACTTACAAGCGAAAACCGACAAACTGGTCGAAGAAGCAGCAAAGACTGGACTCCAGGTGAACATAGACAAGACGGAGGTTATGAAAATAACCAACCAATCACAACAACAGCAGCAGCAACATCCAGCACCAATCACCATCAACGGGAGGGATTTGAAAGAGGTTACTTCATTCACTTATCTAGCTAGGGAGCATTGTCTCAACTACAGGAGGAACGGACGAGGATGTCAAATCGAGAATCGGGAAGGCGAGAAACACATTCATCAACCTGAAACCAATCTGAAAATCTTCGTCACTCAGCCTGCATCAACAACAAAGTGATTCGGATTTTCAATACAAACGTCAAGTCAGTCAGTTCTTCTATACGGATCAGAAACTTGGAGGGTCACAAAGAATATTTCCAACAGCCTGTTGCAGACCTTTATCAACAACTGTCTTCGCTGTATACTGAAGATCAGATGGCCGGAAAGAATCACCAACAAGAAACTATGGGAACAAACAAAACAAGAACCAATCGCTCAACAAATATGCAGGAGAAAATGGAGATGGATTGGACACTCGCTGAGGAGGCCGCTGGGTGACATCGCGCGTCAGGCCAACGCTCGAGTGGAACCCGAAAGGGAAGCGGCGAGTGGGACGTCGGTGCAAGGGTGACATGGAGGAGATCGTGTGAAGAGGAGTTGAAACAGTATGGACTAACATGGATGCAGGTGAAAAGTACAGCAGAAGACAGAAACAAGTGGAGACGTGCAGTTGAAGCCCTGTGTTCCACTAGGAACCCAAGGGAACAATAATAATAATTGTTTTCACTGAAAAAGATATCTTTCAGTTGTAGCTGACGATTTCATCGTCTAGCATTCAGCTGAGCGTTTCGTCTTGTTTTCACTTAAGCGTAGTTATTTATTATGAGTCCAAAAGAAACTGGTAATTTTACGCCATACCATAAATAGTCTCCAACCGTTGGATCTTAGCGCTCTAATGACCCTCTCTGTCTCTCTCTCTAGGTAGGCCATATCCTCGACATGAATTGATGTCATGCTCTGGTTTGATTCATCTACACCAAACTATCCAAGTTGGTAATTCTTCAACCGATATTGCCATTTAGGTAGAAGATGGGTCAGAGTGCCTAGCACATCTCTTAGTCTCTGAAACTGATGATTTCTCACAACTATATAGATTGGCTTACCTTCCTTACTCAGTACTCTCATATGTTCCTTCATGCATTTATTCTCATTGATGAATTTGAATAAAGCAAGAACAACAGTGATTTGTGCAGAATAATATGGTACCATCATTATTATTATTTCGTTGGCCTCTCATCAGCTGCCTATAGCCTAAATAAATTATGAGGTTTATGTACAGAAAAGTTTTAACGTACTTGCAAATTTTTCATGATGTCAGTTGACACAAGGTTCCGCAATTAGTGAACAGTGCTCAGAAAATTGAGCTTATATAGTTTTTACACAGGCAGTTCAAGTTTAAACAAAATAAATGTATGCATACAATGGTAAAGGAGTTACGTGCTAAAGATGAGAGATGCGTAAGATGCTGAGTGACTAATAAATTAGGTTACAATGTACTGAGTTAAACTCAAATCATAGAAACAAGAGACAAGCAAAATTACGCTATATCAAAGGGAGTGAGGTTAAAGCAAAGGATTACGTAATCAAATGAGAGAGAGAATAAAGACATCCAGTTACCAGGACAAGGAAAGACTGATAACTGCTTCTTTCTGAACACATAAATCTGGTTTCAAGCGTTTGATAGAAATTGCTTCGTCAAACTTCGGCAGCTCGCATATATTGTTTTGCCAGCCAACCTACAGAACTCACCAGTGGCCTTGAATGCAAGCCGTTCCTTGGATTGCAGAACCTGTAGTCATTAGATTCATGAAGTCATAACCTGTTGTTGCATGATAACAGGTACTTGGCAGAAATTGAGACACCTGAACTTTAGAATCCCGACTTAGTTGCTGTCTCAAGAATTGAATGCCAGATCGACCTAAAGAGTAGCGACCATGGAGTGAAATATCGTCTTTAATGTATTTCATCACCATTATGTTAACTATTTTCGTGAATAAACAGCTTTCTGATGTACAATACACAGCAAGTTCTGTAATCCAACGAAAACAGTCTGCGTTCAAGGCCATTGGTGCGTTCGTGCTCCGTAGTGGCTATTCTTTACGTCTATCGTTTTGCATAAAGCCAGCGAATGACAAAAGGTAATTGTGATCATAAACTTTCAGCGTTTTCATATCTTCTACTTGCAAGCACATATCATACCTGAAAAGAGCAATAGGAAAATCCTCGGCAGTGCGCTCTCAGTGTAATCACTTTTCTCGGAATGACGAATTTAGTTAGGTGAAGCTTTTACGAACCATTGCCTTTTGGTTATCTTCTCTCTTCACTTATCGTTTTTGCATTTACATGCATACACTGATACGCTTTTATTATTACCATGATCACATAAATATTAAGCCACTTGCTTTCTACGTATAAACATGATGTTTTTTTACATATGTTCTGGACGCCAAGTGTCTTCTAAGCTACATTTTTCTTCACACCTCGTTAGCTGAAAAAAAGCTGTTCATTGAAGACATCAGTCTACATATTCTGAAATGTGTTTGCACTACATGAGTCTTACGTATCACGGTGATCTGTTATTGTGGAATTTGTGGTATTTGATAAAAACACCAGAAAGTCACGTAGATTTACAAATGTTAAGGTTCAAGGTTTTTTCCGAGTATTTATCTGAGACATGAATTTTCCTAAGTAAAATAGCATGATGAAAGATTTCTCCATGCTATTTAAGATGAATACTGAATACTTAAATGTTAAGCCTGCGAAAGGGTGACTAGATTCAACTCGGATTTCTTCATGAACTAACGTCAGTTGAAGAATCCTTGAAAAATAAGAAGTGTTGTACTGCTATTTCATGCTAACTGTGAACTGAGCAGCTGTGCGTACCCAGGACTTTCATTTTGTCACTTGTGATGATTACGTTTAGCATTCAGCTGTTCCATTGGACTCTCTGCTGAAGAGCCTGTAACTGGGGTGAAACAGTTGTTCAGTGCCCCTTGGTTTCTTTGTCATGAATAAATGAGAGTAAAAGTAGTTTTGCCAAAGAAACAGAATGACGTAGTGACATAAATATTGCAGATGATAAGGGGAGAAAATAATTCTCTTTATTAAATTCTCCGGAAAATTCTAAACGTTTTATTAAATAACATATAATGGGAAATGTTTAAGCATACAATTTGAAAATTATAATACTGTTATTTGTAGTAGTACTGCTAGCAGTTTTAATAGTAATATTAGTGGTATTAGTAGACCAACGTGTTATTGGTTGCATAAAATACGAAGAAAATGGATTGACAAAGACAAAAGCTGGACGTATTTCTTTTGGATGCATGCTGTGGGCTTGAACTTTCGGATCGCTAGTACCTCAGCTATACCCAGATACCTTGGCTATCCCTTTGGGAGGTTTGATTGAATCTTTTAAATGAGTCCAAAGGACTTTTCAAATGGAACTGTATGTTTTGAGTCCATTAGATGTTCCGTTATTAAAGTGTATAGTCACTTGCGTTCTCCTTTTACTAGCCAGGCTGGACAGGTTTCCTGAACGCGTTTTACAAGAGGACGCAGGCTACGGCCAGCGTGAAAGTTTGTTCTAAAACTATTTTATTTGTTAGATTCTTGTCGTTTTCGAAGAGTCTCCCGCCTCGAAAGTAGTGTTCCTAGAATAAATTTGTTACTAGCTACTGCACGAAAGATGGCGTTCTACAGTAAAGCCTGTCCATCCTAACATGCAAATTACCATGGAATCGCAACTAGACAACAAGTTTAATTTTTTTCCCTTAATGTGAGAGAAAGAAACGATAGTATAGTCCACATACGGAAAATACTTGGACCGAACAATATCCTCATTATAACAGCTTTTGTCCTGTTAGCTATAAGTATGGATTAGTGAAAAGATCGTACAACAGAGTCGGAAAGCTATGTTCAGCCAGTAAGCTGAAAGAAGAAGAAGAGGACTTTGTGAGAAATGCCTAAGAGAAAGCGGATATCCTAGGGGATTTATTGTGAAAGTCGGGAAAACGAAACACTCAACTCCATACAAAAAGTAAGCAGTATTTCAAAGGAATTGATTAAAGAACAGAAGAAGCAGTGAGAGGATGTTTGCCTGCAGCTAAGTTCGCTGAGTCCTTACACAACAACACGTACATAGCAGACAACTGCGCTCATAAATTTACAAGCACTTACGATAGCAAGTACACTGGCAGGACAAAAAATGAACTTCGATGCTGTCATCTGAGCATATTTCAAGAAATATGTATCGAAAATGAAATCACTAGACACTTTGTGAATACTTGATACTTGTTGAGATTTGAGAATTGTTCAAAAAGCTGAATCTTCAGAAGACGTCATATTTACTACGATTGAAATCAAGCGCTTACAACCAATTTTGTGCCTACAAAAGCAGAATGTAATCAATCTCTCACTTCCTTGGTAACGTCACTTTCATTTTGCTTACACTAACTGATTGCACAATTATACATACTAGTGATTTCAACTCATGCAGCTAACTTATATCCTATGAACTATAATTTTCTTATAACCCTATAGGTTAACACTGTTTGTATTTCTTTCCATTTTCACCTCCCCTTTGTTTTCCACTATGAATTGCGTCTTAGTCGTTGATGAATCAAAGTGAAAAGATTGTGTTGCCTACACTCTGGATAAATTTATTGATAATATTTTCTCGACTACCACTCAAGTTTGCCGTTTTCAGCCTCTTAAAACCATTGCAATTTCAGGTGGTCTACAGCTGATGAGAACCTGAGAAGTGAAATGATGTCATTTTACACTGCTTCATCGAGATATATAATAAATCTTTGAAATTATAGTTTAATCTGTCGACTACTGTTCATAGAATGACTTATCCTCTTGAACGGATTTGCGGACAGTAGATAGTCAGCCATGTGACGAAGTAAAATTAATAAAAAGAACGAATCTCTTACAGTCTGACAATCGTTTCACACTTTATTGCGCATTTTTAAAGGTTGGTAATGATTATATTTATTTTTTTTTAAACATGAGCGATAATAAGTAAAACATTTTCAAGGAATAAATATTTCCAAGCATCCGTGGAAACTTTATGTTGGACGAGTACATATAAACATATGCAGGTGTATGGGTAAATTAGATGCGAGAACCCTACACTTTTGAATGAAGTTTACAAAGGCTAAAACTAATTTTCCTAACTCAGCATTAATACTAGAGGTAGAACTAATAGAGAAGGTTTAAAGCTCAGGTGGATGATTTGGGTTTGACTTGTCTGAGCTAGTTGATTTAACTGTGAAGCACTCCAGTGCTGAAAAGAATAGAAAAGAAATATCTACTGACTGTCTTCAAGTAGAATGAATATCCATACAATTTCACCAAAAAATGTTTAAACTCAAATCGAAGCACCAACAAGAAACCATCCTCGAAGACCACAAGAAAATTCATTCTATCATATACATGAAGAATATCTCTGAAATAGCGGCTAGAATACTTACACCATTTAAAATAGACATTGCACACAAGCCAACACAACGGCTGCATTCAATATTGTGCAGACCGGCGACAAAAGAAGGAAGATAAGATCAATATCATTTACAAAATAAATTGCATAAACTGCGATAAACACTACATTGGTGAAACTAGGCATCCCCTTCGAATCTGAATCCAAGAACATTAATCAGTTGTGAAAAGACACCATATGTATTCTTTCATATCGGTGCATGCAGACAATCATGAACACCAATGCGATTGGGAGAATGTACAAATTTTAAACAGAGGAAACACTAAAAAAGTACTGCCAGGGAATTTCTAGAAGCCTGATACTCACATGAATAGTCAGCGATTAACAAACACATCATTATAGATCAAATTTACCAACTAATAGAAAATAAGTTACATGACGGGAAAGTTCAAATTCTATCCATGTCAATAAAAATGATATAAATTGACAAGTAATCAAAACAATGGTTTTCAGGAGATACAATTATATAGCCATTCGTGGAGAATCCTAACAAGTTCCCTTTTTATATTAAAACTTCCGCTGAAGATGTTGTCTATAAGGCTAATGAAAGCTTCACAATTAAATTAACCAGCTTAGAGAACACAACCAAATCAAAGGTAGAACTATCCGTGAATGCAGTATATAGAAGCAGTAGCTGCGTACTGCTGTTGTAAACCCGAACCAAACCGATGTCTCAGTGATCAAGTGTGTGTGGAGAAAGTGTGTTTACCACAGATCATTCATCCATTTGCATTAGAAAAGTTTGATAAATTCGCCTGATATACCTAATCAATAAAGATCACCATAGAAACGTAGATGACATCCAGTGATGAACAGTAAATGAATAGAAATGTCCTTATAAATAATTACCGTGTTCACCTTCATAAGCATACTTGAGTATCTTTTCCAGGTCAGTTAGCCAGATAAGTGAGGGAGAGAGAGAGAGACGCACAGTGAATAAATATCTAGAGTTGGATTGTTTTGGTGGGGGGGGGCATTCGTTCATCTCAAATAATCTACGTGACTCTTTAATAACTGCTTCAAATAAATATATGAAGGTCTCTCAACCAGTAACACCAGAATAATAGCAGATCTCTAAACGGATTTTGATGATGTTTCAGTAAGCCATTAGATTAGTTATATGGGACACTGATAGGTCGCTGACTGTGTAGTAGTCACTAGCGTGATGATGATGATGATGAAAATGCAACGAAAATGAAGCTCAGTTAAGATATCTTTTCGGCAATTTCATCTTCAGAATTTGTACACTTGCATTTTTATACATAAGTTAACATAGATACAATTATTGTTTACTTCAACGAAGGGTGACTAAAGGTGATGATAATTCCTAACTTGATATGAAAGTTTCAGTGTGTTAAAATAGATCATAAGGCGCATACTCGCTACTGTGGGGCTAGTTTCATAAGCTGTTCTATGCGTATCCTTACAAAACTAATTAGAGAACACTACACAACATAGCTGCAGAAAGGAGACACTGATTCGACCACAGGCGCTATTAGTGAACATCTTGTCACAGCATTTCAACTAACTCATCATTCAGAGTCACTTATAAAGTGAACAAAAATCTACCAAAGAATGTGTACTCCACACTTATTTGTAGTATAGAAGCACACTTCATCTGGGGGTAGGAAATTAAACAAATTGAAAATATAAGTTTGCTGATTGTTTCCAGACTCTCGATAAAGTATCTATTTCAATTTTGTAAGTATTAAGTCCCGAATAGGACGAAATGCGCATGCTGAATCCCACTGTCAGTCACCGTCCACCATACCACCTCATCGCACAGAATAGTAGATGAAATTTCTCCACACTTTCACGTAATATTCCACATTGAAGAGTATTATTAATACGAGTGAACACTCAACAGGTTACCTAACAGTGTTAGGCATGGTTAGCTGAAGAACACTAATATCTGCTCTTTTTACACTACACCCAAATGACATAATTGGTTACTGACAGCTTATAATAAACAACAATACATATCGTGTTAAATTATCGGGTTTTCTGGAAGCCTCTAAAATATTAGTGCTTGAAGTGATTTTCAGAACCCAAAAATTCATATGTACAACAGTACATAGGGAGTATGGTATTAACAGACTAGCGAAATAAGTCATTCAGATGCCTAAGATAATATCGCAATCATTTTAGGTTTAAAATAAATATAAAGTGTCGGTAAATGCTAGATACTATCCGAAGATATGTGCCTCCTGTATATACAAAATGAATGTGGTGCAGAGAAAATGTTTTTTATTCCTTTACCTTCCCAGTGGAATAAAGAGTTTCACGCTAGAGCTTTGAAGTTTCGGCAGCAGTGGTGCTTATTTTAAGGGAGGGGGTTGATAGCCTCATGCCTAACCTTCCTTCTTTAGCAGCCTTATTGAGGCTTAGCGAGGTAAATGAGTGTGTCGGTCAGCGATCGAACCACGAACCACCTGCATGGTTAGCAAGCATTCTACCGCTGTAACAACGACGCAAAAAAAATGATTACAACAAAATATGCAGTGTAACTAACAATCACGGTTTAGGAATACACAGTACAAGGTTTCGCTGCTATTTGATTTTGAGATACTTGGCTATAACATATTATCCTTAAAATGATAAAATGGGTAGACTATTGTAAGAATTTATAACACCAACTACATTTTATCGAATATTGCAGAAAAGAAATTAGAAAATTAGGTGCAGATGAAAATTCGGCGATCTAATCTATTTTCCAGCATTTAAAATGAATTACTTTCTTGCGAGTAATGTCAACAAAATTATTATATCGCCTGACATATCGGTTTATTAAAATAAATTCAACCAGTGGTGTGCATTTCATTGACGACTGACTGATGCAAAGAATAATTTTTTTTTAAAAAGTGAAACTTTTATGGAAGAAATATTTCCTATTGACATGAAACAAATCAATTCGGAGTTAAGGTTATAAAAATAAAAGAGCGATTCACAGTTATTTGCATTCATCAGTCAGTGGATATTATCTTTTTTCCTGATGAATTTATTAGTATAATTTATCTACACGACGGAATATTGTAAAAATGGGTGTTTCTGGAAAGACAGAAACAGGCCATCTTGACAGCTTATGAAGTGATCATTATGACACTGGTTGCAATAATTCCAGGCAATGGAGAAACGTTGACCTGGTCGCATATATAGACTGAACATGTTAACAGAATACTGTATAGGCTAAGGAACAGATTGGTACAGTAATATTTTGATTATAAATTCAATTGATGAATACGATTCGACAGAACACACATATATCGATTAAGACTAGTCTGAGTGTATATCACCTTTTGTTCGCACATGAAGTTTGTTGTGTTGTGAAAATTGGTCAACAAAATGCAGTCTGACCAAGATTTGTATTCAGGAGTGAAACTAGCTGAACTTTTTCGGTGCCCGTTAAGTCTCAGTCATATTGTTCCAAATGAATAACTTTTTATTAGAAATCAGTCAGTAGTCCCTTTCAAATGGTGTTAAGCTGAATCCCTCCAAATGTCAGGTGGTTAATTTCACTCTCGGGCGCAAGCGTGACTTACATGAACTGATTAGTTCTCATTGTTCCACTATCATGGATGGCACTGAAGCTGAAACTTAATCGAACATTAAATACCTTGAACTATGTATTTCCTATGATCTTTCCTGGGCTCCCCACATAATGTTAGTTTCTAGAAAGATATTTCGTTTGACGTTCTACGTAAGGAAGTTAAGACTATCTGCCGTCATTCCGTTTCTACTGTTGCAGTTTGTTAATACTTGTATTCTGCCTATACTTTTTTACTGCTCCCCATTAATCTTTCCCGGGGTACTTAAGAAAGACTACGAGCTCACTTTGTAACTGAAAGGTCCTGGGTTTGAACCTTGTCGGCGGGTGCGTTCTGTGAGGAGTCCTAAACTAGTACGAAACAGCTGTCCAGTACTCCTTGCAGGTTTTCCAATGGTTCTCTAACTGATGTCAGCTCATGATGAATTCCTTTAGCCAATCAGTCGAATCCCTACAAACCAATACTTCAACACCAATGAGGTTCCCGCCAGTGACCTGCCCTATTCAGGTAGGTAGTTACCAGGTGTTCTAGTGAAAAGTCGTGACCAGTAGGGTGCAAGAGGCTGGAGGTGAGGTAGTAACTCATCGAAGAAGGCATTGCCGAGTGGTCGAGCTATGTCGTGAATTGGTAGAAGTTAGAATTCATGGACTGGCCACTGGATCGGGTCCCAGTAGCTGAATGGTTTACGAGCTAGCTCGCCTTGTAACCGGAAGGTCCTGGGTTCGAACCGTGGTGGTGAGTGAGTACTGACGAAGCGTTCGGAGAACTAGGACGAAACATTTGGCTGACCAGTACTCCCAGGTGGCTTTCCAGTGGTTCTCTAACTGATGTCAGTTGATGATGGAATCCTGTAACTAATCGATCAAATCCCCACACACCAATACTTGAAAGACTATGTTATAGTGAGAAGGGCAGTAAAAGCCGTCAGAAAGGCGAGTGAGTTGTTGCTAAACCAATTCGTTATTACTATTGTAGATAGACATATGGACGCCTGAAAGAAACCAGTGAATATTATCTTGTCAGATCTTGAGCATCCTCTCTGTACACAAGTCTCTCTTTGCACCCCACAAGGTATAAGTAGAAGCAACTATAGAAGGCTATGTGCTTAGATGACCAAGTATTCAAACTCTGCAATACCTTATTTGGCTTTATATCATGAATGAGAATGAAGAAAATAAATGAAATAATCTAATAATACACATACTACTGATGTATTCATTTGAGTAGCTGGATTACACCGATTTCGAACAGTATTATCCGATAGCAAAATTGAAGTAAACTAAATATCAGACAGCTGTTTCTCTTGTTTAGAGGCAAGCTCATCAGTAAGGTAACCGGTTCAACTCAGCACAGAGAGCCAAATCATTTCAAACCACCCATGTTCTGGCCACCTACTTAGACTAATAGCCAATACACAGAATCAAATTTGATGTAATATGCATCATTTTATTCCCCAGCTTTCGATATATCATATTTGACTGTCATATTTCATGACACAATTTGTAATTACTTGAATAAATATTGGAAGGTGTGTATAGGTTCAATGGATAGCTGAATACGTAGTATGTGATTGTTAGTTGGATTTTGTGCATTTAGGGATGGAATACGTGGGTTTGAATTATTGACGCACTCGTCTTATTGATGTTAGATGGTTTATTTTTATTTATTTTATTTATTATAGCTTGATTCCACACCGTATTTTTGGTACAAGTATGGAATTTTCAGCATATGATATCGGTAGCCCAATTTTGCAGGCCGACCATAGATATCGGGTGTGCGCCGGCAGGGGATCGAACCCCGGACCATGTGCATAGTCGGCGAGAGTCCTAGCCACTGTGCCACCGATGCACAGGGGGTGGTCGGCAAAAAGCCCTACCTGACCTAGATGTCGTGCTTGTTGGCACTCACCAGTCAGAAAGGCATATCTGCAACCTTGGCGAAACTCATGTCCCTTCTGAAATTGGAACTCTTGTCACCCAGTGCTACAGTTAGAGGCATTAACATTGAGTTATTCAAGCTCACGACTGACCTCTTGTAGGACTGTATTGGATATGTTGATTGGACAATAGTCAGTGACAATTCAAAGTGCACCGTGACGGCAAACCACCTACAATGGTGGCTGCATCTCAAATTTGACTGATAGAATTCCGTTTGCACCAAACAAAAGACTGGACACATCACACTAGTTACTAGTCTTCATCCAAAGTACTGATCGTACTTCCCGTCGTAAGACATTAAAACCAACCTATTTACAGTGACAAAACTATTCTATAATTTGTTCTAACTGACTTTGGTGATTCAGACACCGTCAACTTGTACTTCATTCAGGAATAATTGTCATCTTCCTCAACTCACTATCAAACCAATCAGTTTCAGTCTGGCCGTTGATTACACTTCTTCTCCAATCTCACACTTCCATAAAATCACTCTGAACCCTTAGATTTTGCTTACGTTCTCCTAGTCGACATCGTCATCGTCAGCTATACGGGAATTGAAACTGAATATGCCATATATTGTTTTATTACTGCACGTTTAGTGTCTAGCAGTCTTATCAACGATTTTTCACAAAAACCGATGTGTCTATTTCTGTCTTATTGATGGGTCATTTTCGAATACACAGAGAGATAAGCATTCCATATTTATACCAGATATTTTTTCCATTGCCTGACTTCCAAATGGAACACACAGCTTTAAACTTTGGAGTTTCCCTAGTGCTAGTGTAGCTTTTACAGCGATAGGTTCCTAGACTCACGCCCAATCGTCTCTTTTCTCTGAGAGCAATAACGACGTGTTAACTAGGAGAGGTTATTATGAGCACATACAGCAGATATCAATTCTGCCCAAACCATTTTTCTGGCGTGCACTTTACCATTGAACTGACAATGCTTTAAATTTTATTTTTTCTCATCTAAAAATTATTGCATGATAAAAATTAATCCTTGAAGATAAATAAAATAAAGTGGGCAGTGGAACTAATTTAAAAAAAAGTTAAATATTTTTCACATCAAAAACTTGTGTACCTGAAAGTGAAAATTATGAAGCACATCACAATATTTGGATAAGTAGATAGATAGACAGATAGATAGATAGATAGATAGATAGATAGATAGATAGATAGATAGATAGATAGATAGATAGATAGATAGATAGATAGATAGATAGATAGATAGATAGATAGATAGATAGATAGATAGATAGATAGATAGATAGATAGATAGATAGATAGATAGATAGATAGATAGATAGATAGATAGATAGATAGATAGATAGATAGATAGATAGATAGATAGATAGATAGATAGATAGATAGATAGATAGATAGATAGATAGATAGATAGATAGATAGATAGATAGATAGATAGATAGATAGATAGATAGATAGATAGATAGATAGATAGATAGATAGATAGATAGATAGATAGATAGATAGATAGATAGATAGATAGATAGATAGATAGATAGATAGATAGATAGATAGATAGATAGATAGATAGATAGATAGATAGATAGATAGATAGATAGATAGATAGATAGATAGATAGATAGATAGATAGATAGATAGATAGATAGATAGATAGATAGATAGATAGATAGATAGATAGATAGATAGATAGATAGATAGATAGATAGATAGATAGATAGATAGATAGATAGATAGATAGATAGATAGATAGATAGATAGATAGATAGATAGATAGATAGATAGATAGATAGATAGATAGATAGATAGATAGATAGATAGATAGATAGATAGATAGATAGATAGATAGTTATAATGCAGATTAAATCTGATATTGCGACATTAGATTTTGTCAGTTAGGAAAAATTATTATATATTACTCTAAAAGACGTGTATCTCACCGACCTGAATAAATTTGTCAGGCATGAAGTCAGTCAGAAAATTGTGTAGTAGAGTAAATTGTTGTTATTATTATCATTATTATTTCATCAAAAACAATTTGAATAAAAAGTCAAAACTTAATGGTGTGTGTTTGAATTGACACTGATTGACTTAGCTGGTTATTTCACACTTGAGTACACTATTCTCATTGTAACGTCATGCATTGAGGATTGTTGTTTATACACTGTAGTTAATTGATGCAGTACACAAATATTTTTTCTTAGTCACTGAACAAGAGAAACAATGGCAGCTTCCTTCACGTCTATACTTTAGTCAAGTTTCAAAAAAGCTTCTGCCAGTCAAAGAATTGTTAACTAGTCGAGATTATTCACAATGGAGATATTGGATATTTTTTTAGTGGGTTTGTGAAATGTTTATTGTGTTATAGAATTCAGCATTATTATTGTCATTATTCCCTTGGGTTCTGAATGAAACGTAGCACATCTCTATCTCATATTGTTCTCTGCAGTCCCGATTACCTGGCCTCACGATTGCGCATGTGCTTTCACCTCTTTATCACACCGGCTCCTTCGCGTCACCCTCGGAACCACGCCCAACTCATCGTCTCTTATTCGATTTGCACTCCAGTGACAGCCTGCAATACCACCCTACGGTTTCTTCAGCGTGTGTCCGTTAGATTTCCATTTTCTTTGGGATATCTTATAAGCAATAGGTTTTTGATTGAACCGTTCTCAAAGTTACTCGTTGCTAATTCTTCCCGACCCGCCATCTGATTTTCACTATGGAGCCAGAGAAGGAAGTTGTTGATGAAAGTCTGCCACAGCTTGATAGAAATGCTTTTCGTAACACACCCACCAAGTGTCTGACCCATACAGATGAACTGACTGATTTAATATTTGTGCTGAAAATCAGAATTTTGTTATTTATGCTGCTGAGTGCAGAAGATCAGCAAACTGAAATCAGAGTGATGAAGGTCCAGCTTGCCAACACAGTCGTCATTTCGACATTGTCATCTGTTCGGCCTTTGGTTCCAACTATGCTTGCTAAATAAGTAAACGAAGTGACCTCTTTCAAATGTCTCCCGTTGTTAGTGATTGGTGCTTGTTGTGCTTGATTGTTCACTTTCATCACTTCCGTCCTCCTTATGTTCACTTGAAGTTCTGTCTTTTATGCTTCTTCAGCCAGTATGACGTGGGACATAAGTCGTTCATGAAGTCCAAATATTCCAGAGTCTTCTTGTCGGCCGACTTATTCCTGTCTCCTCGCTGCCCGCATAATTCAGTCCACCTTTAATTACGAATAGCACTGATGGTAGTAGTCACCTTTATCTTAGTCCGGTCTTCATTTCAGACGCCTCACTGACTTTCCTGTTGTGTATCACTTGACTTCTTTTTTTTTTACACAAACTGCTGAGTGAGATTCATAAAGATTTGGGGCATACTATAATGCTGAAGTAGTCTCCAAATTACTTCGCGATCATCACTATCGAAGGCTTTCTCAATGTCGATCAAAATGAGGTAGAGGTTTGAATGGCATTCTGTGATCTGTTCGGTGGTGATGATGAGGATGGTGGTATGTAGATTTGCGACTTGATCCTCACAAGATCTGTTTTTCCTGAATCCAACTTGTTCAGCACTCCTAGTAATTACATATTCTACATCATGATGAACTCAATACAAAGTTGGTGGATCATATTTTGGTAGATGGGTTACCATCACGACCGACCAAACAATAAATTTCTGGAAAGCAGCTTTTCATTAGGAGTAAGACTTTGATATTTCTACTTTAACATCTAGTATAATGGTTTTTGTTACTCAATAACCATATAGATGATAACGTTTTTACAAATCAGCTAAGGAAGCATTTTATGACTAAAAATGCTCACGCAAAGTGATTTAGAATTAGAGGATTTACAAGTAATTATCGAGTCATTCTTATGATTCAAAGGCAAAGGTGAAACGTAAAGTTACCGTCGTTTAGCGATAAATTTTCGGTCAGGTTCTGGTAATAATGTTAAGTTTAGACCTATCGTTATTACCTCTCCTTTTTTGAAACTAATGGAGAAATTATTGTTACTAAAACTTGTTCCCTCCCTAAGTTTCTCAAATGATCCAAAGCAGTTTACTTACAAACAGGGTAGAAGTACTTTGGACGCTGCTGCTGTGTTTCATCACAACATTTTATCCTCCTTAGACAAAAAGGCCAAGTATGTCCGTTGTACGTTCCTTGATTATACATCTGCTTTCGACTCTGTACCTAGAGGCCTATTGTTAAACAAGCTTAGCCTTACACAAACTGAGCCTTGGGCTATTAACTGGCTGCACTCTTACTTCTCTAATAGGATGCACTACACGGCATATAATGGTGTATCTTCCTCTCCTTTGCTTACTGAAGCTTGAGTTCCTCAAGGTGCTGTTCTCTCTCCGTTTCTCTTTTCCTTCTTCTTACACGATTTACCTCTTTCAGACGAAATCAACTTCGTCAAATATGCAGATGATCTGACTGTATCGTTTCCCATTAAGTCTCAGTCAAACTGTCTCAAATTAAATAGCTTCCTGTCGGACATCAGTGAGTGGTCTAAACTAAATGGTCTCATGCTGAATCCCTCAAAATGCCAGACTATTGACTTCTCCCTTAGGCATAAACGAGATCTACAAACACTAGTAAGTTCTCATGAAGCCTGCTGCATTGAGGGGACTAAAATTGAAACTAAGTCTAATACAAAATACCTCGGTCTAGTTCTATCTTCCGACCTTACTAGGACATCTCATATCCTAACGATTTCTAAGAAAGTGTTCTGTCTAACCTACTACATTAAGAAACTTAGACAATCTGGAATCACCCAACCTCTAATTTCACAATTTGTCAACTCTTGTACCTTACCTATTCTACTTTACTGCTCCCCGTTAGTCTTTCCTGGGCTACTGAAAAAGGACTATACCATCCTGAGAAGGATGTTGAAGGTAGTTAGTAGGACTAGTGGTGTAAAACTCAGTCAGCTCGTCACTACATTAGTTGAAAGGCATCTGAATACATGCGAAAAATGGTCTAAAACCATACTCTCTGACCCCCAACACCCCGTCTATTCCCAGCTCTCGCATTGTATCTCATCAAGTAGAACCAGAAATCAGTATAAAATAATCTATGCTCATACAACCAAGTACAGGAACTCAACGATACCATACTTGGCCCGTGTTCTAAGTGACAGAGACAATGTTAAGCAGGAAACCTATGACTTGCTTTGTTATTAGCAACATAATTTTAGGCTCTTTTATTTCTCTCTTATTTTGTATTCTATTGTGAACTCCTTCTTAAACATACTTAGCTACCTAAATTACTAACATTAGCTTACTTTTTGTACTTTACGGTATTTTCTTCTTTTGTGTATCTACTGGTTCCGACTATATTAGCACTATGAGTATTACAAAATTGTCCTGTCATTAACCATCATGTAATTATTAGTTTTTGTGGTTTTTATTTTTTGTTCGGCAAAATTAACTGACAATCATTGGTTGTGAACGCCATTATCACCACCTTAAAATTTTGTATTATGCAGGATTTCTCACACTACCACTACAAACACTGCATTAGACCTGACAATGAAAAACAAAACAACAACTCTGAAATGTTATTTTATGATTGTTTAGAGTTGTTTCAACCAAATTTACTCATCTTCTTGGCGATAAACATTCCTAAATATCATTTCATAACTTCTTGTATGACTACAGCTTCACTGTCACCATGCATAATCATATCATGTTGTTGTTTATTTTCCTTTCTACTTCTTGGTATTTTTTCGCATTATTTTTATTATTTTGTGTTTTCTTTTGCTGTTGTTGTCTTTATATTTATTTTTTTGAAACACTCCATTTAAACGTTGAATAAAAATTAGATGCAAATCTCGTAGATATGTGCTGAAAATTCCACACTGTACCACTAGTACTGTTTCTGGAATAAAGCAAATTATTATTATTATTATAAAGTTACCGTCATTCAGTGTTAGATTTTCGGTTTGAAAACCAGATCTATGACTTCGTCTTAAGTATCTGAATACAAAGCATTACATACTCTTGTCCAGCTGCTAAGTTTTCAATACGCATCTTAAACTAGCCTGATTAACAGATGTTACAAATGACACAGAGGAAATAATCTCGTTACAGTTCAGTGCAAAATTTGTTTCGCATACCCAGAAATGTGATTCCTTAAATGTAATGTCAAGTAACAGAATTACATTGCATAACAACAAATAAATTACACCAATGTATAAATATTTGAAATAAATGAGATTTCTGGCTTATATGATAATGTTTTCGGTGATGAACCCTCTGAGCTTAATTGCTTTACTATCTAGTTAACCTTGTCCTTCTTCACAACGTCTTCAGCCCAGGAAGAACATCACTTGAGAAGTAGGTAGCACTAGATAATTTTCTGGTCTTATTTTTACAATCTGCAGGAATAAGCTCTCACCACCACACCAAGAACTGGAGTCAGTGTCTTCAGATTGTGAAAGAAGCGCGTGCAGCATGAATCGGTGGCGAAATCTACTTTCATACGTATAATATACTGAATTAGCATATTTTTGATTGATTCCAACGAAGTTAGTTGTTTTAAAGAATTTAGTTATTGAGGAGTGTGTCGAAAAGAGTGAGGCTGACATCTGTTAGAAACCCATTGGAAAATAACACGGGGAGTACTGGACAGCTGTTTAGTCCTAGTTTGAAACTCTTCATCAGTACGCACCCACAGGGACTCGAACTCAGGATCTTCTACGTGTTCAGTCAGACAATGCACGTTCTTTCGATGAAAACGAAAATAAACATGTGGACATGTAATGTCCTCACAATGTCCTTGGCTGGACATACTGTCCAGACTGCAAAAGAAATGCGAAGATAAATGAGGTGTTATATGCCACTCAGGACTCAAGAAAACAGTAATAATAATAAGTAGGTTGAAAGCAGAACAGCTCACATATGATATTTCTTTAGAAACTGTTCAGTGACTATGAATTAATCTTCAGGTAGAAAACAAGATTAACGAATATTTCATCCATCAGTTTTCCTTTATGTTTACAGAGCATTCTTTTAATTCACAAGTGTGCATCTTTATTCACTTTCATTTGTCATAATTTGACTATTCTCTAGAGATAACGATAATTTCTGATGAATGACAGGTGAAAAAATATGAGACACGATGAATACAATGAACACAGCCTGTTGAGATGTTGATTTCTAACAACAACAACAACAACAACAAAAACAGAAAAAGTGATTGATGAATATATTTTAACAGTTGTCAACATTTCTTAGTCCCTTGTGTTCTGCTGTTATTTTGCTTTGTCATCTGTCATAGTATCTCACTTCGACGCCATTATGAAGTAGGATAGTGTCATAGCTGTAGTCAGATATATCAGTATGCTTCACTCAGCTAAATAAACTGCATGTTAACTTCTGATAGGAATTCTCACAATCTGTTTGTTTATGATAGATACTTCTCGACAAGAGACAAGAATCTTGTCATTTCAATAAATACAGGTATAAAACATCAAGTAACTGTATGACAGAGTTTTGCATAGAAAGGACAAGTTTATGGGCGTGACAGAAGCTTGTGTCAGTTTTCCTAATCTCAGTAGATTATTTTAATCATCTTATCTTTCGAAATTTTCTCACTTTTATCTTCAGGACGTTTCTTTTAATTTTAACAAGTGTATTTATTAAGTGTATTCTTCTAATAGATGCTTCACTTACAATACAACAGTGTTTTTGAAATAACTTAATTTCCATTTGCATACCGTGTATGCAATCAACAAGGAGCAGTTTCGGTTGTGGACTGTACTCTAGATACAGGAAGTCTCTGGAGATAAATCTGAGAAACTGGCTAGCAGATTATTCCATCATAACCTACTTACAAACGCATGACTGATTTGTCATTTTTCGAGGCTTGGGCTAAAAACATACATGTCTACAAAGTGACACAGTAGTATTTTAAGAAGGTGAGTAACTGGAATTATTATTATTCCCTTGCGTTCCAAGTGGAACATTGGGCTTCAAAAACACATCTCCACTTTGTTCTGTTTTCTGCCGTCCTCTTCAGCTGGGTCCACGATTGGTCAAACTCTCTCATCTCCTCCTCACACAATCTCCTTAATGTTACCCTCGCACCGACGACCCACTCGTCGCTTCCCATTCGGATTCCACTCGAGCACTGGCCTGGTATGTGATGTCACTCGGCGGCCTACTCATTGTATGCCCGATCCATCCATCTCCACCTTCTCCTACATATTTGTTTAGCGATCGGCTTTCGCCTGTCGGTTTGTTCCCAGAGTTTCTTGTTGCTTACTCTTTATAGCCATTTTATCTTCAGTATGCAGCCTGCGAAGTGGGCAGCTGTTGATGAAGGTCTGCAGTAGCCTGTCGGAAATCCTTTCCATTACACTCAGTGCAAGTTTCTGACCCGTAAAGAAGCACTAACCGTCTTGACATTGGTGTTGAAAATGCGGATCTTCTTCCTTATGCTGAGTGCGGAAGATTTCCAAACTAGTTTCAGGATGATGAAGGCGTGTCTTTCCTTTCTGATTCTGGCTGACTTTTACACCTTCGTCCGGTCCGCCTGTAGTTGAAACGATGCTTCCCAAATAAGTGAAAGAAGTAGCCCTTGCCAAATCTCTCCCGTTGATGGTGATTGATGCTGGTTGTTGTTGCTGTTGGTCGTGGTTGGTTATCTTCATCATCAACTCCGTCTTCTCTATGTTCTCATGGAGTCCTGTCTTCGCTGACTGCCTGCTTCTTAAGCCAGTTTGTTGGTTCTCGCTTGTAAGTTTTCAAGTTTGTGTGACACTAGACATATATCATCCACTCGCGAAATTTAGATCTTCGAGAGTCTTATTGTCAGTGGTCCAGAGTATTCCTGTCTTCTCACCCCCAACGCACAGTCTGACGCATGATTTGGTCCAACACAATTTAGAATATCATCAATGATAATAAGCAGACAGCTTATCTTACTTCTGTATGCACTTCGAACACCTCGCTGAGTGAGTATGCCGTTGTGGATCACTTGACAAGTGGTGGGGTTGTCTTATACCCATCTGTTGAATCAGGCTGACAAAGACTTGAGGTATATTGTGGTGGAATGTATTGATTTCATAGAAAGCACGCTGTTTGAGTGTAATGGAGAAGGTAAGACTTAAGAATAGTTAACTGAATCACTGTACAGTTCGTTCATGAACAGTCAGCTGAGCCCCATTATTTCTAACGAGTAACTGGTGAACAGGCTATATCTCGAAATTCGCGAATCAGGGTATTAGCACACGACAATAATGAGACATCGTATGATAAATTGTTTACTCTACAACAAGTGGACAAACTTAGTTTCCTGTAAATATCCAATGCTGAGCATATCGCATAGTCACTTAGTCTTGTAATTAACTTTTCCTTGAAGTGCTTATGCAAATAACACCTAGTGTTCAACACAAGTAAACATTTCAGTCAACAGTAGGAGGAATCAGAATAATTTCTGTCGAAAAATAATGGGCTGTCACAAAAAGCAGGTAAGTGGTTCTAACAATTACTAGAGTGGTAATCCTGATGACAATTATGACTCAGTAGACTTATACACTCAATCAATCTTTTTTTCCACCTGCATATAAGTTCTTAATTTCCAGAAATTCATATGATTAAAGACGATGAAAATTAACGCGGAAATATGAAGTCATCTATAAAGAAAAGAAAAGCATTTGCATTTCCAACTTTTACAGCACACTTTCTTTGAAAATATAAGAGCCAGATATCGTTAGATTATTAAATTATAGGAAACAAGATACTCCCGATTCACATATTCTAGCTGAAAAGGCCACAAAATATTAGTATTTAACTGAAAACGAGTTGAGTCATTCAAATTTCTCATATTTTTGCAAGATGCAGATTTAGATATAAAAGAAGTAAGACTGATGACTGGTATCAGTGGCGTCACTCAGCCATGTCACGTCACGCAGTATTAACATTTCATCTCACCAGTTTATGCAAATGATGTCTCATCACGCTTATTTCCTCATTCATCCTCAGATAATCTCCACTTCAAAGAGACATTTTGTTCACACACACTTTACATCTCACATTATAGCCAGTGGACACACACAAATGCACAACAAAACACTACAACTTCTCCAACACCTGCCAGTAGTGAATTCACGCTTCAAGTGATTCTGTTATTTCACCAGAAATGTTCACCACCACCATCATCATCATCAAAGTATGCTTCCACGAGGATTAGTTAGTTCGTCCCACAAATAGGAGGTGACAGTAATGAATGGCTAAATATTTCAATTCATCATAGAGTTTAAAAGAATACAAGAATATTATATGAGTTGGAAAATGGACAAACATGATAGTCTCAGTCTGTCCACGAAAATAGGACAAATTTCCGAGTGGATATATCACCAACAGGCAGAAATGTATAGTTTGTGATATTTCTCTGTTATTTCTCTGTTTTCAATGAACTTGATATCGCAGGAAATGTTCTTCACATTTACTGATATGAAACACCTGTTGAGAAGTAATGCGATAGCAGTAATAGTATTATCAGTTACGAATAATATATTTCAGTAAGGTAAGGATAATGGTAATTGGTATTATTATGCCTTTGAGTCTCTAGTGCAATATATGACTTCAGCAACAGATCTCCATTCTCTTTCTGTTCCCTGCAGTCCTTTTCATCTGGCCTCACGACTGCTCATGAGCTTCCTTCTCGTCCTCACACGTGCTCTTCCATGTCAACCTCGCAAGTCCAACTCATCGTTTCCCTTTCGAGAAATAGCATGAATAGCAATGTCGCTTAACGACTTCTCAGGATGCATCAAATTAATCTCCATTTTCTTAGGCTTAAGGAAATTGGTTTTACTGACTTAAAGACATTCGCCAATAAATCCTAGAATGTGTTAGACGATAAAAGGATACAACCATACTGTTTAAACGGGTGTATAGGTCCGCGTGAAACACAGATCAAGTATTTAACATATGCGTGAGTCATTGGATGTTAAGAAATTCAAAGAGGTAGTTAAGGTGAAGGTTCAGCTTGTTCAGACCAAGGTGAGATCCTGTTATTTAGCTCATGAATTCCAAGATGCAGGCAGCAGATGCATCACCGGCCCGTCCGATGATGAACATATGTGGCTTTGGGCTATGTACACCGTCGATGCGGCGCAACAGCGTACATGGTGAAGATGGTGAACCGTACCAGAAAAAACTCTGGTAGAGAGGACCGTAGCGATTCTGAAGGGCGAATTGGTCGTGTAACTTGAATTTAAAGGTGGCAGACTAATCGAAGCATCTATTAGCTGGTTACCTCAGGATAGCTGGCATTCTGAGAAACAAACTGTTTTATTCAGTGAAGCGAACAATTTTAGGCGTTGGGGAGAAAACATCTGCTGCTTACACCGAAACTTTAAACTGGTGAGAAGCTTAACTCGCTTATATGTATGTGAGTGCCATATGGGCCATTTTCCATTAGCAGAATTGGCACTGTAGGATGAACTAAATGTAAGGTTAGGGTGCCACACAATAACTGTAAATTTTCTTACTGTCAACAGCTTTTGATAACACCTCAATTAAGCAAGCATATGAAACAGAGTTAATAAAACGGGAAAAATGGAAGCACACTTCACAGTTCAACGAAATGATCTCCCTCTTTAATTTCATGCACAAACAAAGAATGCACACAATGTTTACTGTAGTGTTTCTATTGCCTTTATCATTTAAGATCTTGAGGATATTGTCTCCCTCTATTAACATCCAAGTTACAGCTAGATAATGTTGTGTAATTTGCAAACTTTTCAAATAATAATTATTATTTATTATTGTTCCCTTGGGTTCCTAGTGGAACATAGGGCTTCATCTGCACGTCTTCACTTGCTTTTGTCTTCTGCTGTACTTTTCACTTCCATTCATGTTAGTCCATATTGTTTCAGCTCCTCTTCACACGATCTCCTCCATGTCACCCTTGGACGTCCCACTCGCCACTTCCTTTTCGGGCTCCACTCGAGCAATGGTCTGACGCGCGATGTCACCCAACGGCCTCCTCAGCGAATGTCCTATCTATCTCCACTTTCTCCTGCATATTTGTTGGGCGATTGGTTCTTTCTTTGTTTGTTCCCATAGTTTCTTGTTGGTTATTCGAATTAATTAAATTAAATTAATTAAAATTAAATTAAATTCGAATAATCAAATGTCTCAAAATATCGTATTCATTTATAACTGTATTTTTCCAACCGTTTGTTTGTTTGTTTTAACTGATAGCGACAGGACACATTATTCCAAATTTTGTAATGTAAAATCACCCACTGATTGCATATATTATATAAATTTATTACATACGGTACACAGTTACCTCATGAGACATGCGTAACCATTTTATCTTATCTGCTGACTAAATGCCTTTATCCCTTTTGGGATATACTATGTACAAGTATACAGGAATCTTGGAGGATCTGGATTTCGCCGATGATATATGTCTGACTTCCCAAAAACTGGAAGATTTACAAGTGGAAATCAGTAAGTTGACAAAAGAAACATCAAACATAGGACTAAATGTGAACATAGAGAAAACAGATGTGATGATGAAGATTCCCGGTCAACAACAACAGCAACAACAACAAAAGACAACGATCAGCATAAGTGGGAGGAATCTGAAAGAAGAAACCTTCTTTACCTACCTACCCACCTACCAACCTGTAAAGCATCGCTTCATCTACAGGCGGATGGAACTGATGAGGATATCAAAGCAGTGAGGCTCGGGAAAGCAAGATAATCTCTCGTATCTCTCAAGTCTGTGTGGAGGTCAACAGCCCTCAGCATGCAAAATAAAGTGCGGATTTTCAACTCCATTGTGGAGTCAGTGCTACTTACTATGTGGATCAGAGACTTGGCGCGGCGTCACGAAGTATAATTCGAACAAACTACAGACCTCGATCAACAACTTTCTTCGCTCAGTGCTTCGCTCAAGATCAGATGGTCGGTCAGAGAAGATCAGCAACAGGGATGTCTGAGAGCGCACCAACCCAGCAGGAACCAATTGTGCAACAAATATGAAGGAAGAAATGGATGTGAATTGGATTGGCCATACTGTGAGAAAACAAACCATCAAGTGAGTAGCATCACACGCCAGGCCATCACTCGAGTGGAACCCGAACGGGAAGAAGCGAAACGGTCGTCAGTGCGAGGACGACATGGAGAAAGAAAACATGTAAGCAGATGTGGAGCCAGTTGAAAACGTTGGTGGAGAACTGAACGCAGTGGAGCCAAGCGGCTGAAGTCTTTTTTTCCTCTAGGAACTAAAGGAAACCATAATATAAGTATCGTTTAATTTTTAACAAATGACAAATTTAAGCACTGTATTCAGCTCTTAACCTGTACATTTCATTGCTGTTATCGCATGCGTAATGTCGAAGCAAGTGCTGACTAGAATCCGCACGGTAATACATTTCTCAACATATTGTATACTTCCACATGATATTGTAGACCTCGCTAAGTAGAAGTCAGTGATAAATGCTGCTTGTCCTAATTATTATAATTTAACTTAAACAGCAACATAAGGGGTTGATGCATTTGACGAAAACAGTAATGAAGATGGCATGATTATGTCGAAATTTCAATGATTAAATGACCTCAAAATCATAAACAAATTAAAAGTCATATAATCTTAGAGGTTAATGGGACAGAAGATTGAAGTTTCAGCGAAAATGTTGAAGAATAAGAAAGAAAGTGTGAAGTTTTAATAATAAAATTGATTTGCTACTGTTATGTGTAAAACCCTAATTCAGAAGCTCTGGTAGAATACGAAGAGTCCCAAACTAGGACGAAAAAGCTGTCCACTGCTCCCTAGAGGTTTTCCCTAGTTTCTCTAATTAATGTCAGCTCATGATGAAATCCTGTAATCAATCAGTCAATCAAATCCCTACAAATCAATACTTGAATAAACATAAAAACGATTTTTATTGTCCACTAACTGGTCATGATCAATTCAATAAGACATAATTGAAGTTATTACTGATCTGGTTTTCCCTTTTCCGAAATTCTTCTGTTAAGTCGCCTACTTGTACAACATTATAATGTTTCTTCACAGAAATAGGTAAGATTTTTAAATATACATACAGAATTGGCACAACCAAGTCATTTATGTCCCCCTAAGTAAAGATGATCTGTCCGTAAGTACAGGGTGGTGACAGTATAAGACTGATTATTTGACATTCCGTGAGTGAGAACTTCACTGGTCACATCTCTATTGAATTGGAGGTTCATGAAGAAATTCTTTTCTTATTAACTGCTATTAGTTTTACCTTATCCTATAAACTGTTCAGTGGTTTCCTGGTAAATCTATTGGAATACATCGTTGAGATCACTGTATTATGAATGTAATCTATTTTGTTTTCCATGGAATCATAAGTGCACACCTCTCTTACTCTATTTGTGGGGCATTCGACGTAATGGATCTTATAACCGATGTTTAGATAACTGTAGAATTCCTGATGATGTCCTGTAAATATAGTCCATTCTAAGTTAGCCAAATACGTTTTTGTTCAAAAGGACACCGACAGTATTTCACTTTTTCATGTTATTGTTCACAAGGGAATGCTTGTCATTAAATTTCCTCATCAGTGAATTTCAGTGAACAATTAACGAATTACCATCCATATAACCATATTAACAATCTGATTTATTCGTGGCACACTAAAAGGGACCATTTACAACTTAGAGTGGAAGAATTCCGTCAAGATTGAGTCTATTAGATGGCTGGAGGCAATTGGCAGGAAGCCTTGGACCTAGGTTTCGTGTTAGTTGGCACTCGTCAGCAAGACGTATCTGCAACCTTGAAGGAACTCATGTCCCTTCTGAGATTCGAACCCGCGTCACCCAGTGCTGCACTCAGAGACGTTACTACTGAGCTATTCGTGCCAAGTAGCACGAAACCTAGGTCCAAGGCTTCCTGTCGATTGCCTCCAACCATCTAATATCATCACAAACAATGTACACCGTGATGGCGAGCTACCTAGAATGGTGGCCACATTACAACCTGACTGATAGAATTCTGTCTGCAACAAAGAGAGGGTAGACGCATCACACTAGTTACTAGTGTCAAATCAAAATTGAGCCTTATTAAGGAATCATTCTGAAACCATTTACCTACAGTCGATTTTGTGAGATATGAAATGCATTTTTGTAGTAAAGCTTAATAAAGAATTCTTTGGGAATAATTACTGAAGATCCAACATCAATCTGCAAATTAATACGGAATCAGTCTACCATCTCATTATCTGTGAGAATACTTGAAAACGCTGAAATAGGTACGTCTAAAAGTGGGCTGAAGAGATAAAGAGTCTTGGTTTGTGTATTTAAAGTGGACTGTACACTCGTAAAGAATTAGGTCCAGAGGGTTTAGGAGAATTATAAGTAGACTCAGAGATATTGTCTCAATCAACGTCTGAATTGTCATTCGATTAGCTGAGAATTCTAAAAGACTGAGTTGAATAGTACGAGGATGAACCTCTAGAAACATTTAAGCCGAAATTGTTATGTCATGCTGTTTTTCTAAGCTTTTATCAGTCTAAAATGATGTGGATATTTCCAAAAACCAGGTAAGCGTTAAGCATTTCCTTAGTTTTTAGGAATGTAAATTCATTTATATGTGGGACAGTTAGATATATAATTCTGCTTTCTCGTGCTCTACAATGGCAAATTTTGAAAGGTCATTAAGGTGAAACCACTACTATGTTATGTAGTCGATAGTCCTGATTGTATTTCACCAATCAATTTTTCTATGTGCCTAGTTGGCTAAGAAACATGAAGTTGTAATTGATGCCGGACGGTTGGAAGTAGTCAGTAACTAGTCTTATTGGCATGCCATTTATGCAGACCTGAGGTAACTGAACTTTCACCTGAGATTTAAACCAGTTACAGGATTTCATCATGAGCTGACATTGGTCAGAGAACCATTAGTCCCAGTTTGGTTCAATTCAGGTAAGTAGTTACCTGGGGTTCTAGTGGGAGGCCGTGACCAGCAGAGTACAGCAGGTTGAAGATGAGGCAGTGATCGCGCTATGTCATGAATTGGCAGAAGTTGGAATTCACGAACTCGCTGGCCACTGGATTGGGTCAAGTTGACCTAATGATCTACGAGGTAGCTCGATTTGTGACCAGAAGACCGTGAGTTTGAACTCCGGTGGTGGGTGCGTACTACTGAAGAGTCCGTAGCAATAGGATGAAACAGCTGTCTAGCACTCCCAGTTGGTTTCCCAATGGTTCCCTAACTGATGTCAGCTCATGAGGAAATCCTGCAACCAATCAATCAAATCCTTACAAACCAATACTTGAATTTAAACCGGTGTCACCCCGTTCTACAGTTAGAGAAGTGTGGCTCAGTTGTAGCTTCTCTAACTATCCACTGTCAGGATAAAAATGCTTTCATCACTCAAAATGTCCATTGTCATTCTACCCATTTTTAGTTTCCACTCCACATAAATATTATTTCAAGTTAAATCATGAACTAATATAAGTGAGAAGATCATTGAAAATAAGAGAATACTGGACAGCCGTCCTTTTCTAGTCTTCGGCAGTATGCACTCACGAGTAGCCGTGACCAGTGGAGTCCAGAAAGTTGACCGAGGATACTGGTCGATGGTTGTGTTATATATCACGAACTGGGCAGAAGTTAGAGTTCATACACAATTGGATTGACTTCAGAAGATTAAATAGGCATCCGACTGCCTTCGTAACCGAATGGATCTAGAGTCGATGCGCGGTGAAATTCCCAGAACTAGGAAGAGACATCTATCCAGTACTGTTTGGGTTTCAATGGTACTCTAACTCAAATCGTTTCATGCTCTAAAATGAAATCAATGAAATCACTACAAACCGAAACTGAAAAAAAACGACAAATATCATAATTTTTAAAGTATTTGTTTTGTAGGGATTTTCCTTGATTGCATGAAGGATTTCGTCATGAGCTGACATCAGTTAGAGAACCATTGGATAACCACAAAGGAGTACTGGACAGCTGTTTCGTCCTACTGCTCCGGACTCTTCATCAGTACGCACTCACTACCACGGTTCAAACCCAGGTCCTTCGGGTTACAAATCGAGCTACCTCGTAGATCATTAAGCCAATTGGGACCCGACCCGATGGACAGCCAGTTCATGAATTCCAACTTCTGCCGATTCATGCCATAGCACTATCATTTTGCAATGCCTTCTTCGCTGAGTTGCTGCCTTACCTTCAACCTGCTGTACCCTACTGGTCACGGCTTCCCACTAGAACCCTAGGTTAACTGCCTGAATAGGACCAGTCGTTGGTGAGCATCAGATTAATTTTTCAAGCATTGGTTTTGCAGGGATTTTATTTGACTGCATAATGAAATCCTCCATGCAATATCATAATTGTACTACAGGAACTTACAATCAATTAATGACTTCCTTTTCACTCAACTTAAAGTATACTTAACATTCACGTGATAAATCATTTCTAGTAGTAATTTATAAATTAACGGATTGTCTCTTATTGAAATCTTTCTTCATTAGGTGGTATTATATAATAATACATTTTTGAACTTCAGTCCCCTCAAGATATAGACAGTTTGTATTGCGATTTTGCTGTCACTGGTGTAGACCTATGACTGTTAAATAGACGAAATATCGATGTCTCTGTTTGAGGTTACTAGTAATTAAATATGTTGCACGAACACTTTACAAAAATTGGTGAGGAAGACCTTTGGAAAAGACCTCAGATTGTGTTCTTTAATCTGTTCAGCTCTAATGAGCCACGAGTTGGATATTTCACCTATCCCCCTCTTTTTATACATTCTACTTTTTGGTGACGATTTTCTCATCTACACATCTTTTGCTCATTTTCATCCCACTAGCAATTTAATTTTTACGAGTATATGCAGTGAAAATTCTTAAACTTGATAGCAGATATCTGTTCTAGAATATAATACCTACGAATGGTTTATTAAACAACTTATAGGTAAAAAGCAACAAAGACAGGACTTTAGGTGAGTGTAGAGAAGACAGAGTTGATGAAAATACCTAACAAACAACGACAAATACCAATCTCCGTAAATGAGAGAAACCTGGAGGAATTTGTCTCGTTCAGCACCGTTTCAACTACAGGTGACGCAAAGGAGGACGTCAAAGTCAGCCGAGATTGGATCGGCTCTAGGGTCAGGGTGGAAATCCACTGTACTCAGCATAAGGAACTCTCAGCAGTAGTGTCAAGTCAGTGCTTCTGCATCAATCAGAGACTTGGCATGGGCGTTATCGAAATCATTTCCAACAGAATACTGCAGACTATCATTCATAAATGCCTTCGCTGTATTCTGAAGATCAGGTAGTCAGTCATAAGGAACAGACGAGAATGGACTCTGACAGTCAGTCAAAAACCAACTAGTCAAAATATGTGCAGAAGGGGATTGTGTTGGATTAGGTACACTCTAGGGAGATTGTTCAGTAAGGTTTTACATCAGGTTCCTGAAAAGAACCCGAATAGATGGCGACAAACTAGGCGTTTGACTCTGACATTGAAATCATCTGAAGAGTAATTTTAAGGGCTTGTGACAGCAAAGAATAGAATACAATGGATGTGTGCCACTAAAACCCTATACTCCACGCAGAACTCATGAAACGAACAAACGATTCACTTATTATTGTTGAAGATCTTTAGACTTTCTTTTAAACAAAGTGAATATTAGATTTCTGGGTGAGAAAGTACTCACTGTCTCACAAAGATTCATAACCCTTTTTTATTATTTGGGAACAAGTTACATACATCTGCAACCTCATCTGCATGTTGATTCTCGTCAGTTTCTCTTCGTTTCCGTTCTTAAGAGAAAATACTTTACTGAAGCTATAAAAAATGTCTTCAGAAGATGACTGATGTCTGTCTTATTCTTATCTAGTCGAACGGAAACTAAGCACATCACTCTAGTCTATTTTTATTATGTGTTAGTTAGTTAGTTAGTTTTTCTAATACAGCTGTGTTGCGTTATTTGCTGATAAAATTTCGAGCAAACTATTTCCTTATAGTCACATTATTGTGCTCAAGGATTTTTGAATTTTGTCCAGTTGTTTTCGTTTTTTTCTTCAAATTCTTTATTTTACATGGAGTGTTTTGTTTACGTCGGCTACAGTTGTTACATGATTTCAGCTGCACGTGTTGGGCGGTGATTCCGTGGACAAATATTCCTTGGTCAATCTCTCTTTTCGACAAACACGTGCAACAGTAATGACGCAATGCTCATTGTAGACATAAAAAATAACTTTGCCAATAAAATAAAAAAGGAGAATAACAGAACTGTTGATATTAAGTTGGAAAGTTATGTGACCGAACTGGAGTAATAACGACTTGTAAGTTATTCCCCACAAGTCAGTATTAAGTGATATTGTATCTTCATGCATTGGTTTTTGTAGGGTTTTTGTTTAATTGGCTGGAGGTTTTCATCATGGGCTGACATTGATTGAAAATCGATCTGATGCTTACTAGCAACTGGCCCTAATCAGGCGGTTAACCTGAGGTTTTAGTGGGAGGCCGTGACCAGCAGAGTACAGCAGGTTGAAGATGAGGCAGTAACTCATCGAAGATCACATTGCAAAGTGGTCGCACTATGCTACGAATCGGCAGAAGTTGGAATTCATGAACTGGCTGACCATTGGATCGGGTCCCAGTCGGCTTAATGATCTACGAGGTAGCTCGATTTGTAACCAGAAGGACCTGGGTTTGAACCCTGGTGGTGGATGCATACTGATGAAGAGCTCGGGGCAATAGGACGAAACGGCCATCTGTCCAGCCCTCCCAGGTGGCTATCCAGTGGTTCTCTAACCAATGTCAGCTCATGATGGAATTCTCCAACGAATACTGTATCTTCATACACTGCATGAAATTAATTAAAGTTTTAAGAAATGATACATAAACCTATCGTTTAACAGTTCTTAATCCTTGAAACGACTTCGTTTGAACTGACAGTGTATAATGTATTTATCGCTGGATATCAAATAAATCGTATTGTGTACTCGACAAGTATTTAAAAAAAGGTAAACTTTACAGAAATGATTGGATGATTGGTATCTGCTTTGACGGAAAAAGAGAGCGGTCTCAAAGCTGCATTACCTACTAATCAATATTTCTCTTAAAAGAATAGACACGGAACAAAGAGTACTCTTTTCGATAAATTCATCATCAGGTTCTACAATTATATATACATTATAATGAATAAATGAATTAGTCTTATGAACGACATTAATGTTTAAATAACATCAAATCAATAATATTGATAAATTACAGCTGAACAGCACCAACATAAAATAACCTGAATGTCAGAAGAATTATGAAAGATATTAGTACAAATTCATGAGTTTATAGTTTCTACTGAGGGCCAGGGCAGTAGTAGGGGCTGGACTTGTTTCTTTTGGACACAAAGCACTGGTTGTTTGAGGCGAATTGCAATAGCCTCTGCTGTTTGGAGCAAGTGGTGCTTCGACGATTTTGATAGTTTGTTAGGCACCCGGTATATTATGGAGAAGGATTCGTCTACGCTGGCTTTGTGATCGGTTTGCATCAGGTGGTCTAATATCGAGCTGTTAGTAGTTTTAACTACACCTTTACTTAGCCATAGTGGGATATGTTCTCGAGCACGAAAAATCAAGTCCCTAGAGTAACGGCCAATATAACTCGCTTCACAAGCGCTTCTGTTGAACCAAGTTCTTTAAAATCCTTCTAACTAACGAAACCAGGTAACTTCTGTATGAAATTTCAAACAGATTTATGAAAATCCCCCTGGCAGATTATTTGTGATTTTTTAAAAATTCTCACTAAACAACTAAATTAAAAAGAAACACTCAACAAAGAGTGAGTGGCAGCCACTGAAAAAGTCGCCTTGAGCTGAATATGATGTGATCGTTACACTTATAGCATTGGCATTATTCAGACCTAAAAGTCTTTTTCAAACTCAATACCCTAAATTATAGAATAAACACTCCATATATCTGTCCCAGGAAGACAGATTGAGAAACAGCAGCAGCATCCTGTAGGCTACAACAAATTGACAGCTTTTCGAATAACACTTATACAGTAACTTTAGCAAGAATTTAACTTTTGATAAAGTTTTTTTATTTAATAGCAACTTTTACCAACAGAATGACACCCGTACAGCACAACAAACGTCATATTCCATCCAACTGCATATACCAGTTAACATGTACACGCTATGGCACATATATCGGACATATGAGGGTATTCCAAGGGACAGTTACCCAGTTGATATTCTGGAATTATTTAAGATAATCACCAAAGTAATGGCGATTAAATGACTGAAACTCAATTAATGCATTCAGAAAGAAATTGTTGTCACTTTTAACCAATTACAGTTAGAAAAAAATGTTATCTTACTACAATTCTCCTACTTTAACTTTAATTGGTTTTGACAATACTACTTTACACTTCTTTATCTCTTGTTCTTGTTCATGATCACTGACTTGATTTGATTATCTGGCTACTGCTCAGCTAATTACTTTTTCAAGAGTTAGCTTGTAGGGATTTGATTTGCTTCAAATTTGATCACGGAGTAGTGTCAGTTAGAGAACCATTGAAAACCAGTGAGAAGTACTGGACAGGTGTTCTATCCTAGTTTGGGACACATCTCTAGTGCGCACCAACCACCGGATTTCGAGCCCCGGGACCTGCCAGTCACAAGTCAAGCTTGTAGAATGTTCACCCACTGGAACCCGAACTGATGGCTCATGAATCCCAACCTCTTTGTACTCATAATTTTAGTGTGACCACCAGGAACTGTCATCAGAAATTGCTCATGCTCACTCCCAGCCAGGTCGGTCGGTCGGTCGGTTTTCGACATAGAACTCTGCACATATGTGCGGCAGTTCAAGTCGCCACACTCCATGTAGCACAAAAGGCAAGAGAAGAAAGTAGAAGAAATGCATAATATAGTCAGTAAACAGAGGTGTGAGACAAAGGAATAGTAATAACGGAGAACAAAACAGTTTCATTGGAAACCATAAGTCACAAAGAGTGGATGCATCTGCGCCACTGAGAACGATTTTGAGCCATGTCACCAATTGTTTCCAACCATTGGTTTTTACCGTCCCGAGGACCCCAACCAGAAAGTCTACATCTTCCTACGTGGCTTAGACTAACTGTTGTGGATTTCATTGACTGGCGCCATGTTTTTGTTTGACCGCCGCTAGCTTTTTTCCAGCCTGGCCCTATATCAGCTAACATTGCCCGTCGAGGAAGGCGATGACTAGACATACGTAATACACGTCCTAACCATCTCAGTCGATGTAATTTCACAGTTTCGTCGATTGATTTCCCCGCCTTACCTAGCACTCGACGCCTAACCTCAATATTGCTCACCTTATTAAACCACTTCACGCGGGAGATAGAATGCAGACACCTATGATCGAACACAGATAATCTCTTCATGTCTTCTGCTCTCAATGGCCAGGTCTCACAGCCATAAAGGAGGACGGAGCGGTAGGCCTCACTGGTCACGAGCATCAGATCGACGCCAGTTAGTGAATGGCTACAGGAAGAATTTGCCTGTAGTTCTAGAGAGAATTGGTGACCAGTAGTGTCCGCCCGATAGGGAGTACCAAAAAATAACTGCCGATGACATTAACTGGTGGTCACGTAACAATCAAGAATTCGTACAGGTTGAAATTTATGGGCTGGCCATTAGGTCAGATCCCAGTGGCTGAATGGTATTCGAGCTTGACTTGTAACCAGAAGGTGTTGGGTTCGAAATCCTATTGTGGCTGTGTACTAACGATGACTTGCAAACTAGGATGAAACAGCTGTTCAGTACTCCTCGTTGGTTTTTCAATGGTTCTCCTAACTGTTATTAATCCGTGATCAAACTTACAACTTTTTATCACACCTTCTTTTCCTAAATCTAGAATACTCTTGTAAAGTTTGTAAATGCACCAGAAAGCTTACTGACAACTGTAGTTCTTCTCTTTCTATTCTTCGTGTATTCAACTGCGTAATATCAAAATTTGCCATCTTTTAACTGGTTGATAAAAGTATGTAAAGATTTTGTGTTCTGTTATTAAAGCTGTATTAGGTCGCATGAAAGTGACAAGCTCCAATGAAGTAGCATGATGTCATCATCAGACGTCCCTCTAATTTTCTTACAGTGACAGCTAGAAGGTTATCCGTGTAACAGTGGCATACTTTAGTCAATATCCTGCACTAGACTTTTAAATTGACATAAGGTTTTGAAGACAAACTGCCTAATTTCGCCTCCTCCATGTGTATATGCCAATTTAACTGCTCCTGTGGAGCCAGTTACATAGGCCGTACAATTAGGCGTGTTTCTCGTCGAATTTCCGAACATCGCCCTGTCTGGTTAAGCAAAAGACAAACAAAATCTATTTGCAGCGCTATTCTACTTCATCTTGTGGAGACAGAACACAAGATTGACGTTAACCATGCTTTCAGGGTCATTTACCACATACCAACGAATCTCAATTTATTGATATAAGTATAAAACTTGGGCACTGTGGTAGAGTGTAACTCCATTATGGATAAGATTTTATTTTGATAAATCACACAGTGAGTAACAGTGTGAGTAACTTGATATGATTATGAGCAATAATTTGTGCTCGAAACGTCACCAGTTAATATTACTATGTAACACTGTGATTTATCAAAATAAAATCTTATCCATAATGATATCTCAATTTAGCCTTAAGAGTTCGACTACTAAATATTGCTGAAGCTGTTGAGATCCATATTAAGAAGCCTAATTTGTGCATCCAAAAGAAGTTAGTTCAGACATTATCATTACCTTGGCCATCTAGGTTTGAATGATCCTGAAGTTTTGTGGAATTTTCCTAATTTTGGTTGATATTCTATTTGCTACTATATCTTTATTATTATTGTTATAATCTAAGCATCTTTAATGAACCTTAATTCCAGTGATCTTATTTAACGAGTCGATATTATTTAAAAAAGACTAATACTGTTATTGACTACTATTCTAGAATATTCTATGTATATTAACATGTGTATATAATTGTAGAGCCAGAAGAGGAAACTATCGAAAAGGATATTCTTTGCTCAATTATTTTATGAATTAGTAATGTCTATTGCAAAATAAATTTACTTCCACTGATCAATACAGAATATAGATGTCTGAATGAATGTTTTTGCTATATTACTAATTCACTCTTTTAATTTACATCATAAAGCACAAAAGTTTGGGTAAACTTAGTCCAAATTCTTCTGGTAGTAAATTGTACATTTTTAAATTTCAAATTTATATGCATATACAGACAGTATCACAATCGGAAGAAGTTTTTTTATCACAGCCAAATTTTTCACATACCGGATGTACTTTATTCGGCCTTTAAAAACTTGCCGAAAAGAAATATATACCCATACATCTGAGTTGTTTATTCCAGCCTTAGATTGTGCAGTATAATTTTGAAATGACCGTTTGAACTGATCAATACAAAATGGCGCACAATTAAGTTAAACGCATTTTTCAATGACTGCCGATTTTCACATATGATAAAGAAAGATATTGCTTACAAAAGTTTTATTGTTTCATCGTCCATGATGAACATTAAACAGGCAAAGTATAGTTTGAATTGAATGCATAAATTCAGAACAAACATCTCTTTGCAGACATTCAGTGTGTGTGTGTGTATTAGGCTACGATGATGGTTAATAACATCAGCTAAGCAGCAAGATTTATTCACCAGTCTTCAAAAGACATAAAAATACTCTTCAAGTGAGTTTATGAGGTAACAGTTCTTGTTAAGATCCTTTCTGACACCGACCAGTCAATTATTGGTTTCCGTTTTTTTCGATATGAAGCTCTTATTTTATAGGAAAATGTCTCTACCAGATTTCCGATCGTTGCAGAAAAACAGGAGAGTTGAAAATCAATATAATATTTTATGTTTACTGTTAACAACAATGATGTCTTTGACAGTTGACAGTCTAGTCATGCTATTTATTTAAACAATATGGGGAAGTCTTTTTCCTAATATACACATTTTGACACCATTAAAAGAAACATTTTGGTTACACCTTCAAACAGTAATGAGTGGCTGTGTTGTGCAGCTGGGGATCAGTAGTAAAGCGGTGAAGATGAATCAGATGAAATGGCTGCGATATGTGTTTCGCATGCTAAGCCAACGCATTCCTCGATGGGCAATGTCGGCCGAGATGGGTTTAAGTTGTAAAGGAGTTAGAGTTGGCCAAATCAAAACCCGGTAGCAGCACATGAAATCTGTGACAATTAGTTTGAGCCATGTTGGAAGGTGTAGGCTGCTTAGCTGACGTCCCTGGGGTGCTTCGATCCAAAAGCTGGTGTTTATTGGGGATATGGCTCAAAATACCTGTGGTATTTATATTAATGAAATTCTACTTTTTTCTTCATCCCTCTGATTTTTGCTTATTTTAGTTCTTTTGGAACCATTTTGTAAAAAAACTTCTTTGTCTACCTTTGTGTGTTACATGGAAGGAGGTAACTTAAACTGCTGCTCTTCTGTGCTAAGTTCTTAGCTGAAATTCAGCCAATGGGGGAGTCAATAAAGCAATGCAGATTAACTCTTAGAAAAAAGGAGAAAATTTCTCTTCTGAGTAAAGCAGGGTTAAAGAAAATTTGAAGAGTTGAATGCAGTACTAACTGTGTATACACCTCCAGTGATTGCATCAGAAAGACACTTGACATCCCAGTTTGTGTAAAAATGACGGAGAATCTGATTTAGGATATCAGACGTTATTAGTTCAAGTTAGCTTTGACAAAGTTTTAGTCAGCTGTGGTTTGGAATGGTAAGATAATACCTGAGAAAACGGACTATGTTTGATAAGAACACATAAAACTATCAACATGGTTTTTATACAATTAAAAGATAATAATGCTGATGTTTAGTCTTGTGTATTAAAAGAAATCTGTTTTGAAATTACGAGATAAAGACAAATAAAGACCGCCACAACCACAAAGAAGCGACTTTGTGTACAGCACAGTAGAAAGAAAAGATAAAGATCAGTTAATCTTGATCCCTGATACTTTCGAAGAAACAAGGATACAGGAGTGAGTGAGGAAAAATAATCGCCGATGAAATTGGTTGATGGTCATATTAAATTCCCGAACTGTAAGGAGTTACAATTCATGGCTTAATGGTTGTCATCGATAGGCGCTGCTTCCGAATTCTGGTGGTGAATGTGTACTAACAATGAGTAGTCCTAATTGGTTTCCAGTGGTTCTCTAACGGATATCAATCCATGGTCGAGCTCGAAACCAATCAAATCCCTACAAACTAACTCTTGAAAACCAATTTACAAAAAATAGTATTTTATTTTCCATCGAATCATGTATTTGTATCTGGAGAAGTCTTACGTGCATCTGACAATGTCAGTATCTTCTTTTTTCTTGAGGGACAAATTCACCATGCAATCTGAGTAAAAACTGTGAAAAATACATTGGTTTCTGTGAGTTATTTTCAGTGTATAAACCATCACCTCGCATTCTTTAGAATGAATTGTATACCAAAATAAAACAATGACTTACTTCAAGTGCATGTTTTCATACCGTGAAACCTCAAATGAAGTGGGAAGCCAGGACCAGCAGGGTGCAGAAGGTTGAAGGTGACTCAGTAACTCATCGAAGAAGACATTGTGAAGTGGTCTCACTATGTTATGAGTTGGCAGAAGTTGGAAATCACTGACTGGCTAGTGGATCGGGTCCTAGTGGCTTAATGGTCTATGAGCTCTGGGTTTGAACTCTGGTGGTGAATAGACGACTATGCAGAAGAAGACACTTCTCTTATGAATCCTAATATAAATGATGATGACGAGAATAATAACGACAAATATTACCAGGGAATAAGAGCTACAAGGTGTAGAGTGTACCATGTGAGATGAAAAATTAGACAACTCATCCATTGCAGCAAAGCGTTGATTTGTTTTTAGCGTTATCAATTTATCACCCGCTCGCTCTACTGGCTACATCTGTAATCTTAATTATTCATATTTACTTTTACAGACATAAATTACGTCAACTATTCGAAAAGTTCACAGTGTATAGATTTCTGACGCCACTATTGAAAGAGGCACAACAGAACAGTTTATCGGATGGAAAAAAAATATTTTCCTAAGGGTAATCAACGCAGACTAACATCAATAGCAGACGTATTTCACTCTTCATATCAGTCTATGAGGCAAAAACACCCTTTCGAAATTATTTGATACCCTAGAAACGTCTTACTAAGTTAACTAAAATGTACCAATTTGTTTCATTTAGAATGATAAGCCCCACACGTAATTAACAAGCTGAAATACTCAACTATAAGCTCAAATTCTCCAACGATAGATTCGTGAACGTGAAGGCGAAAAAATGCATAAGACTGCGAAATGCGTCATCTTTTCATTTATCAGACAAAGTTGAGTTCACACCCTAAATAGTTTTTTTTTGCTTTGAAATAATATTATTCATTAAACAGTTCTTCATTTCTAAAAACCCTGGATTCCTCTGAATTTGAGTAACTTAGATAATATGCAAATGACCAAAGACTGCCTCTCATTGATTATACATTCCAGTGATGTGAATATTTTCAAGAGGTATTGCATCGAAATGAAAAGGAAACTAGTGCCGACATTTCTTTAGCAGTCTGATATTCTATTATTCATCATTACCATTATGCAAGAGGTGAACAGAGAGGCTTCAGACAAGCGGGGGGGGCGGGGATAAAGAGTGAAGTAGACATAACTCGTTATAGTCTGAACTCATAAAACCGATCTCTCTGACAAAAAATTGCTTGAGGCACTCACAGTAACGAAACGCTCTAAAGACAGCAAAAACACTATTGTTTGTGGTTGTCATATATGAGGTCCTGTACAACACTAGCAACATCAGTAGCTCGTAATTATCTCAACAGTGCAATCAGGCAGCTACACAGACAAGGTAAGTCTCTAAGCACAAAACAATTACTGCAGAGTAAAATTAGTTAATCAAAATTCAACGGTAAGAAGTACCTTAGAATCAGTTAGGATATTCCCAACAAGTTGGGGTCAGACAGTCTAAGATCAGAATGATATTGACTCACTCAAACAAAATCACATTGTAGAACAACACATTACCAATGTGTCGCACAACCACAGAGAGACGCATTAAAATTAGAGATTAAACAGGGACAAAGACAAATACTAAAGACCAAATCAGCACGTGATTTTTTAGTGTCAGAGCAATTACATAGTTAGCTAGAACTTACAAACAAGCATAAATATTGCTATAAGATCCTTCATCTATTTCATTACTAAGGCATCACTTTTGTTATAATATCACTTTTTTTCTGAATTACTACTTGGTAAAACACAATAGTAGATGAATTACAGATGTCTGCTCTAAATTACCACCATTTATTTCCCCAAAACGTCATGGATACTCATCAGTATTTTAGGCTTCGCCCCGTAAATTTTACTTCCATGCCCTTCTCCATCTAAAGTTAGTTCCAATGGTCCAGAATCAACAAATATGCAGCGAATTCAATGAAGTAGTAGCGAAGTAGCGAAGTTCAGCATCAACGCGAACTTCTTCATGTTATCAGTGTCTTATCGGGAGTGAATGAGACCATGATTTGTGACGCCTCAGGCTTAAACAGAATCAACTCTGATAAAAAGCTTCTTAAATTTTCTATAGAATTTTTGGCATACATATGGAGTTCACGAAGACTCATTCGATTTCTATCATGATCAGTGGATGTGACTGAAAATATCAAGCACTTGGAAACACTATTTACACCAAAAAGAAATATGTACTGTGCTCCTTGTTCTGTGTAACTGCTTGGTTTCTGCTGCTATAAAATGTCGAGCTAATCGGATGAGTTGCTTACTTTAACCTTCATTTATAGTATGAAAACAAAATTTTGTCTTAAAAATGTCTTCAAGTATTGGTTTGTAGGGATTCGGTTGATTGGTTACAGGTTTTCATCATGAGCTGACACTAGTTAGAGAACCATTGGAAAACCTGGGAGTACTGGACATCCGTTTCGTCCTAGTTTGGGACTCTTCATCAGTACGTGCAAAATATCTAGGTTAGTTAACTTATATGCATGAATTTCTATAGTGTATGAAGTCTTGAATTTAAATATCAGCCTGTCATCTGCTAAGTATATTGAACAGAAGGAATTCCTGGTTCGTGCATAAAAAAGGATGAGTACAAATCCGTCATATGTTGGCGTATATTATTATTAGATTTCCCCTGAGTTCCACGTCAAACATAGGGCTTCAGAAGAACATTTCCACTTCACCTTATTTCCTGTGGTCCTCTTCATCTGTCCCACGATTGCCCATTGTCTCTCATCTCCTCCTCACACTCGGACCCATGCTTAATTCGTCGTTTCCTATTCGCGTTCCACTAGAGTGATGGTCTGGCGAGCGATGTCACTCAACGGTCGCTTCAGAGTGCATTCAATGCATCTCCATTTTTCTTCTACATATTTCTGACCAGCAGGTTCCTGGTCGGTTCATTCTCAGAGTTTCTCCTTTCTGTTTCTTTCCATAGGCCATCTGATCTTCAGTATGGACCTAGCAAAGTCAACTGTTGGTCAAAGTCTGCAGGGACCTGTTGAAAATGCCTTTCATGACTCACCGAATTTCTAACTCATACAGCAAAATTGACTCACACACTTATGTATGCTGCTTTAATTTAAATTAATGAACGCCCACTGCATCTAACGCAACTAGATGGAAGAAAACGGTGGTTAAATTACTTATGTGAGACCATGTGCTATTTTTTACGTCGGAAAACCTTAAGCATTGTATAGTTTGTTTCTTATCACTTTGTATCACGTTTCATCTCAGTTTCTTTTTAATTTCAGTGCGTTATGACGTGCTTTTACAAGATATCATTAAACGACCTACACTGATTACCTCAGTGTTGATGTCATCAAAAACCACAGTATCTAAATTTTACTTTGAAATAATACAGCTGATCCCTTTCATAGCCTAACTAATGAGCGACTTTACCTCAGGTAGATCAGAATCTACAAATATCTTTGTCATTGACTGGAGCATATCATTCGTAATTAATAATAATGTTAATGCTATCGCATTACTTCTCAACAGGTGTTTCATGTCAGTAAATGTGAAGAACATTTCCTGTGATATCAAGTTCAGTGAAAAAGGGAGAAATAAATATAGTTAATTATGCATTTCTGTCTGCTGGTGATATATCCACTCGGAATGTTGCCCTATTTTCGTGGACAGACTGAGACTATCATGTTTGTCCATGTTCCAACTCAAATAATATCCTCGTATTGTTTTAAAATCTGTTATGAAATGAAATATTTAGCCATTCATTACTGTCACATCCTATTTGTGAGACAAACTAACCAACCCTCGTGGAAGCATACTTTGCTGATGATGATGGTGGTGAACATTTCTGGTGAAATAACAGAATCACTTGAAGCGTGAATTCACTACTGGCAGGTGTTGGAGAAGTTGGTAGTGTTTTGTTGTGCATTTGTGTGACCACTGGCTATAATGTGAGATGTAAAGTGTGAATGAGCAAAATGTCTTTTTCAACTGGAGATTATCTGAGGATGAATGAGGAAATAAGCGTGATGAGACATCATTTGCATAAACTGTTGAGACGAAACGTTAATACTGCGTGACGTGACATGGCTGAGTGACGCCAGTGATACCAGTCATCAGTCTTACTTCCTTTATATCTAAATCTGCATCGTGCAGTTAAGGTCTAGGAATGATGTTTACAGTTATGACTCTATCGATTTCAAGGACGGATTACTCTTCAGCTGCTGGATTTCATATATTTCATTTACGTGAATACTTTTGTAAGATACTGCCATATGTAGTTAATAGTACTGGGTAGTCCAAAGAGTGATATTATATTTTCGACGGACTCGTTCAGATATATTTAAGTTATCTCAGCAGGTTTGCTCTTATCCCGATCTAGTAATCAAAGTACTGAAGCTGAATTCATTTCAAAATCTAAGACGGGAGGACAACAAAAGTCAAGCTGTGATTTCAAGTTGTGTAAGCTCTGAACAACTTGACAGTATTTACAGTATTTTCCATTATGGGTAAATTTTGTTTCGATAAAGTTTCACAGTGTTATACAGTAATGTTTACTGATGACGTTTTGAGCACAATTTATTGCTCATAATCATATCAATGTAATCACACGGCTTCCTTTTACAGTATTTTAATACATGTAATTAAAAGATTTCGAGATGAAAACCAGCGTTTCCATTTATTTTATACAGTCTACCTGAAATTATTTTCAAAATTGTGACTTATTATGTTGAACTGAACTCACAGTTTTCGTTTATTTGTTATTTTTTGACATATTTATTTGAAAGTCAGTACTCTACTGTCGGCACCAAGTGTAGTGTATTATATCGTCATAAATTTAGAACATCTCTCTTTTTGTAAGTCTTAGACCTTCTAAAAGAGTTAATGTGTCAGGAAGCGTGTGAACTGATTTGCACAACAATATGGTTTGGAAGCAGTTGTCAGAAACATGATATTTTTAACAACACGGAAAGTTTGGGCATCTTCCACAAATTACTTTTTCGACTTACACAAAGAAATGGGAAGAGATTAACACCGATAAAATTATGAAAGATAGTGAGAAAAAACGAAAGACTGATCATTTAAAAGGGCTCTTAAACCGATCACTATCTATGGCGTGCTCAGAAATGCCACCAACATCCACAGAACTGCCAGCGAACAACGGTCTTCCTTAAAAAGCGGAAGTCTTGAATGAAGTCAAGCTACCGAGGGCCGGGAAGGCAGCAGGACCAGACCGAACTCCTCTGAGAACACTAAAAACGGATTCAGAGACTGTGGCGGATGAGCTTACACCACTGGTGCAGAAAATCTGGAAGGGAGGAATGGTACTGACAGATTGGAAGAGGAATACCTTGTCAAACTAACAAAGAATGGTGAATTCAGCCTTCTCAAAAACTTGGTGAAATCACAGTCCCGCCTAAGTCAAGCAAAATATTAAGTCGAATCATGATAAAGGGACTAAACCATGTTCTGAATACAAAAGTCCTCCCTGATCAAGATGGGTTCGAGAAAAGTGAATTATATACTGGTCAAACCGCAATGCTACACAGCATCATCGAACAGAGCATAGAATTCCAGTCATATCCCCACCTCAACTTCACTGACTTTGAAATGGCCTTCAACAGAGTTGACCGAGAAGTGGTTTGGAAACTGCCTCAACCCTATGATATGTCCCATATCTTCATCAAGCTCATTCAACAGCTATGTGACAGTGCCACATGTCAAGTGATTCACAACAGAAAACTCAGTGTAGCGTTCGAGGTGAATATAGGAGTCAGACAAAGCTGCTTGCTATCACTTGTGCTATTCCTAATTGTGATGGACTAGATCATGCAGTGAGCGGCGAGAAGACAAGAATAAGTTGAAGAAGAAGAAGAAGACTCTAGAAGATCTGTACTTCTCGGACGATATGCGTCTAATCCCACACAAAGTTGAAGGTCTAAAGGCAAAAACTAAAATATTGACAGAAGGAGGTAGGGAGCAAAGACAGGATATCAACTGAACATGGAGAAGACGGCGGTGATGAAGATACTTAACCGGCAAAAAACAACAACAAGCACCGATCACCGTCAACGGGAGAAATTTGAGGGAATTTACTTGTTTCACTTATCTAAGCTGTATCGTTTCAAATACACTGGGCACTGATGAGAATGCCAAAGCCACGTTTTCCCACTTTTCTTATTTCTGACGGAAAACTGCCCACGTTTTTACCAACATATCCCGACGCACTTCTTTACCTCGCGAAACCAATAATAAAGCTGATGAAGAGGAAAGGTTGGCCACGAGGCTAGCAACCCCATCGTGTAAAAATAAACACTGTTACAGAAACTTCAGGCCTCTAGCTTGAAGCCCTATGTTTCACTGGGAACGTGAAAGAATAAAAAAATCCCAGGAAGGATTAGCCAAAATGAACTCTATGAGAAAACCAATAATCGTGTGTCTGATGGTGACGTGCAAAAGATCGTGTGAGGAGGAAATGAGAGCTTACGGGCAATCGTGGACTCAGCTACACAGGACTGCAGAGGACAGGATGAAATGGATATGTTTTGTTGAAGGTCTATGTTTACTCGAAATCTAAGAGAATCATAATAACATTATACACAGAAAAATACAAATATCACGTTCACATTACCACAGTAGCATATTTCAAACTAAAGATTTAATTCCTTTTCGCAGCATAGTTAGATAATGTAGGTTGCATGACGCATCGAGTAAAAACCTAGTTACCGCGATAGCAACCATCATTTAGCTTAATACTGCTTCGTCTCACTGTATGATGTGCACGTAGTAAACAAATCTTGCCTCAGATTTAACCAGGACTATGTGACTTAGACCAATAAGAACGAATTCCAAGTGAGGAGAACAATCTGGTGGAACTATATACATGTATACTTACCAGGGCTTCATCTAAAATTGAACGCTTCTTCACTCACTTCATTTTCTTTCAAATGTATAATTACAAATTTCTCTTATACTGATGATCACGTCACAGATTAGTCGGTTTACGCGTACCCTCCTGTAACATCTATTAGAGCTTTACCTTATTTAAAAGTATGTGCAGTGAGTATATTAGTCATAGAAAAAGGTAATATGTATCACTTGCACAATGAGGAACAAGATGATATGGATTTTTTTTCTAACGTCTGAATCGTGCGAACATTTCATATCAAGTCAAATTAACTTATCAGTGTTAACTGTTTTCTCGACAAAGAGAGACAGATGACAGAATTAGGTTTCTGTATGGAAAATGTAACATGTGATAGAAAAGAAACCAATAGGATATCCAATATCCCTTGAGGTTTGTATTCATCAAGAGATAGGGTATTCTGAAATAAATTAATTTATTATTACAGATATATGTGTGTCTTATGAATCCGTGCAGTGTTTTTTCTGTTTCACTTTTGGCAATATTTTGAGCATAATTACTGCCTATAATTAAATCTTTCTCTGGTTCATGTTCATTCATGTTCACAAACACACAAACTGATTCTACATACTGCTGTATTGTATGATGATCGGAAGTGTATCAAGCCATTTCTGCTGTCACGCATGTGTTAGGGGTAAGATGTGTGACTATGAGTTGTGTCATCAGTCTTTACTCCCTTCTACTTATGGTTGACTTGAAAATGCAAACACTGTCTTATGCGATGTGTTTTCTCATCTCAAGCGTGACCTGCTTCTAGCAAGCCGTCTTTTTAAAAATTTTATTATCATCGTGCATTTGTGGGCTGAGTTCATCATCTTCATTGCTTGACTGATAAAGTCAGCTAAGGTCAGCATATTTAAGTTGAATTTGGCTCAGCACTACCCCCTCCTCAAGTTATTTTTAGCACTTTACTACCAGTAAAAATGTCAGGCAAACAACGAGGTGAGATATTTGTGACATCAGTAAATACGCGTCACAATTACCTGCGTGTAACTGTTAAATACTAGAGATAGTATATACGAAGTGAGTTTCATTTATGATAGCCACTTTATTCAGACTACTCGTAATAACACAGTGACTACTTTTATGAGGAAATCATTTTAAAATATTCTAAAACAAACTGTGTTAATCCTTCAGTAAATCCACTTTGCATTAGTTGAGAAATCAATGGAGCATGAACTCCATGATCAGTTTATCATTTCATTTGAATACATTAACCTGTATGACACTTAAAGCATCCGTTGGATACTTGGTAATCAGAATCGTGCCTGAGTAAAAGATTCCACTATTTGAGAACACAGGGATTTTCAAGAGGATTTGATTTGTTTCAAGTTTGCCCATAGAATGATATTAGTTAGAGAACTATTGTCCACATAGTACTCAACAGCTGCTTCGTCCTAGTTTGATACTCTTCGGCACCACGCTCCCACCACCGGGTTTAGAACTGAGAGCCTCTCGGATACAATGGAAGCTCGCAGACCATCCAGCCAATCAACCATGGGCAGCCCGCGAATTCCAACTTATATCAATTCATGATTTCAACGTGACCACCAATAACTGTCATCTGTGACGATTATTTATTCTCACTCCTGATCGGGTGGACCCCACTGGCCATGAGCATCAGACCTAAGCTAGGATTATTATTTATCGTCTTACGTATCTTTAAACTATGGAAACAGTCGACAGGTCACACTGTGTTTGAAAAAAAAGGTCAAATATTGCGTGGATATTTCTCTATATGAAGTTTTTCTAGCTTATCACAACCTGATTGAAGTTGTTTGTCGACTGAATAATTCACAGTCTAACACAACTTGCGTGCACTTTTAAAAAATGTCATTCAATCGGATAAATTATTCCCACTAGTAGTAATTGGTGTTGTTGTGTTCTCTGAGCTTTCACTGTTCTTAAGAGAAACATCTTGAATAGCATATTCATTGTGGAGTGAGTGGGCTTACAGAATTCTTGATGGATAAAAAATATCCGTCTTCCTGGTGATAACTGGAAGAGTTTCGAAAGCTCATCAAGCACCGAGGTTGTCAATGAAGGCATTTTCTAGAAGCACAATGAAAGCTTCCTAATTGAACTAATCAGCTCAGAAAAGATGACAATAATATCAGATGCATAAATGTGGGCTACAAATCTGCATAACTCCAGACTAGTTGACTTCTGCAATATCTTAACTATATTTTATTTATTTGAACTCTTCAGTCATTTTTATTACTTTCGTCTTTCCTCAGTTTTTTCTCTTTATGTTATATATTTTCCAGCATTTAAAATGAATTACTTTCTTGCGAGTAATGTCAACAAAATTATTATATCGCCTGACATATCAGTTTATTGAAATAAATTCAACCAGTGGTGTGCATTTCATTGACGACTGACTGATGCACAGGATAATTCTTTTTTTTTTAAAGTGAAACTTTTATGGAAGAAATATTTCCAACTGACATGAAACAAATCAATTCGGAGTTAAGGTTATAAAAATAAAAGAGTAATTCACAGTTATTTGCATTCATCAGTCAGTGGATATCATCCTCTTTTTTCCTAATAAATTTATTAGTATAATTTATCTACACGACAGAATATTGTAAAAATGGATGGTTCTGGAAAGACAGAAACAGGCCATCTTGACAGCTTATGAACTGGTCATTATGGCATACACAGCACAAGTCTCCATTATGATAAGTTTATTTATTTTATTTTGATTACAGCTTGATGCCACACCGTATTTTCAGCACAAGTATGGAATTTTCAGTATGGATATCTGTAGCCCAAATTTTGCAGGCTGATCATAGATATCAGGTGTGCGTAGGCAGGGAGTCGAACCCCGAACCATGTGCATGGTCAGCGAGAGTCCTAACCACTATGCCACCACTGTGTTAAATAAATTCAGACTGTCCATCTCAAGCAAAATACTAAACCTCATCATCCTGGAGAGAATCAAACAAACCACCCTGGATCAAAAACTTCGACCGGAACAGGCTGAATTCAGGAGGAACAAGTCATGCATTGATCAAATCGCAACTCTAAGTGTCATCATTGAACAGAGCTTGGAATGGAAGTCATCTTTGTGTCTCAACTTCATTGACTTTGAAAAGGCCTTCAGCAGACAGCGTCGATCAACAGGTGGTTTGGCAACAACTTTGCTACTACGGGGTGCCACCAACAATAATACATCTCATCCATCAGTTGTACGACAATGCTGCACGCCAAGTAATCCACAACGGGAAACTCACGGAATCCTTCGAAGTGGAAACGGCAGTAAGACAAGGCTGGATGCCTACTGTCTCCAACGATTTTTCTGACTGCAGTAGACTGGATGATGTGACAGAGAGCAAGGAAACAGTCATAAAATGTACCCACACAAAAAATTTGGAGGACCTGGACTTCGCCGGCGATATATCTGATTTCTCACAAAACTGGAAGATATGCGAGTGAAAAGCAACAAGTTGGCGATAGAAGAAGCATCAAACATAGGCCTTCAGGTGAACATAGAGAAGCCGGATGTGAAGAAGATTCCTCGCCAACACCAATAGCAACATCAACAACAACAGACGACAATCAGCATAAATGGGAGAAATCTCATAGAAGCAACCTCCTTTTTATCTACCGACTTGGGAAGCATCTTTCAACAACAGGCGGACGTAACTGATGAAGATATCAAAGCAGCGAGGTTCGTGAAAGCAAGGCAAGCTTTCTTATCTCTCAAGTCTGTGTGGAGGTCAACAGCACTCAGCATGCAAAATAAAATGTGGATTTCCAACTCTAATCTGAAGTCAGCGCTACTTACATACAGCAATAGGGATCTCTGGCAATTAACAAACCAACCCAGCAGGAACTGATTATGCAGCAGGTATGCAGGAAGAAACGGAGGTGAATGGGATTGGCCATACTCTGAGAAAACCACCAAGTGAGTGACACCACACGCCAGGCAGTCACTCGAATGGGAATCGACGAGTTGGTCGTCAGTGGAAGGGTGGGTGACAAGGAGGAGGATGTCATGTGAAGAGGAGATGAAAGGATGTGGGCGGACGTGCAGCCAGGTGAAAACGTTGGCAGAGAACCGAACGCAGTGGAGACGTGCAGCTGAAGCCCTATGTTCCTCCAGGAATTGAAGGAAACCATAGTAATAATAATAATGTTTACAGGATACTCCACTAGCCATGGAATGGACTAAAATCCACCTGATGAACCCGAGTCAACAGAATGAACATCTAGTACACTTATATTCAGAAATATGTTTTCATCAACTTTAATAACCCCTTTACTTGCTTTATTTGCAAGTGAAGTCTATTTGTTAACCACTTTTTTTTTCTATACTTTATTTGCATATTGCTGAGTAAGAAATAGACTTATGGGAAAAAACAGTTGACTAGACTACATGTCACATAATTTAGATGCCATCCGAATCAGTGTTTGATAAATAACAAAGCCAAATAAGACGCTAATAAATATAGCTTTTATGCAGTCCAATGTAATGTACAATCAGTTTAAACTGTTTGACTTCAGTATCTGTGCATACAGTAAATTAAGTCTATAGACTTAAATCTAGGTCCAATAAAGCTAAAAAGGTTCGGTAGCGAGTGAAGAGTGTTTTTGTGTGGATTTCTTAAACGTAAGTTTTTCAAAACTGTATCACTTGGAAGCAGTGGGTCACAGTGTTGAAACAGTTATTAATTAACAATAAAATACAAGTTCTTTAGAAAAGATTTAATTTAAAACGGCCTCAAGGGAAGACGTTCTTAATCATTCAGTGATTTAGCAAATCAACATGCTTGCAGCATTCTGGATACAGTCATGAATGATCACACTATTAATGTATCCGAGTGGAGCACAGGTCTTCAGGAGATCATATCCGTTTCGTCCTGTTCTCTGCAGCCCTCTTCATCTGGTTCCACGGTTGTACATAAGGTGTTATCTCCTCTTCGCGATTTCTTCCATGCCAACCTCGGATACTAGACCAACTCGTCGTTTCCTATATGGGTCCCACTGAGGCGACTGCTTGGTGCGTGATGTTACCCGACGGTCTCCTTTGCCTCCATGTTCAATCCATGTCTACTTTTGTTGGAATGCGTGTTTGGAGATAGGCTGTTGATTGACTCGTTCCCAGAGTTCCTTGCTACTTATCTTTTGTGGTCATTGGACCTTCAGCATGGCGCCAACGAAGACAGCCGTTGTTAAAAGTCTTCAGTGCTCTGTTGGAGATGCTTTCTGTGATGCACCTGCCAAGTCACTGAACCATATGGAAGCAGTGACATGACACTCGTGTTGAAAATCCGAATCTTGTTCTTCATAGTGAATGCAGCAGATTTCTATACTTAATTCAGAGTAGTGAAGATGTTTCTCACCTTCCCGATTCTACCCTTGGCAGTCGCGCTATGTCGTGAATTGTCAGAAGTTAGAATTCATGGACCATTGGATCGGGTCCCAGTGGCTTAATGGTATACGAGCTATCTGGCCTTGTAACCAGAAGGTCCTGGGTTCGAATCCCGGTGGGTGCGTACTGATGAAGAGTCCCAAACTAGGACGAAACAGCTGTCCAGTACTCCCAGGTTATCCAATGGTTCTCTAACTAATGTCAGCTCATGATGAAAATCCTGTAACCAATCAAATCCCTACAAACCAACACTTGAATATGAAAATGTGCTAATACTTAGACCACCTAACATCATCACATGCTGAAGGTATTCAAAGTCACTTATGTCAGTGTTTTCATACCTAGTTTAAATAAATGGCTAAGAAGTTAGGCAAAAGGTCAGGAAAACGACAAAAGTTCTTGTCACTAGGCATACGCAAATGTTTGTTGCAATAATGAAAGAAAATATCAGAATTACTTTGCATGATCTGAAGTTTAACTTTAAATATAGTGAGGAAGTCAAGTACATAAGTCGTTTGGGTAAACATCTACTCACCACATCAAGTCACCGAAATTAGCCTAAATTGATGAGGAATATATACGTGAAATTGTTACTGTTTATATTAAGAGGATTTCTGCAAACAAGTGGACATAAACAGCAACGATAGTACTAATTTCCTAATAACCTCTCGCAAACAATGAAACGAAAGACTCATGCTATTATAGTGTGTGGGTTATAATGTAGTTTCTATCACGTCAACATCCTCATGAACTCCAACTGTGTAAAATATTCCAAATAACTTGAAATGATTAATAAATAAATGCCTCAGTAGCACAGTCATTTCTGCTGATCACTTAATAGTGCCGTCATTTCACATTTATCACTGTTATTTGTTAGCAACTCGTCCTTTCAGAATTGTCGCTTTCATTTTCAGTCCAGTTCTCAATACAGCCTCCAGTACCTTATTCAAAGGACGTATATTCCAATAAAATGCTTATTTATTTCCCATGATTACTTTACTTCATAGTTCTATGCTTAGAAGTGAAGATGGGTTCTTAGTACCATTCAGAGGCGAACACCGTCACTGATTAGGATAGAGGAATAGCTAACCGATGATTATTAATTGATACAAACAAACTCTGTGAGACCCAGCTCACAGTCCTGTCTGACTAAGTTAGTCTTGCAGCATCATAGAAATATGTGTAATTGGTGCCTACTGATCAGGGAACCCCCAGGATTTGTTTGCACTTACATCAAACACAGAGAAATTCAAAATTTTTAGTAGGTAAAAGATTTCATCCTGTTTCACCAAATTATAAGTATGCATTTGCCACTCATATATATCCCCACACCACATAATTGGTGAACATTGTTAGTCAAGTGAAACTTTCTCGTGGCGAGTTCCCTTGAAGTGTAGTAATTCTTCAAGTCATGCTTTCTCTTTGCTACCTTTCTTGTATTGACTAAGAAAATTATCATTCGAATTTGACTAAGTCGTCTCCATTGAAAATGGATCCTGCGTATCCAGTAAGAATGATTTTAAGAAAAGCAGCATAGCAAATTTAGTATTATTCATAAAAAGTGGAGTTTTTAGGTGTAACTATCAGCTTCATGGGGTTTAGAAAAACTATAAAATAACCAACACTCATTGAATACAACAGTTTCATGCATTTATTTCCCTTAATGAATTGGAATAAAGCAATAGGTAAGTTTACAGAAAGCTGACTTGGCATGGACAATGCTTACATTTTAATAGTTTTTGTCCAAATAGCTATAAACGAGTGAAGAGAATATGCTCTGTAAAGAAACTAGAGGAAAAATTCACAATTCTCGAAAAGATGCTGTTTTTAACAACGGTGATCCTCAAAGATCCATTAACGAATATGGAAGATGTGAAGCCTCAAATATCAAACAAATCACAGTATAAAAAAAGCCTATCTTCATTCAGCTAGATTTCAAAGGTGAAAACATTGCAGCAATGGTCAGCAGAAGATTGAGTAATTTACTGGCAACAGCCTATCCTGCAGCTAAGTTGGTTCCCGTCCATTGAACGACATGCTCTTTGGTGCAGTCAAAAGTCGACAGATACCCTTCTCATGTTAACTCCAACTATGTATACAAATTTACGTGTATCTGTGGGAGCAGTTACACTGAAAGAACAGAATGGAGAGCACACCTCCAATTTTCTGAACATGTGCCAAAGAGCTTCCTATAATAGCGCTATTACCAGCCATCTCCTCGGTACTGGTCATGAGGTGGAAATCGCGAAAAAATCCTTTAAAAATATCAACAGACAAAGGAGCTCGGTTCTCCTCAAGTCTTTCCCAAATAATTTCTATCAAACGCTTGGAACCAGATTTATGTGTTCAGAAATAAGCAGCTATTAATCTTTCCTTGCTCTGGTAACTGGATGTCTTTATTATCTCATTTGATTACGCAATCTTTGGCTTTAACCTCATCCCTTCGACGAAGTGTAGTTTTGCTTGTCTCTTGTTTCTATGATTTGAGTTGAACTCAGTACATTGTCACCTAATTTATTAGTCGCTCAGCATCTTACGCATCTTTCGTCTTTATCACGTAACTCCTTTACCATTGTATACATACATTTATTTTGTTTAAACTTGAACTGCCTGTGTAAAAACTATATAAGCGCAATTTTCTTGGCACTATTCACTAATTTCGGAACCTTGTGTCAACTGACACCATGAAAAATTTGCAAGTATGTCAAAAATTTTCTGTATATGAACCTCATAATTTATTTAGGCTGTAAGCAACTGATGAGAAGCCAACGGAATAAATGATGGTACCATATTACTCTGCACAAACCACTGTTGTTCTTGCTTTATTCAAATACGAAAGTTTTTCTGGGTCTCATTGAAGTGAATTGCCTTTATCTTCCTAATCACAATCAGCACATTCAGGTGAATATAAATTCATTTTACACAGTATTATGCGTGTTCTTAATATTCAATGTGCTATGCACTATTCATTTGGCCTCTCCGAGATAAGAAGAAGAGGAACTAAGAAGTATGGTGGATTAACAAAGTATGGCGAATAACTTGAATGATGTTTAGCAAAATATTTCAGATTAAAATGATTACAAACAAGCTGATGAAAATGCCTGAGCACTGTACCCTCATGCATATGTTCGAAATTATAGTTGTAGCAAAGTGCAGTACACTCATTGTTAGACCATTTAACTTTAAATGGAAATAAATGGAAAGTTTGTGTCACATAAAGTGCACAAGACGAATAACATTGTATCTCACAGTACCCCGTCAAAATTGGTAAGAAGGGGTTTTTTTCGGAACTCTTTAGGCAGGCTAAATTAGCTTAGTCAGCGCTCCGTGCGAAACAAAATACAAATTACGCAACTACTTCTGACTTTTAATTTTTCATCAACGTTTTTACTTACATTAGAAAACTATTGAACACAAACAAGTGACAGCACGATTGTTTTTTTTTTTCGTTGGAACTCGTCAGTCTGATGTACCTACATTCCAATAACTCACTAGGGTAAAAGTTTTATTCGGCTGAGAAGTCTCAGTTAAGAGAAATTACACATGCTTCATTCAGCTGCTAGTCACCGTCAACCCGAATTACATGACATTAATCTTCAGATATAGCTGAAACATCCACATTAGCAGTGGGTATGACGACAGATGCAGAGTATCTTTGTCCAACATAATCGATAAACGGGAAATGTGAATCACCCTAAAAACAGATATCATGACTGAATACTACAAATCAAATTCAAGCACGTTAATTAACTGATACTACTAAAGTAGCAACTAAAACCGACTCATTGTTGTTTAAACTCAGGAAACTGGCCTCTGTGTCCTACTGTATATCCGACAAAACTTACCTGAGACATTCACAGTTATGAAACTCTCCAGAGACATTAAAAAGACGATAACTTGTTGCTGTGATCTATGTATAGTTTTATTCAGCAGTAATGACATCAGAAATTGGAAATCACCTCAACAGTGCCGTTAGGCACCTATACAGGCAATGTAGGTTTCTAAGCGCAAAACAAGTACTGTAGGACATATTTAGTTATCCAAAACTCAGCTGTGAAAAACACCTTAGAATCAAGTAGAATATCCCCCAAAGACAGGAGGGGTCGAAAACTCTGTCCACAATAATAACTTACCAACGCCTCTCCAAAGACAGTCCCATGCCAGAATGACCTTTATTCACTCAAACAAAAGCAGAGGCGTAAGACGACACATTACCAATATCATCATACAACTACAAAGAGAAGCATTAAAATTAGAGATTGAAGAGGGACAGAGACAAATAATAAGGATTAAATGAACATGTGATAAGCAAATGTCAAAATAATGATAAACCGTCTAGGATAAAGATGGATAATAATTATAAACTGAGTTGAAACACTCACTAGTAGAGGGAATAAAATTCACATTTGAATCGGAAAATGAACAAGGAGAATCAGAAATGTTAGATTGTAAAATAAAACGAATAGAAGAAAGTAAACTGCACACTAGTGTTTATAAAAAACCAACGTATTCTAATACATATTGAGACTTTATTTCATCTCATCCGTTAACTGTTAAGGAAGGCTTAGTTAAGAGTCTAACAAACCGAGCAGTAGCTCTAAGTAGTACAAAAAAAGACCTCAATGATGAAATAAAACAGATAGAAGAGGCGTTGGTATCAAATGACTATCCTATAAAGTTCACTAGGAAGATCACGAAATGTCAAAAGCAAAAATCTTTAAAAATGGGGAAACTAATACTGATAACATAGATAAGAAAGAATATAAGGCATGTACAGTTCTATCATATAAGGAGGGGACATCTGAGACCCTACATAGGATTATCAATAAAGCAGGAATTGGAGTGGCATTAAAATCTACATACTCACTCAGGGACAAGCTCTGTAGGCTAAAGGGCACTGTCGGTTAACCAAATTAGACAAAACATTATAATTTACAAAATACCTTGAAATGACTGTGAGTTAGATCAACTACATAGGTCAAACTAGTAGGTCTGGGGTAATCAGATTGTTGATACATAAGAATTTAGCTAAGGTAAGAATAGTTGACCCCAAGAAGATAAGTAATTCAGAAAAAGCTTAGCAATTGCACTGTATGCATTAACACACAACTACACAGTAGGGTGGGAGAATGTTCAAATTCTAAAACGTTATCTAGAGAGGTGGAGAGAGAGGTTGATTACTGAATCCTTGTTCATCGAGTCTACACCCAACAAGTGCAATAAGAATGACTCATCACTCATACCGGAAATATGGAAAATACTACTACCAATCAAACCAAGCGATGAAAATAATGGAATTATATAAACGAAGTTAGAAAGTTGTGTGTGAGTACCTTGATATGATTATGATCAGGAATAAATTGTTCTCGAAACGTTATCAGTAAATATTACTACTGTATAACACCATGAGACTTTATCAAAATATATTTTACCCATAATGGAATTGCCCTAATTCAGTTGTTCACAATCATTTTAATCTGAAATTCTCTGCAAAACATAATTCTGATTACTCCTCATACTATGATATCCATCATAATTATTAGTTTTTGTTATTAATATCATTACTCTTTCATAGACTGAATGTTCACATTAACGTTTGTTTAAGGCCACACATAGGTAGTTCATGAGATGGTCAGTTTTAGGAACATGCATAATACTGTGGAAAAAATAACTTCACAATAGCTTGCACAGGGTGACTGTGATGACAGAGAGAAATTACTAGATCCAGTGATATCCATAAAACCATGTTGGTTTCCACAATATATTCTACCACCTCCCTTTGCTATGTCAGTGACACAGCGTTAGAATGCTCATCAACCAAGTATTTGCTTTAGGGTTTGATCCCCGGACGACGCACTCCTTTACCTGTCTAATCCACTAATAAGACTGGTAAAGAGGGAAGAATGGGCATGGGGCTAGCAACTCCACTCCGCAAAAATAAACACCACTGCAACCGAAAATTCAAGGCTCTGTCTCGAAGCCGTATTTTCCACTAGGAACGTAAAGGGATAAATAAAACTTTTCTTTATAAGAGCAAGTTGTAAGTATAGTGTTGTCCACTTGGTTTGCTGTTGGAACAGAATGTAACTGTTCACTTGCGCTTGACACATTACTTATTTGTATAATTTTCTTAATGTCTTCCATCATATATATCTATTTTAGGAATCAAATTTTTCTCGAGATACTTTTATTGTAATCATATCCATATCTTATTCGCACGCATAATACGGTTACTGTTTGTGCTAATCGCTTTCTTATGAAATAAAAAATAGCTGATAATTGTAACTCTGTTGGATTGTAAGTTGTAATTGAATGTGTGCTGTTGTTAGAAATCTGAAATTTCAACGGAGTTGCTTCTTATCAGTGATGTCTAAAATGTTTGAGTGTTGTGTCAGTTGAAATCAACGCCCTAGATTTAGTTCCGAACAACAGTTTGGAAAGTAAATCAGATAAGAGAAACAGTGAAACTGATTTCACTTAGGACTGCTAAACATAAATGTAATCGTATAATCAAAGGCCGTAGCTGAATAACAACAGGACTCACTGCTTTTGCAAGGTTATCATGTAAGCTTCTTTCTATGGTATAAGTTAGATGTACCTCATATTAGATGCCAAATATGTGCAAACCAAGTTAACTTCTAACAGCTTGAAAAAATTTGGGCCATAGTTCTACGCACTATAGAATCAGGCCACAAAATTGATTTTGACAATAATGAAATAATCCACGAAAACCTCAGAAATCACAAATAACGTCTAATATCAGAAGCACTTCATATGAAGATTGATGGACTAAGACAGAATTTTACCTGGTTACAACAGCCCCCTCCCCCATGAAGTGACAAAATCAACACGAATGTGATAAGCAATTTCGCTATGTAAATACATGCTGCTTTTATAATTTTACACACTTATAAAATCCAACAATCTACATTTGTTTTTGTTATTTTTACCAATTGGCCAATTTGACAATGCAAAAATGACCCCATGTTGAAGAACGATGGTTACGTTGTTATATGTAAGCTGAAATTTTGTAAATTCTAGTTTGATAATAATACTTTAATAAAGCTATCAACGTTGAACAGTGAAATGTCAGTAAAAAAACAGTATCGTTTTACTTTTCATTCATTATGAAGTACAAGAAAACCTTTATTATAATGAATATCATATACCCAATACCCAAATTTTTTGAAACCGTTAAAAGTGATCTTGGTTTGGACATATATAATTTATTTCCAATAGATCGGAAAATCTCTTTTGTTTCAAGTTTGACCTTAATCTGATACCAGTTAAGGCAGTTGGCGAGTACTAGACAGATGTCTCATCGTAGTTTGGGACTCATTAGCAGTGCTCATCCTCTGTGGTTCAAATCAATGACCATTGGTTACAAGGTAGGCTCATAGTCCTGATATAAATCAAATTCCTACAAACTGACTCTTGAAGATCTTTTTTGTATTGCATTAAAAATGCTATATGTATATATATATGGTATTTTTAAGAAATTATTGGTAAATTGTGTGGGATGTGATATAATCACTTGTGCACTTTCGAGGTTTGCAGTGAAGCATATTTTTAGCTTTTTCCACAATTACAAGCTGGGCTGCATAGCAGGTTCTACGGAGGCTATAGCCATTCATAAACTTAAGCCCCTCTTGTGTATTCAAAAACAGTTTGTTATTACTCTTAACCTACCTTGGTAACCCTTATTTGATTGGATTACCAAACGTTTGTGTTAATTATTCTTAATTGTTTTTTTTGTCACTTTGTTTAATTTAACTTTTCCATAAATATTGACTTGACAAGTAAATGTGTAATCAGATAGTTAGAATTCAATATTGTAAAAACATTTTGGATTTAGAATGACAAGTGGGACAAGCGGAAACAATTCAGAGTGAGAATAGTAGTACTAATAATAATCGGGGTTATGAGAAAAAGGTACTGAGAATAACTAAATAAACAAAATAAATAAATGTCTATCCCTCTACGGCCAAGGCAAAAGTAGGGATTGTACATACTTCTTTTGTACACAAAGGTCTCACTTAAAGTCATGAATAGCCAAGGCCTCCGCTGTCTTTAGAAGTCTGTAAAGAAGAAAACGTAGCAGGTTAGCATGGATTCGGTAGATGATATTAAAATCATGGTCAGGGTTGGCAGAGTGACAGGAGTCGATCAGGTATTCTAGAATAGAGCTTCGAACACACTTTGTTTCTCCCTTGCAAAAACATTCTGGAATATGTTTTCGTGTCCATGAGGAAAGCGTCCTCTGGCTACGGCCAATATACCTTGTTCCACAAGAGCAGGTGAACTGATAGATCCACATCGAGGCGGCCAGACGAGGGGGCTTATCTTCTACAAAGATGTAGGACAACTTGCGGCTGGTGAACGTCATTTGCAATTTTGCTGCGAAAAACGTCTTACTGACTGCTTTAGAGAGACGGTTTTTGAGTATATCTGAAGCTCGATCACCTTTGAATTCCAAGTTCATGAATAAGGTTTTCTTTGGAACTGATTCGGTAAGTAGTTTAGACTGCTTGTTTTTCGTGTTACTGTCAATAAGTCCGTTTGGGTAACCGTTTTCTGTGAGCGTGGCTTTTAGGAAGTCTGGTTCTGAGTCAGCACAATCAGAACTACAAATGTTCCTTATCCTAAAAGAGAGCGAGTGAATTAGGTTCCTTTTTCTGGAGATAGGCATCTAACTATATAAATTAGTTAGTTGTCCACTTGATGTACGTATATATATATATATATATGTATATACTAATGTAGAGTCAGAGATGAGGATCTAATTGAAAAGTAAATATTTCTTCTTGTGCTGTGAAGTTTCTGTAGCAATTGGATTGACTTTCCAGAGTAGAGCCGCTAGCTACACCCTCATCCCTCCCACTTTTTCAGTGGTTTGGGACCAGCTAGAAACTAGTGAGCTAGTAAACTGAGTAAGGTTAAATGTATCTTCACCTGGTTCATTTTATTTTCCTTCTAAATATCTAAATAGGTCTTTTTTTCTTTTATATTTTATTGTTCCAAGTTCTCCAACATAATCAGACTTTATTATTCGTCTAAGCCATTCCGCTTAGTACCTTTTTTCCACCGTACAATAGAATCAAATGTTTGAATCAGTAAATGTGTTTAAGCAAATAAGCGCAAACAGATTTTCAAAACTTGGTTATGTAAAACAATCGAGATAATCTTCTAATCCTGATTAACACACAGACATGAAAAAGAAGAAAAAGATGACTGAATGCACAAATATCACATGTGAAATAAACCAACTGGACGAAGGTCAACGATGTAAGCGGCAAAGTCACATGCTCTCAGAATAAATGTAATGATCGACAATGTTTATACTCAGCTCACCAGCCATACTGTACTTCTGATCGAGAAATATTACTCAACACACTGAGATTTAGAAAACCGTCTTGTCTGCCGTCCGGAAGTTATCTGGAAATACAACCCATTTTCATAGAGAGTTGGATAGCTTCTTGGTGGTGAAATCATCAGCTTCAACATTGAATGACAAGATTTTGAATTTCAGGGATGACCAATCTTCGATATAAGAATAAAACTTGTGCACTGTGGTAGAGTATAGTTCTATTATGGGTAAAATTTATTTTGATAAATCTCACAGTGTTACACAGTAATATTTACTCGAATGGAACTAAATAAACGAAGTTAGAAAGTTGTGTGTGAGTACCTTGATATGGTTATGAGCAGGAATAAATTGTTCTCGAAACGTCATTAGTAAATATTATTACTGTATAATACTGTGAGACTTTATAAAAATAAAAAGTTTACCCATAATGGAATGAACAATCTTCTTTGAGGTAGAGTGAGCTGATACACTTGAATAACACGATGACTAATTCTTCACCTTCCGAGTATCTGATTAGCGCTGATTCCTGTACCAAAGTTGAAAAGTTATTTTCTTAATGAGTTACCAATTTTATAAAATTATATTTGTAAAATCTCAGCGAAATTGAAATGATTAATTCCAACGTTTCGTTCCGCAATCTGGTCCGAACTTCTTCATAAATGTCTACTTCTCACTCAGCGCTCAATTATTTTGCAACTATCCGGTCAAATCTTGATCACAGTTCATATGAGTTACCAATTTTATTTCTTCGAAGAAACTTCTGAGGCACCAAACAACAAGAACAATTCACTGCTCCAAAAGTATACACCAAAAAAGCCTTTAATTCCATTATGGGTGAAATTTATTTTGATAAAGTCTCACGGTGTTATACAGTAGTAATATTTACTGATGACGTTTCGAGAACAATTTATTCCTGCTCATAATCATATCAAGGTACTCACACACAACTTTCTAACTTCGTTTATATAATCCCATTATTTTTCGTCGCTTGATTTGATTAGTAGTAGTAGTATTTTTCATATTTCCGGTATGAGTGATGAGTCATTCTTATTGCACTTGTTGGGTGTAGACTCGATGAACAAGGATTCAGTAATCAACCTCTCTCTCCACCTCTCTAGATTACTTTTTAGAATTTGAACCCTCTCCCACCCTATTGTGTAGTTGTGTGTTAATGCATACAGTGCAATCGCTGAGCTTTTTTCTAAATTACTTATCTTCTTGGGGTCAACTATTCTTATCTTAGTTTACCTTACCTTAGCACTTAACCTTGATATTATTATGAGCAATAAATTGTGCTCGAAACATGGTCATTAGTAAATATTACTACCGTATAACACTGTGAGACTTTATCAAAATAAAACCTCTACCCATAATGGGATTATACTCTACCAGAGTGCACAAGTTTTATTCTTATATCAAAAGAGGCTTTAGGCATACAAACTTCAGCATCAAATTTGTAAACTAGATAAGATCACTAGAAAGTCTAGTCTATGTTAGCAATGTTTGTGGTTGAATATCAGTATCTATGTCTGCGCACTGCAGTTGAAGACCATTAGAGGTATGTATATTTAGGGAACGGGAGGCTGTAGATACAATGCGATACATTTCTGGTAAAATATATATTTATACACATATCATTGCATAATCTGGGAATTTGGACTTAAAAATAGACATGACATTTTCTGTAGCCATTATCTTAACGTTTTTTGCCTACGCAAACGACAGGTTTTGAGGATTAATTCATCTTCGTGATACCAAAATATTTTAGCTTTAAGAATAATCAATAAGTCATACAACTATGCTCCAAAGATAATGCATTTTCGTTTCTGTATCTTTGCAAAAATGCATAAACTGATTCCATCCATGGACTGAGAAGATATCTCATGAATACTGGACAACTGAATGAGGAGTTTACAAATCTGGCTTAAACCTATACAGTTCTCATAAGGCTACTGAAGTCCATTTACTAAAAGTTACAAATTTAAATAGTCCTTCTAAAACTCTGTAGGCTTAATTTTATTTGAATGTCTTTGTTTGTGCCACTATAATAGATAACGTAGATTTTACCTAAACCAGCTTAAGAGTGCAAAAGCAACGCCAATCCCTTGGACATATCTGATAAACTAATTAAGTCTTAGTATACATGGAAAGATTTGTAAACACTCCGTGGCTAAAACAGTATTCAGTCAGGACAGGTGATTGGCAAACTACACATCCATAATTAGATAAAATTGATGCCATTGTAAGCTTTATTTTTTTCATTACAGCTTGATTTCACACCGTATTTTTTAGTACAGGTATGGAATTTTCAGCATGTGATATCGGTAGCCCAGATTTTGCAGGCCGACCATAGATATCAGGTGTGCGTTGGCAGGGGATCGAACCCTGGACCATGTGCATGGTCGGCGAGAGTCCTAACCACTGTGCCACCGACGCACTTATCAACCACATTTATACGGCGAACTATTTAGGTTAATAAGTCTCACCGAAGTACAGCATAGAATCACTGTACTTTATTTCGTTGCAATTCCAACAATCTTAAAGACATAAAGCACCTGTTTGTCATTCGGCATTTCAAAGTTAATCTCATTTTCACTGATTAAATTTCGCTTCAAGAAATCCTAAAATGCGCATCTCGTATCGATATATTCACGAATAACAAACGAACTCTCAGTGCATCACTACTAAACTAAACCATTCATTACTAAAGTAAGACGTGCAAGTATTTTTCTCATGCAAAAATATTTAAAACAGGAAATTTGAGAAACAAGGTTAAGTAGTAAAGGAGAAGACCGAAACAAACTGGTCACAGAAGGAGGTTAACAGCAGACTTTAACAGGTATATATTTGATGAGTAGAATGCCACTCTCAATGTTCATTTCTTACAACACACAACATGAAAACCTGAAAATTTAACCTCGAAATCTGACTATGCAAGCTGACCAGTATTTTGTTTTTGCCTTCGCTCACCAATTAGTCATAATTTAGGCTTATTCTCATGCAGTCATTCTTAGGCAGTTATCCACTTAAAAGTTTACTTCCTCAATTGTTTTTGTTTTTTTTTTAGTTTGACCTTACTGCTATAAATTTGCGTGACTATACGGAGAGATGAAAACAAAATCCAATTATACGATTATTTAAGAAAATCCTGCAAACAGTCACTCTCACTGTAATCCTTTCGTCGATTAGAATTCACTTTTAAGCTGACTTTAATCTGTACAGGTACAGGCAAGCTGGTTTTGAGACTGTTATTGGTATTGATCAAATCAAAGAGAATAACAGCTAATATTCAGTTCAGTGGTTAAACCTCGTGAATAATGACTACTAACAAACACGGAACGTAAGCTGTGGCTCACTACTAAATATGAGCTTTATAATTATTATTGTTCCCTTAGCTTCCGAGTGGAAACATAGGGCGTCAGTAGCACATCTCCACTTCATCCCATTCTCTGCGGTCCACTACAGCTAAACCCATGATTGCCCCATGAGCTTTCATCTCCTCCTCACATGATTTCCTCCATATCACCGTCAGACCAAAGACCAACTTGTCGTCTCCAACTTGAGTTCCGCTTGAGCGATGGCTTGGATAAAGCGCTGCATCTTTCAACAGTCTCCATCACGTGTGCACAATCGACAGCCTTTTTCTTCTACACAATTTCCTGAGCAATAAGTTCTTGGTGCTTTTGTTCCTAGAGTTTCTTGTCGCTAGTTCTTTCAGACCACGTGATCTTCAGTATGGAGGTAACAAAGGTGGCTGTTGGTAAATGTCTGCAGTATCCCACTGTAAATGCTTTACGTGCAGCTCCAAGTTTCTGGACCATAAGTAAGAAGTGACCTAAAGTTGGTGTTGAGAATTCGAATTCTGTTCTTTATGCTGAGTGCACATTTCCAGGCCTATATATTTAGCAAATGTTATGGTCTACGCAGTTTAGCCATTATGGACTGACCAACTTGCTAAGGAAGGCAATAAAAGCAGCTTTAACATATTTGATACCGAAAATACCCATTAAGTCATGAAGAAAATAAAAGACAGATTCAGCGAAGAAAATTTTCTTTATCGACGAAATCATCTTCAGGGGCTGTACAATCGCATTTATACTTACAAAAATATATAGTGGTCTATTATTGGCCACACAAAGCGCACGCTTTCCAAACGCATCTCTGATCATTATCCGGCATGGTTAGCAAAGGGATAATGTCAGACAATTACTAGCTCAATTCTCGAGCATTTGGTGAACTCAGGCCACGTAGCTCCACCAGAATCGTCTTTCAAGATCATCTACAAAGTGAAGCCAAATGGTATAAAGGGCGTCAGATTTCGGCTTTTGTGTATGGCGGAGGTTCTAGCAATTCATCAATACAACCATGAACTCTGTATACAGAAAAAGTTTGTCCAGTCTCTTATTCTACCTTGGTCTTAACCTCTTCACTAATCGTTCCTTGTAAATAAAATATTTTTTGATTTTTTCTTTTCATTCTAATTTCACTTTTAGTTAGCTTTTGCTTTAATAATTAATTCACTATTATCACTCTCATATGCTCCTTCTGTATATTTTCACACCCTCTTCACACTTGTTAAATTGACGCTCAAATACCTTTATTCGCACTTAATAGCAATTTTAACCTTATCAAATTTCTATGTTTGTGCCGTTGAGTACCACGTAATTTACAACTTTTAATTTTCACTTCTAAAGCCTCTTCTGAGTAATTATATCAATTATGTTACCCCCTATTACTCAATAATAGACCACTATATATTTTTGTAAGTATAAGTACGAATGTACAGCCCCTGAAGATGATTTCGTCGATAAAGAAAATTTTCTTCGCTGAATCTGTCTTTTATATTTGATACCCATAACTTAGTGTAATGATATGGAAGTATTATTATTTGTTCCTTATATTCCAAGTGGAACACAAGGCGTTAGTGGCATATCGCGACTACATTTCGTTCTCTTTAGCCACTTGAAACAGGCTCTACAACTGTTCAGAAGTTTTTATTTCCCCTACACACTATCGCTTCCGTGTTGCACTCATACCCAACCTGCCTCCTCCTACTTGGTTTTCACTCAAGGGCCTAGCATACGATGTCACTTGAATATCTCCTCAGCGCGAATTCTGTCCACCTTTATTTCCTCCTACTTGTATGTTCGGCTGACCATAGGTTTTTGACTGATCCGCTGCAATAGTTACTTCTTGCTTACCGTTTCCACCAGCCTGAGGAAATACATCCTTCTAACAGATTAGATGTTGATTGGACTAAATACATCCAAATCTCCTCTGCATGATTGCAGTTATTTCTTCTTTCGTTTATGCTAATCACAAATAACCAATTAATAAAACCTTCAGAAATGAGTTAAATTACCTGTAGCATGTATACAGGTGTTTTTATTCATAATAAAGCTGAATTCCGCATAGCTGTAATAAACGCCGTAGCTAACGAAACAGACGATTACTGCAAGTGTTTTAAGTATAAAAACTATTGTGTTACTTATCCATATAAACTTTTGTAGAAAGGTTGTCTACTTACGAAGGTAGTGTTTCAGTATCTTTTAGCCCAACGGCACAGTTAACACTGACTTAATAAACCGGGAAACTTGTGCAGCATACGCTTCAATAACATTTTGAAAGATACTCAGCACTAGTTACCGGCTTGTAAATACAAGAATCCACCGTAAAATTCAGATTTGCCAAAAATACTACATTCAAGCAAAGACGGAAATATTCCCGAAGGTGTCGAGGAACAAGTATGATGAAAGGTAGATTTTAGGTTCCATTGTATTATTATCAGAACCATTTTACAATTTTATTCATGTTGATTATTGTTTCCGTACATATTGTTTTAGTTCACAACAGTAAATGTGATTCACGATTTCAATGCATGATTCAAGGTTTGAGTTGAAACCAAAAAGGAATGTTCTTACAGAGTTATGGTTATGATAGCATATTTTTTTTAGAATTTTAAAATTTTGAAACAACTACATATGGAAGGCTAAAATTCTAATGCAAGATTTATTACCAGAGATGATGCAAACACTAACTGAGAATCAACGGCTAATGTGATTGTTTGCGTGACTCTCCTGATTCACTAAGTAATATGAAATGACAGAAACATATGTTAGTTAGCTAAAAGAAATTTAATGAAATTTGCTTCAGTCTGCCTTAAACAAAATCAGATATTATCGTCTCCTACTCTCTTGTCCTACAGTGCATAAAAAAAATCAGGAAGCAGAGTTACTTAAAAGCCCGTTAGATTAGTTCATAATCTTTTGGAGGGGGTGGGGATAGGGGGAAACAGAAGAAGGGCCAGTGATAATCCACTTAAGGCATTTTTTATCTCAGAAATTCTCATCTTTTTGGTCTGATTGAAGCTGATAGATAAAATCACCACCACTCCACTTAAAAACCATCTGCACTCTTAACAAAGTCTATACAGTAAATTATTAGAGGAGAATAGAAGTAAGTGATTCTATTTTTTTATTCCAGTAGAACATAAGGCTTCAAGCTAGAGGCTTGATGTTTCAGTAGCAGTGGTGTTTACTTTTACGGGATGGGATTGCTAGCCTCATGCCCAACCTTTCCTCTTTACCAGGCTTACTGCTGGCTTAGTAAGGTAACGGAGTGCGTTGGCCGGGGATCAGACCCTTGGCCACCTGCATGCCTGGTAACCATTCTGCCGCTCTGCCACTGACCACGAATGGTGCTATTTATTCGATGAATATCTCCGAGTGAATAGCTAGAAGTATAAGCAAAACAAAACATTTCTGTACAACCTTTATTCGTAATAAAGACTAGATTTAAGAATCTACGCTAAAATCTCCTTTAATTTTATGTGTAATATTAGAATACGAAAGGATGTATGTGATTCTATTATCAACCTGTTTGCTGGTCTTTTATACTGCAATGTTTAATAGTAGATTGACTATTCTTTGAGGAATGAAAAAAGGGAAGAAAATGATAAATGCATGCGCTTTCTGTGAATAAAATCGTAAACCAGAGTGACAAATATCTCTAGACGACGTTTAGTAAATAAATCGAAGAAAAATAAATTAAAACAAATCATGTCTTCAAGATGCCTTCTGACAAAACTGATGATGTATATTCAGTGAGAAATAATTAAACATTACCCCAATAACACCCAATAAATTGTTGCCTAAACAAACAAGAATTACTTCAACTTTGACCATGGACTCATATTGTTTAGAGAGTCGTCGGAAACCAGGAAGCACTAGAAGTCTGTTTCGTCCGAATTTGGGACTTATCGGCAGTACGAACCCCCCACTGGAAGCCATGACTTCCAGGTAATAAGTCAAGCGCATAGACCAGTAAGGTTTGCTCGTCACAGATGACACTGGGTGGTTGTCGTGCTAAATTAACGAACTTGTAGAAGTTAGAATTAACGGACTGGCCTTTGGCTTGGGCAGCAGTGACTGAATGGTCTAAGAGCTTGTCTTGAAATTGCAATGTCATGGGTTTGTTCCCTAGTGGGGTAGTGGTTTCATTCTTCTGATGAGAGCTAATTAAGGAGGCGAAATCCAACAGCAGAATAAATAAATGTAATATGGATCTTTTATTAGCTCAAAAGAATTAGTGATGATTATCCTACAAAAATCCAAGGATCATACAGAAAGGAAAAATAAAATCTCTGTCTAAAGAAACATGTGCGTAGGTGGCACAGCGGTAGAGTGCCCACCAACCACGCTTGTGGCCTGGGGTTCGATCCCTGGCCGACACACTCTTCCTGTACCTCGCAAAGCCAGTAATAAGACTGGTAAAGAGAGAAGGTTGGGGATGAGGCTAGCAACCCCATCCCATAAAAATAATCACCACTGCTACAGAAACTTCAGGTCCCTAGCTTAAAGCCCTATGTTCCACTGAGAGCTTGAAGAAATAAAAACAAACAAAAAACAGCTACAGATAGGAGACATAGACAAACTTTGTGTGATAATAACGTCAGAATGTGGCATACAACCCTAAGTAATATGTGAGCTTCAATGCGATATCCTGTACCTTTCAAGCGTTAGACATTTAAACGTTCCATGCATTTGATTTCTGCGTTTCTGAAGCAGGCTGGTAAATGTTCTCGAATCTGTACACGAGCCTGCCTAATAACAAGATTTATTTAGCTTGGACCACAGAAATAGTTAAAACCGTACATACATGACGAGCTAAGAATAGTTAAAACATCTTTCAATTTCAAGGAGAACATTGAACAGCTACTGGAAAATAGTAATACATGTCCAGAGTAGAAAGTTCTTTCTGTTGCTGTGACTGGATATAATCTTCGTAGGAGTATTTCCCTTGAAATGTAATCTCAAAAGTAACAGTTTTTTCTACACAGTGGCCAGTTCATTTCTGCAACTGTTATGAACTACGTTGGCTTTTGTAAACTTATCTGAATATTTGTTTTTCCTTAGAATATTCTAGACGATGTGTAGTTCCTTCTCTACGCATTCTTCGAAGCAAATTGACCTTACCTTAAATGCTTAGCGCATGATCGAATCATGACTGTATCACGATTGATTCATCCGAAGCGAAGGTAGTATGTATACTGGTTTTAGGTCTCTAGCTTCCCAAATACGGTTGTTCTGATGAATCCATTCGCTCTTTTTGTTAGTTAAACGTCGAAAAAGTGTTTTCTTTCGCAGGTATAATGGACCACTGGGTGAGCCTTAATGAAATGAATGGAGATCAAAACATTACGTAAACAGGTATCGCAGACAACAAAACTGTCATTCATGTATCGGCAGTACAGTTCTGCTTTCTCTACTTCTTTATTCAACAGATCACTTTCGAGTTTCGTTGGAAATATATCCCAGAACATTTTATTTTATAAGTGTAAGCATCTGAATTTGTTCAGACCCACTTTATATCTGCTACAGAAACTTCAAGCTAGAAGCTTGTTCCGCTGGGAAAGTAAAAGTATAAGAAAAAAAACTAACGAAACACAAGGACAAACAGTAGAGCAGAATAACACTGATCCATTTTATCGCATTGGCTTCTTTTAAACCTGTGAAAAACTTGTACTGTTCTAAATGTTATAATTCACTTTCAACATCCTTTATTTCATTAACAGGAGCCATAAATCAGGTAATTATACTTTGAAGATGATAAGATGGTACTGAGCTTCCTGTATAGAAGCTAGTTTCACTGCTTTGAATATCTTCCCCATCGCCACAGTCGAAAACAGACAAGTATCTCTTATGCTGTTCCCTTAATTATACCTATCAGTTCACATATATCTGCGTGGCTAACCAGACAGGACGAACATACAAAAGAGATGACATGAGATTTTTTTGAACAGAAAACCAGGTGGACTTCAATTAAAAGAAATCGGATAGTTTGGTAACTTCAATCTTTAAACATCTATTAGTACACAGAATGTCTAGCAGACACCTTGTTTGCATTTAGAAAATAATCAATGAATAGAAGAGCCCAAGTCTTTTGCAAGTTGCTGAAGGCATACTATGATTTAAAACAACCGCAACTTGATCTGTATGCCCTTAAAACGTGGTCACCAGTTGGCATTTAATGCAAACAGTTGGAGAAATTTATTGCTTTCAAAAGGTTTTTTCAAAGATATTTTTTCTGCTTCTAAGGTAATCTATCAGCTAAAAGAATATCAAGCTTCTGTAAAAGATCTTGATACTCACGAAATAACACTTGATGGTATACACAGAGGAAGTAAATATTTCAACTGGCCAAATAGTTACAATGTATATATATATACTTATATGAATAAGATACGTAATACGCATCAGTATCACTTTGTAAAAATTACACACACGTATTTATATTTAACACACGAAAAAACCTCCAGAATTGGCATTCTGCCAGAGACAAAATGTTTGCTTAGGAGGAGAAAATTAATACTCAAAATGCCGTGAATAAAGAAGGCGAATTTTTGCAATTGCTTCGACGCTTACAGTTCGTACCACTTCGCTTCAATGAATAACTCTAATTTTGCCTTCTTATATATATATATATATATATATATATATATATAATGTATTTGCGCAACGCACTTCGAAAAATCTTATCACACACGGACTTGTCATAGGAATATTTATGAAATTAAATAAAGATTTAAGAGATGAGAAATAAACTTTATTCAAGTTGAAAGGAGATATTCAAGGTCAAAATAACAATGAAGATCACTAAACCAAATAACAGAGGTAATAGTACATCTGCTATGGTATCAAAACAAAGTTTACCAAAGAAGGTTTAGTGTGATGACGAATTGTTGCTTTGAACGCATAGAGGTGATTTAAACTTTCTAATTGATAGGGCTTCCACAAACTTCAGAATACGCCCCAAACACGTTTAATAGATAGGTTTAAAAGATCTCTTAACGTCAATTTAATGTCCCGTCTCTATAATATGTTTCGCAATAGAAGAGCTAGGTCTCCTGTTCTCACCATTAACAGGTTCTGAAGATTCCATTTGTTTCTGGAGCCATTTAGGAATATGCTCTGAAGCCATCCCTTACCTGCAGAGATCGATGAGTCCTCCCTATGTATGTGTGTCCACACGTACATTCAAATTGGTAAATACAGTGTGATTTGGCGTCATTTTTCGCATGTTCGAAGGGCTTAGACAGATACATTGGCTTTACATTCTCAATTATTATGATATTAGCTGCATAAAAAGTCTTTTTAACTGTTTTATCTTTATTGATTGACCAATCCACTGATGCGTGTTTAAAGAATCAAAAGTGTTTTATGCAATCATTGATCAACCGATGTTTCGCTTTAAAAATCAACAAAGGTTACAGATTCAACTGATTTGAGCAGGAGACTTTGCTTTAACGGTCGAAGCTGAAAACTACTGGGACAACATATGCAAAAAACATGAATTTTCTTTGTCAATCAGTTTAAAAACAATCCTTAGATACGTCTTGAAGTGTATATAGATATTATCAGATAATGCGCTGAAATTTAAAGACGTTAACGCATAATTTGGCAGAAATTAGAATGTAAGGTGTGTTTGTGCTTCTTACATGAATGTAGCCCAATAAAAACCTATATATATATATATATATATTCATCACTTGACCTAACGCAACACACTCACTTTAGATAAGTGTCACGAATATGAGCTTTAAAGTCATTCCAGCTGAGGACAAAATGTGTCTTGGCGGTGGTTATAATCTTAGAGTCTGTTATACATTATAATAAAGGTTTTTGTATTTCCCAATGAATGGAAAACAAAACGATATTGTTATTACTGACGTTTCGCTATTTAATGCTAATAGATTTATCAAAGTATTATTAAACCGGAATTTACAAAATCTCAGCATATATATACATAACAAAGAGTTAAGGGGTGGGAATAGTCGCAAGGGACTTCATCAACAAAATCAACGCAGACATTAAGTATGGCAGAAAACGCATTCCGATAAACATGGACCTCAACATTCGTCATTCCACATAGAGCAGAGACGTCAGACGATATCAGAAGAGTACTCAATCAGCTCGACATTAGAGTTTTCTTCGAAACATCAGTCACTAACACTACAAAGCAAACTTGTCCATGTAAAAGACCAAATCCCTAAAGATTCCCTATCTAATTGTGTCTATAAAATACAATTCTTGGAATGTGATGCGATGTGCATCGGACAAACATCTCGAGAAATCAAAATCAGAAGAAATGAACACCGTAGACAATCTGTTCGACCACCGAGAAATCCAAATGAACTGGAAAAACTTGAAAAAAATGCTATAGAATCAGGCCACAAAATTGATTTTGACAATATTGAAGTAATCCAGAAAAACTTCAGAAATCATGAAGAACGTCTAATATCAGAAGCACTTCATATCAAGTGGAGTTAGTGCTTCCAGATGGTAGAGACACTTGGCAGGTCACTTAAAAGCATTTCCATCAGAATACAGACTTCCATTAAAAGCTCATTTTTCTGGCTGAATACTAAACATCGAATAGCCGGATAAGAAGAATAGGCAACTAGAAATTCATGCAAACAGTGAACCAGCCAAGTGTCTATTGTCAACAGATATGCAGAAGGAGATGGAAATGGATTAAAAATGCTCCGAGGAGATCATTAAGTGATCTTACACACTAGTTCCTCGAGTCTAACAAGAATGAGCAGCCACATGCACAGTGTTTGGTGGTAATTTAATTTAATTGGTCATGTGAACAGGAAATAAAAGACTGTGGGCAGTTGTGCAGTCAGCTGAAAAAGACGTCAGCGAACCAAGCGGAACGGAGGCGTACCACTGAAGCCATATGTTCCACTCGGAATCCAAGGGAAAAATAATATCAGTAGTTACATAATTAGCATAAATAGATGATAAATACAAACACTGCTCATTCAGTCAGTGAAATAATCATCCAGCAAACAAGTAAGTCATAGTGGTTGATGATCGCTTTCATGACTCATGCTATTCAGAAGTGCATTTCAATTTTCAGTGATAGCAGTTATCACAAATCTATTGTCTTAGAACGAATAAACAAAAAGGAAGTATGCTTCATCTTCAGAAAAATATTACTTTTCTAGATTAGCTCATATGACAGCACTGTTTATTCTGACAGACCGACTATTGTCATATATTTCATGACTAAGGGGTAATCGAAAAGAGTGTTCATGGTAATCACAGCTGGTAGTAGAAGTAGGCAGATTTACAGATCAATATCAGCATTGTAACAGTTGACACTGTTTGTACCTGAGGTGGATATTTTTGCTGTTTTTGTCCTTCCGTGCAGCATCTTCAGCATCAAATTCAATGTGAAGTCAGTAGTGTTCACTTTCTGATGCACTGTAGGTTATCACACTTCCAAGTATTAAACTACAATTGACAAAAATGTACCGTTTTCTTCATTTCCGTAGACATTGACTGATCATATTACGTTGCATCAACCCGTACGCCTACGAAATTCATCTACTGTGAATTGCTTATACTCACGTTGTTTAGTTTCCAGTCTGCTTTGAGCTATTTCTTAACCTGCTAAGGTAGTTCCACTGTTACTCCCCCACCCCTTGCAATTTGCTTGTTCCTCTGCCTACTGACCACAGTATACGCAGAATCACTACTTCACATATTCAGGCATTTGTCGAAATTATGCAAGAATGAAACAGTTGCAATGAAGGCATACACACGCAAACCCACTCACACTGGGACATATAAGAAAGTATAAATATTTGGATAGAAGAAATATTTCATCACAAAAATTAATAATATAAAGTTGGTCTACTGGACACAGAGACACAATCAAAAGATACTTCATATTATAAGAAGTATAATCAATCACCAAACTCAAGTGGTTGTATACAACCAGTACTGCTTGTTTGCAAAATATAGTAGGGAAGTAAAATTTAGGCAAGCAAGTCTCCCAGTTTCAGAGAAGTGGTAAAAGCAAAAGCAAAAGAGAACGAGAATTACATATCTCTAGGATATTTCCACTTCCCTGTTTATTCATATTTCGATTTCAGAGTCAGTAAAAAATCACTCACAAATATTACTGTACTAACATGAATGTTAGGATAGTAGGCAGGAACCGATTGTGAAACAAATAGGCAGGGAAAAATGGAGATGGATTGGCCATACTCTGAGGAAACCATCAAGTGACATCACTAGGCAAGCCCTCGAGTGGAACCCGAATGGGAAGCAGCGAGTTGGTCGTCAGTGCAAGGATGACTTGGAGGAGGTCATGTGAAAAGGAGATGAAACGTGTGGGCAGATATGGAGCCAGGTGAAGACTCTAGCAGAGAACCGAACGCAGTGGAGACGCACGGCTGAAGCCCTATGTTCCTCTAGGAATTAAAGGATACAATAATATTAATAATAATAATAACATGAATGTTTCCACTTTGTTTAGTAATTCACATATTTCATGAAAAGCCTTGTTTGCATAAATTACTAACAATGTTTATTCTACGGGTCTTTGTAAAGACTAGAAATATCTCAGGAAATGTAAATATATATATATATATATATAAGCCATTACTGCACTCAGAAAAATCACCCAACTGCACGTACAAGTTTCCGACTGAATAATAACATGAAATCATTGATAAGAAGTTTTCCTTTATATAAAGATTGTATTATATATATATATATATCAAAGTAACTTGTAAATACATAAGACGGAATTCTATAACTGTGTTAAAGTCATAATAACACTTATTTCTTCCACTAAATGTATGTAAAATTACCACACTTTTGCACTACCGACAAACCTTGATAGTTTTATTAGAAATCTGTCTCTTTCTTTCTTTCTCTGTCTCCATCTTTCCGCATTCTCTTGCCTTTATCGGCTTCTGTACACTTTAGTCGATAAGCACAATTCATTAAAATTAGGATTTGGAGTTACATCCGCTTTGAAATAAATTTTATAGCAGGAATTATGACAACAAGACTTCATTTTTTTAAATTTCGACTGATTGTTCTTTTCCAGAAGACAAGGTTGAGAGTTGGAAAACTTTTTGAGCTAACTAAAAATTCAGTGTTTTCTGTAAATAGTGTTCTACTGTTGTCTAGAGTAGATTGGTAACAACATCAATCTCTGTGAAGCCTGTATACTTTCATGCTTTATCATTATTTTATTATTTCGCATTTCAACTGGAACATAGGGCTTCAAACTTAAACTTTGAAGTTTCAGCAGCAGTGGCTAGCAGTTGCTAGTCTCACGCCTAGCCCTCTCAGGCTTAACGGGGCTTATTATTACTGGCTAAGCGAGACTCAGGAGAGTATCACTAGGATATCTAAACCGGACCACGTCCGTTAGTTGGCGAATATTCTACCGCTGAACAGTGAAGGTCATCGCCCAATGCTGAGTGATGTCTAGGTCTTAATTCCTATGCATTCCGAGTGGAGCATAAGGCTTCAACGTTTAACCTTAAAGTAACAGTAGCAGTGGTGTTTTTTACAGTATGAGGTTGCTAGCCTCACGCTCAAACTCCTGCTTTTACTGGGACGTGTAGGAGTGTGCCTACCGGGATTCGAACTTACGGTCGCATGCTTGCTTGGTGAGAATTATACTACTGAACTGCCTACACGCATAACTTTACATTTAGAGTAAATAACTTCCCAAGATTGCTGTAGTTCTGGAGATTATTATTCATTTGATAACCAAAGATAATTCCGTGAAGTATACGCATGAATTCTCTGAAAAGTCTAACTGAAAATTTTAACTGGTACATAATTAATAAATATAACATATTCAACCTTAGATCACTGTACTTATGCATCAAGTATTTGTAAGGGATCATTTACTTTTACTGAGAAGATTAACTTCTTTTCAACTGCGTCACTAGTAGCCGCGAAGCGCGTAAGCTAGTCGTTGTTCTCTACTTTGATATATCTAGGGCATTTGACACGGTATCTCACAGTATTCTCTTTGAGAAGCTGTACTCATGTGGAATTCTCAATCCATTACTTAACTGGTTAAAATCATTTCTAAGCAACAGGGTACAAATAACCAAAGTCGAGTCAGTATTGTCTCATCCTAGGCAAATCGAAAGTGGGGTTGTGCAGGGTAGTATCCTAGGACCAATTTTATTTACAGTCTACATTAACAGCATTTGTAACTGCTTCACCTCAGGCAAACCATTCCTATATGCTGACGACCTCAAAGTCATTTAATCCTGCTACACTCATGAATTAAACGATATGGTAAGTAAAATACGTCTTAAACTAAGTAGTCTCGCAACATGGTGTGCTGAATCCTGTCTAAAGTTTAACACTGACAAATGCTGCTGGGTTTGTGTCGGTAACAGTAACCTTGACCTAACTCCTGAAGTAAATGGGCGAAAGCTAGCCATCCTCAACTCATTCGTAGACCTCGGTATCAGATACTCCAGTAATTTAACGTCCTCTCAGCAAACTGATTATGCTAGACGTAAAACTACGATGCATAACTCGCAATTTATTTTGTTGGGAAACTAGGGTCTTATTATACAAAGTATGTATCCGACCTGTTTTACAATACCGCTCGTTTATTCTTAGCGGACTGCGAAAGAATGACAAGCTTAAATTAGAGTGAGCGCAACGGCGATTTACCTTGGTTTAGAATGTAGTCTCGAATACTCTGAGCGTTGCGACAGACTGAAAAAAGAACCACTCTGGAAAAGACGTCTTAAGCTAAACCTTCCTTCTCTTGCATCCCTCCAGGCCAATAACTAAATCCACCTCTGTCATTAGTTACAATCTTAGAAATCACAATAACCTAGTTGCTATAGATCATTGTCAGACTTACATGCGGTACAACTTCTTCTTCTTCTTAAATAAGTCTTCAGTCATTTGGAATAGACTACCAACTAATGTGTGTGGTGCAAACACACTTCCGGTGTTCATCTCCTCAGTCACCAGACTGCTCAAAGATGACAATGCACTTCTGTGTCTGAATCCTACACCCTCTATTTCACCCTACATAGACATTTTAAGTTCATTAGACGTATAAGTTACAGCAAACTACGGTTATAAATGCTAATATTATTGGAACGACACGATAAACATTTCTGCACAGGACATTAGTATTAGTTCACGCATGATATGGAAGTTAGCATAACAGGATTAGTTAGTTAGTGTACCAAAATAATCATAGTTACTACACAGAATATATATATATATATATATACATATAACTTTACAAATCACTCCTTGAGGACTTCACTTGCTTTCTTCTGTGCTGCTGTCGTTTGTCTTCTTTTTTCTCTCACCATTTTAGCTTCCATATGAATTTATGAATGAGAATAAAGAATGTAGATATTTGACCACTTACAAAGACAAATGATCTGCAAACATTACTGGTCCCATATTCTACAACTGCCTCGTGAATTACCCATTACCTTCCTCCGCGATTCATCCTGGATGACGGTTGTGGAATATATAAATTTATATCAATAAAAAATCCTAATAACTATCTGTTCAGCACCAGTAAATCTGGTTATTTAAGAAATAATGAACACAAGCTGATAGTTGCATTTGAAATCTCACTGACTCCAGTGATGATAATTTTCAGCTCCTACATACTCCAGTTGTCATTTTATATAACTTAATTCTGCATTATTCTGGTTCCTGGCCGCATATGGACTGAAAATTACCTATTGCTGTAGCAATACATCTTTGTGTGTTTAACTGGACACTTACTGCTGTGTTACTTCTCATCCTGAAATAGCTTTTAATAAGGTGGCGACATAGCACTTACTCAAATATACGCGGTTCACAGGTTGACCATAACTATCAGCATGAAACGGAACGAAGTTTGAGTTGTCGCTCAACTTTGATGGTGAAGAGTTAACAATTTAACATTTATAAGAACCTGTTCTGAACGCTTGTACCATTATCGAACAATTTCGACTTTCGAAAAAGTATTAATTTACAATGCTTCACGGTTGTAATTTATAAAATAACTGATCATTCCATTATGGGTAAATTTTGTTTTGATAAAGTCTCACAGTGTTATACAGTAATGTTTACTGATGACGTTTCGAGCACAATTTATTGCTCATAATCATATCAAGGTAATCACACGACTTCCTAAATTCATTTATATAGTTCCATTGTTTTTCACTTGAAGTCGTGTGATTACCTTGATATGATTATGAGCAATAAATTGTGCTCGAAACGTCATCAGTAAACATTACTGTATAACACTGTGAGACTTTATCAAAACAAAATTTACCCATAATGGGATTACACTCTACCACAGTGCACAAGTTTTATTCTTATATCAATAACTGATCATGCTTGTAAAAATGTCATGCGTTTCTTGTAAACACCCGTTTATGAGAAAATATAAACTATTATTATTAGTCTGCATTGAGTAGAATTCACTTCTGGTGTTACTTACGATGAAAGTGTTGACAAAATTACACAAATGCATCACTTGTTTTAAATTAATACCCAATTTGGATATATATTAAGAATAAGATTTGATGCTGCACACACTAAAGTTATATGAGGGAAATGGCTTCAAGCTTTATTTTTTCCCCAAGTATTTGTTATCCATCCACCACATGCTTGTTTTTTGTTAATGCGAAGACAATATTTCTGCATTTCTTGATATGCTCCACTGAATGACTAGTTATCAGACAAAATGGACTACGACCATGTAATTTCACCATAAACCAAATTTATGTAATTTAAATACTACCTATCCATGCCTGTACAACTGGTGTGTCCTACATAGATAAGAATAAATATATATTATATTGTATTATTATTAAATATGCCTACTTATCGTATATATAATTTATCATATTGATGATGCCTGTAAACTGGCGTCCCTCATGTGCAAAAAATGAGAATACTATTATTACTATTCTGTAACAACCACGTATGAATCGGACATACTTCCTAACTGTTTACTGTACTTTGACTGAAGACTAAGTAGTAAGTAACTAGTTACTTCTAGTCCTTTCTTTAATTGCAGACTGAATTCTGTCAGTCAGGTTCACAATGTGGTCGCCATGCTTGGTTACTCACCATCACGGCGCACTTTGAATTGCTGTTATTAGATGATTGAAGGCAATCGGAAGGATGCCTTTGAGTGGATGCATCACACTACTTGCTAACTACCTAGACTGTTCAGTCAGAGTATCTAATACAGTCCTAAAGGATGTCAGTTGCAAGCCTGGATAGCTCAGTGGAAACGTCTCTGGTTGCAGCACTGAATGACACTGGTTCCAATCCCAGAGGAGATCTCAGATACGCCTTGCTGACGAATATCAACAAGCACAACACCGATGCCCATAGACTCCGACTATCTAACAACAACCACCTAGTGTTTCATGTTTCCTCTTTTATTCCTAATTATTTAATTGAAACTACATTCCTTTTATCAACTTTAAGCGATCAACAAGTAAATTCACATTTTGTAGTAAACCATCTCAGTTTTTCTGTTCTTCAACAGCACTGGATATACGGAAAAAATCCCAATCTAAAACGAAAATAACGAAATCACGTGAAACTCAACTGGATAATTAATTTGACTACCCCTCTCCCTTGAAAATTTCTAATGATAAAGTCAGAAACAGTTTAATTTAAGGTTGTATAGAATATTATCCTTAAAGTGATATTTAATGACATCAATGCTGTAAATGTGCGTTGGTGGCATAGCGGTCAGGACGCTTGCCGACCATGCACAGGGTCCGGGGTTCGATCCCCGGCCGACACACTCCTTTACCTCGCTTAGCCAGAAATAATGCTGATGAAGAGGAAAGGTTGGGCATGAGGCTAGCAACCGCATCCTGTAAAATAAACGCTGCTTCAGAAACTTCAAGCCACTAGCTTGAAGTCCTATGTTGCAATGGGGAACGTAAAGGAAGAAAAAAATGCTGTGAATGAAATTCAGTGAGATTTTTATAATTGCTGGACACTGTAAACTCTGCCTATATGATTACTGCTGCGACATCGCTTTTCTTCAGATTAGTAAGGTTTTTGCTAGGACCCCAGTCGTTTGAATAGCTGTACGGTTCGAATCCTCGATTTTCTCCGGACAGTCGTTGATGATCCTGTCTACAACATGTTGTAGTTATTTATGTCCATTAATTTAGTTGTATTAGTGTGCCTTGATTCGTAATCTTCCCTTACCACTTGTCTGTTTTTCGGATGAGTTTAACGACAGACTGACTTATTTCTCCAAATTAATTGATTAACTAACTCCAGCTGGATATCATTGGTGTCTTACGAGTTTTTCTGAAGCTTTTTACCTCTATTCAACCTGATGACTTTCATTTGTACTTTTGAAGTTCCTTTCTTTTTCATCCTTTGATCTAATCTGATATTCGACTTCAACTTTGTCTGTGTATTCTGCACTACTTTGATGTTTATTTCTTCATGCAATTAGGCAGTAACTTTCGGTTTTATACAAATCCATAAGACTGTCTACTCATATCGCCTTAAAAATTAGCTTGTTTCATTAATTCGTGTATACTAATTAAACTAAGGAAACTAATAAGATATCACATGAGATACCTGCATTGAAGGCAAAAACTATTTGTCCGAAAAAAGAAATGACACCAGATAAAGGCGGTTTCTGTAGTCAGTCAGTGTGTTCAGAATAAATGTGCATGTCTTATCAGTACATTATTTACATGAAAAAAAAACACAGAATGAAACATGGTATTTGTGCTAATTAATATAAAAGACACTTGCCAAAATATTCACTGTGACACTTGCAGATTGTATGAGATATGAATGAATTCTCGAAAATTTGTGGGTTTGTTATAGTCTAGGTTAGGCTCTTTTCGTGACATGTCAGTTTCATGTGGTACCCTTCAAGGGGTGTGTAGCTTTCCCCATTTTTACTTAACTCTACTTCCGGTAAAACCTATGGAAAGATTTATGCTTCATAAAAATTCGCTTTTATTTTGAAATATCTCGTAAATAACCTGAAGTTTCTGGACGGTATGAACTAATTGAGTCAAGACTTCAAGAAATGCAGAATTTTATTAGCCTGAGAATGTCTAAGATGTGTTCTTAACCCTCTAAATAAGCACTACTACTCCACAACCAGTTAGTATAGATAACCTTCCTAGGACTAGGAACTGGAGGCATTCAGCTGGTCTTACCAATTCACTAAGTTATTAAACCACACTATTCTTGATGCTTTGCTAGAAGAATGTCAACAAAAATCCAATTGAATAGCTCACGCCACACACTGACAGGACACATTAAAGTCTGTTACGGTGAGTGCAACTGCATAGAATTATTCTATATCCCGTTAAACGGTTGCGAAATATAGCCGTTTTACACCGTTGAGCAGTTTAAGCATTTTACTGGCCTCCTTTTCTATTAAGAAAAACTAATACATGTTATTGGAGCAGTATTATTGATATTTATTATTCCCTTGAGTTCCCAGAGAAACATAAGGCTTAAACAACACATCTTCACTTTATCCTACCTTCTGCCGTCCTCTTCACCTGAGTCCACGACTGCCCATAATCTATCATCTCCTCCTCACAAGACCTCTTCCATGTGACCCTCACACCGACGACCCGATAGTCGTTTCCCATTCGGGTTCCAGTCGAGCACCGGTTCGACGTGCGATGTAATTCGACGGTCTCCTCAATGTATACCCGTCTCCACTCTCTCCGATATATTTGTTGAGCGAGTGGCTCTTGGTTAGTTAGTTCGACTGTAGAGTATCTTGTTGCTAATTCTTTCTGGCTGACTGGCTGGCCATTTGATATTCAGTATGGAACGGAGGCAGCTGTTGATGAGAGTTTGCAACTTGTTGGAAATCCTTTCCGTGACACGCAGTACAAGATTTTGACTCATGTAGAAGGACCAAATTGACATTGGTGTTGAAAATGCGAATCTTACTCTTCATAACGTGGTGTAGTGCAAAAGATTTCCAGAGTGTTGTCAGGTTGATGAAGGCGTATCTTGACTTTCCCATTCTGGCCTGCTTTGACATTTTCATCCTTTCCGGTTGACGGTGATTGCTGCTTGCTACTGTTATTGTTGTTGCTGTTCGTTGGTTATCTTCATCACCTCCGTCTTCTCTATGTTCACCTGCAATCAAGTCTTCGCTGGCTGCAGCAAATCGCTATAGTGACTAATTTGGAAACTAAAGCCTGAATCTTCTTTTTTTATGCAGAAAATCATACATGTCACGAACATGCATGAATTTAGTATTTGTTGTGGTAATACTATCGATTTGAGTGTACGTCTATTCTATGCAGATTCTTCTTCAAGCATACAAATTCACCTAATCATTATCGTTTCAAATGTCAGATGTAAACTAACCGTCTTTTTTTTTTCTGAATTTACGTAATCAAGGACAATGCTAGAGAATCCATGGACCTAAAATTGGTGTTTGGTGGCAGTCGTCAACAATGTTTAACTGTAAGCCTGCAGTAAGTGAAGTCTTCTGAAAGGTATGCACTATGCAATCCAAGGGCACTATCACAACCGATACTACTGAACTATTTAGTCAAGGACTGATCTCCCCGATTCCAGTAAACCACAGAAAGTGAGAACTCGACTAACTGTGTTTAGTGTTTGGAAGAAACAGTATAAAACTCAGGACACCTTATTAATCCGCAATTGTATCAAAAGAAAACAGACATACAAGAAGAACATAGAAACTTGAAGAAACATTCACTGAACTTCACAAGAATGTGGTAATGACCAGTTAAATATACGTAATAGGGTGAACACACAAGTATTATATGAGCAAACTTTAGTAAGATGTTCAAAATTGCTGGGAAAGATAAACGTCTGAATGAATTTGTAGCGATTATATGCGAGTTTAGCTGTCGCAGTAAAGATGCAAGCAATGATCACAGTTAGACACATCGAATTTTGCATACAGAAATCAAGTTAACAGTCACTGGGTGAAATACCTAGCACCACAGTTTGCCCTTTACTCCGCTTAGCCCTACTGTAGTCAGATTCACACGGGGTATACCACTGATAAGCTTGAGAGTAAGTGTACGTCGGTGGCACAGTGGTTAGGACTGTTGCCGACCATGCACACGGTCCGGGGTTCGATCCCCTGCCGACGCACACCCAATATCTATGGTCGGCCTGCAAAATTTGGGCTACCGATATCCATGCTGAAAATTCCATACCTGTACCGAAAAAAATACGGTGTGGAATCAAGCTGTATTTAAAAAAATGGCCATCTAGCGTTTAGATCGCCTCGATCTGGCTAGAAAGCAAACACTACTGGTTGATATAAGTGGTAGACAAAACTACTCATCACAACCAATCAGTAGTATAAAGTTCTATGTGAATATTTCTTGCTTTCTTGATTAGAATTTGTGGTATCAAGCATATCAAAGCGGACTGTGGTGAAATTTCACCGCTCGAAATGTGAAAATTAAAAATTTCACCTATCCCTCATTGGGATTACAGTATTACCGTGAACACCACATGGTTAGGTCCTCTGAGTCGGGCAATTTTGTTGCGAAACTTTCATATGAATAAAATCTCCAGCCTTTACTTCACAGTGTGGAGTTAGTTTTTTGTCGAAATTCTCCATTAGAGAAATAACTGTCTTTCCTGATGATATCTCTCATAAGAGCCACCCACACACATTTACACGATCATATTGAAAACATCTACCTAAGTTCCAAATCTTCTCCTTGATTTCCCCGCCACACATCTAACACCAAGACTGAATAAGTTTCTGCGCATTGTGACTAAATTACATTTTCTAATTATTTCTCTCCTCTTTCTTAGAAAAGCCTACAGTACGCATTTGATCACCACACATATCGCTATGATTATCTGTTAATCAAAGAAACTACGAAAATTTCTTCTGCTTTTCTTTCTTATCGACGTCTGGCGTCATCATTCCACTCAACTTTCTAACCCAGTTTAGTACACAATTAAAAGAGTTAGCCTGAATTCAAACAACAAATATGAGAAGGCGAGATACTTGCCGAGATTTGAGTATGCCTGCCTCCATGCAAAAGTCTATATGAGGTTTCTTTTTTTCATTTTGTACGTTAATTTAAATTATTTTTGTGGAAAAAAAAGATGATAAATAATAATACTAGCAGTAATAAATGGAAAGTAAAGGCTGACATAAATAATTTGCATATGTCTGTGTGTGTTTGTGTTTATTTTGCTAAAAAAATTTTCAAAAATTTGTTAAGGAAAACTTTAAGTTTATTATCTGATTAATTATAAATGAAAGTTGTTCAAAAAAATGTACACTTTATAACGCTTTTTCCCTCTATCTGAAATATTGATTGCTGTTTAATAATCTGATTGGTTTTCCTGTGATAAATCATTGAGCATTGAACGATGAGTGCGTGTGTATTTCAACTTTTGACGAAGTGTAACATTCAAGCTTTATGATTTATTTTATTTCTTGTTATTATTTTTCATATCTACAATTGTTTGCTTTCGTGCTGTATGCTTACAACTTTGTGTATAGTTAGTTTGAACAATAAGTCACTCCGTATGCTGCACCTAACAGCATGCACAGTGCAAATAATGTCATTCGTCATGATGCTGGATGAGACATTTAAGCAAACATTTATTTTTATTGGCTCAGAGTTGTTGCAAGGCTTCAGGTCTCAGTTTCAAGACGGCTTTCATGGTGATGTAACACTCTAATTCCTGGATTAATGTTGAGAGCCTGAGAGCCTCAATTTCTCGAACCAGTCTAAACATAAAAGATCAAGTTTTGAGCCATAGAGGTGGCATATGCCGATGAACTGAATGTCACGGACATTAAATTTTAGCTGTACATTCAGACGAGGTCTTCCACCTCATACACTGACTGCTGTCTACCCTGTCTTCTATATGCCAGGGCACTCTAACTTCTGACATTATCATGTTGGATGCTGTGTAGATTCGAAGATGTGTGAGTTGTGAGTAGATGGTGACATCTATGTATTCCCGTGGTATACGGCCGTTGATGTCATAAGTGGCTGTAATGACCGTTGAACGAGACACAAGGCTTTAACAATCCAGTAGCACACAAAAGAAGTTGAATACAAACACTATTCAAGAGAGCCAGGACTCACTGTAGCTCTCCCACCTTAAGAAAAATTGAAGAAAGATATCTCATGGACGTCTTCCAAAAGAATGGCTATCCATGGAACTTCATCAGAAGAAGTCTACTCCAAAGCCACCCTCCCAAATCATAGGCCCCCAAGGTAAGCACAAGGCAAATCGCCAAACAAAATATAAAAGACATTTCAGAAATCACTGCAAGACTCTTTAAACCCTAAGGAATTGACGTCGTACACAAACCAACATAATCACTTCACTCAGTTTTGTGTCAACCGAAAAACTCAACAACGAAAGAAGATAAAACCAACATCATTCAGAAAAAAAATTGTAACAACTGAGAAAAACAATACATTGACCCAAGTGGACGTACAATTCGTCTTCGTATCCATGAGCATAAGCTAGCCGTCAAAAGACATGTCATCCACCTCCTCATATCACGACATACAGACAACCATGGACATCGATTCGACTAGGACAATGTTCAAATATGAGACAAAGGAAACACCAAGAATGTTACAGAATTATTAGAAGCATGGTATTCGAGTGAATTGTAAATCAATACACACATTGTGTGCGCCGGTGGCACAGCGGTTAGGACGCTCACCGACCATGACATGGTCCGGGGTTCGATTCCCAGCCAGCTCACTCCTTCACCTCGCTAAGCCAGTAATAAAAAACAGCTGGTAAAGAGGGAAAATTAGGCATGAGGCTAGCAACCCCATCTTGTACAAATTAACACTCCTACAGAAACTTCAAGCCTCTAGCTTGAAGCCCTATATTCCACTGGGAACGTGAAGCAATAAAAAAACACATTGACATAGACAACAATTACCAATCGATAAAAAGGAAATCTCACACACAAAGGGTCTAAGTTGAAGTCAAAGAAACAATCAGTTCCAATACAAGAAGTCTACAGGACGTGAAAACACACAAAAATAATGACTCAAGTTCAAGGTTACCGGGGAGAGATGACTAATAAACTCGTGGAGAAATCAAAATCGCATCAAATTGAAGTATGCGCAGAAGATGTTGCCCAGTAGGGCAATGAAAGCTTCTCAAATAAACCATCCATGTCAGAAAACACAACTACAATAAAAATTACCCACCTGAGCTAAAAATCTTCTCAATCATATCTGATACAATATCATTTACACATCACGAATATCATCAACTGTCGCAGGTATCTTTACGGAAAGGTGGAAAAATACTGCTCTCAAAACATTAAATCTCAACTCAAAGGTACAGTAGAAATATATGGATTACTCTTTGTATGTGTTGAAAACAGAACATATCCTGAGTTTCTGCATGCACACCAACTCAGTGGTAGAGGAAATTAAGTTTACATTGGTTTTAGAAAGTTCACAAAGAGAATAGGCTATGTTAGATTGTAAAATAAAACGAACAGAACAAGGTAAAATATATACACCAGCGTTTACAAATAGCCACCATACCCTAACAGATATTTATACTTTAAGTCATCTCATCTGTTATCTATAAAGCCGGGTTCAGTTATGTGTCTAACAAATGGAGCAATCATTCTAGGCGGTACATCAGGAAGCCTAAATAATGAAATACAACAAGCTGAAAAAGCGTTAGTGCTAATTGATTCTCCTGTAAAATTCATTGAGAAGATCATAGATCTCACAAGAGAAGGAAAAATAGTAGTGGAACTGTTGACCGCAACATAAATAAGCAAGAATCTAAGGTGTCTACAGTTTCGCCATATAAGGAAGCGACATCTGAAATCCTGAGTAGGTTTGTTTATAAAGCAGGAATTAACGTGGCATTTAAACTTACAAACTCACTGAGGGACAAGTTGTGCAGGTCAAAGGGCCGTATAGACCCACATAATCTATTCTACACAATACTTGGCAATAAGTGTGAGGTGAATTGCATACGTCAGACAAGAAGGTCTAGGACAGCCGGGTTATCAAAACATAGGAATCTAGTTAGATGTGGGAAGATCGACCCGCGGAAGTTGAATTTTGCAGTCGCGATGCATGCGCCAGTCCAAAGTAGGGTGCGACAGAGCTATAGTTCTAAGAAGTATTGTAGGAGGTGGGTGGAATTAGAGGTCACTTGCTGAGTCTCTTTCCACTGAACCTCCACCTGACACATGCAATCGGAGTGACACAACGCCGATACCTCAAGTATTACTACTAGCAAAGTCAAAGGATAAGAGATATTGGAATTATATCAACAAAGTTTGCGCGTTATGTGGGGACCCTGATGTGATAATGAGCAACAAATTGTGCTCGAGACGTTATCAGTGGATAATAGTGTATCTGATAAAATTATTGTATGATGGACTAATACTCGAATATATAATATCCAAATTCTATTCTCATCTCAGTGGAACTTGAATTCAGTATTGAGATACAAGACCAATTTGTAAGATACAGAGATCAATGCATGTCATTGGTCAACAGTTTGACTATGTGAATTCGTCATTCAGTCCTGAATCCTCTGCCGAAGAACAACACATCAGTAATCATTGTTGTTGCCTTCACTACCGCTGCGTCATTATGTGGTGTAGTTGGACATGCGAGACTGAATATCAAGAGTGCAGTCATTCCTCTTAAACTTGTAGATGATCTGTGTGATGTGTTCTCAATGAAAGTTTGGCGAAGTTACTGTTAGCTGCAATTAACACTGCATTAGTGAATGACAACATGGATGTTGAGCGAATTAGCAGGATGGAGTAGGTCACACCTGGGATTCAGACACTTTCATCATACTTCAAACACTGCTGAGTGTGAATGATTTCCTTGCATGTGAGTTGTTCTTCATACTTCATTCTAGACAGAATTTGTGTCTCATGAAGTCTTCTTCACGAGAGAAATGCGCATAGGTTTCCGCCTGATGATTTGTAGAATTTTCTTCTGTTCATCATGTTTTGTTGTTGGGTTATTCACTTCTAAAGTTTCCTAATCCCTCCTTGAGTTTTTGTCACCAGAAACCGGTATTATCGCTTGTGTTGTCTTGATGGAGTGCGACTTATTCCTTGGACACTGTTTTCAACATGTACCTATGAATACTTTGTAAGATTGCTCTCATGTTGCTTGTTCGTTAGTGTGTGACGTAATGAGCAGTCAACTGCCTGTGTGAGCCTTTTGGAATTTGTGCTCTAACGTTGTTCTTAGGCTAGACAGTGTTTGAAAGACGATGAATCAGTGTTGTGTGAGTCACTGGAAAAGTAAAACGACTTGTAGCGATATCACAAAGGAATAGAAATCAGATACTATCTACAATATGATATTGTAATCGGTTACATTTGACCCAGCTCAGATTTACCAATGCATTTGGCTGTCTAAATGCCATTACCACAACTCTGTCATCTTGGTTGCTTGTCTGATATGCTTATGTTACTAGAATGTGCAAATACTGAAGTGACTGTATTTATGAATCTACTCTGTTCCAACTCTTCTCATACACGTACCTAATATTTGGGTAGATAGTCTAAGGCTCAGGAGAGGTGAGATAAAGAGAAGCAGTTATAGCAGCTTAGAGTGGAGAGTGTCATTGACCGCTTATCGAACAGTGTACAAAAGTGACTGTTGTTCTGTCGGCTCTCCGCTGAATGGTTTCATATACTTTAGGTAGTGTCTATCACTTCACTGGATTCCATTTTATTTTCTCGTTTCATTTTTAAGTGCTAAGCAGTAAACGGCGAATACATGCAGGCGACATATGTGTTATGCGTCCTACGTCTGAGTCTGGTTTGATTTAAGAAAGCGTGTATATCAGGGCAACATTTCACAGGCAAATTTGGACAATATTTTGAGCATTATCTACTCACAGCAAACTAATACCAGTCTGTTAAGAATATATGGGGTACGAAAATGTCATACTGAGAATTTAACTCCCAATAGGTTTGTAGAAAACAGTGGAAAGTCAGTAATTCTAGAGACATTCAAATGTAATGCGAATGCATTCAGAAACATGAGTGAGGTTGTTCTCCTGTGATCACCGAGAATATTAGGTGGAAGCAACCAAATGAAAGGAGAAGAGACGTGTGTGTCAGGGTAAATAGGTGATGAATGGATCAGTAGAAGCATCACACAATGATTGCTATTCACTCAGTTGTCTCAGCTATGTGATGGGTTTGACGATAACGGTCGATACTCGATGCACCACATGAACTCCTGCTGTTATCCACCCACTAGACTGAACCATCATGCTATCTTTGTGAAGGTGTGTTAATCGCTGATATTCGTCTCAAGCTTCTTTCAGGGTCATTTGTGGGTCTTGTTCAAGTCTGTTCAACAAGCCTGTTCTTGTGTCAGTAAACTTGGAAGTCTGCAAACCAAAAATCAAGATAAGGACTTTGATTAAATCTCCAGTCAGCGAATTAAAAACTTGAACCGTTCACATCGTTGGCTAACAATTCCCAGCTGAATGTGAATATCATCGTTTTCGTTCAGCACCAGTTTCATGCAGTGGTAAGATATATTTAACAGGGATTTATGGTCGTCGACATGCTGACGGGATGTCTGGACAGTTTCGTCTAACGTTCTGTCACTGGTCTTATGAGGGAGAGTCAGGTTTCAGTATTTGTGCAACTCAGCTGCACCAAACTGACATAGTAACTGTCTAAATTTCCAGAAATTGTCTTTGTTTACAGAATCCAATCTCAGTAGGTCTTCGTATCTGCGGGACCATGTTACAGAATCCCTACAATATTTGCTGTTTTATCACTCATTTTAGAGATTGAAATAATACCTAGATTTCCTCGGTGGATGATTTAGAATCTTTAACTTGGAGGACTTTTCCACTAAAGTCGACTTTTATATGCCCTATTTCGTCAGGATCCTCTCATCCCGATACTGTTTTGGTTGAGGAAGGACTATTTCCACTCCCGTAGATAGGTGTCACATTGAATTTATCTTTCATATTTGCATATGTGTTATAGACATTGAAGTGTAAATCAGTCAGATATCGGTAAGCATCTAGTGGTACCGTCGACTAACACAACATATGTTCATCACCCGTTGTCTCTGGATTTGTGTACGTGACCAAGACACACAAACAGCCTCTATCTCTCTCTCTCTCTCTCTCTATATATATATATATATATATATACATATATATAGGTTTATAGTTCAGTAGACAACCAATATAATTCGGTAACTGTGTGATTACACATGCGTGAAATTACATATCACAGATAACACAAAACACAAATTAGCACACAGGCAACATGTGGAGAATCCCTTCACATCAAGTAAAGTGACGACCTCACCTAGTTAACTAGATTGCTAGTTTATGCAGCATGCGCAAAGATGGAGGGTTTGCCATGTGACAAGCAACCTCACACCACTTAACCTATCAAACCACTAGAGAAACTTCAACGCACAGAAGGTATATAACAAACACAAAAAATTCAAATAACATTCTTATTCTTCGCGAAAATGGAAGAGGCGAGATGACACCGCGGTCCGGTGAATTCCGGCCTTCGGGGAGCCAGTCAGTCAGCCGATGTGTGTTCTCTCGATGAAATCGAGAATAAGATTGGGGACGTGGAATGTCCGTACAATGTACAAGGCTAGCTGGGAAGGCTGACCAGGTATCCAACGAAATGCGAAGATATGCCATAGAAGTGATGGATATCTGCGAAAGCAGATGAAATGGGTGTGGATTGTCAAAATTCTCAAATGGAGAGTCAGTAATCTACTCCGGTCTGGTCAAACAGAAGACAAGCACGAGCACACTGAAGCAGTGAGTGGCAATAATGATGTCACCAGAGGCAGCCAGAGAACTAATGCAGTGAGAAGCAATCACCTCGTGCAGGGTAACGACAGTAAGATTCAACTCATACGGCAGGAAGGAAGGACACAATTATCATGCAGTGCTACATAAAACGCGGAACAAGAAAAGAGGAAGGTTTCTACAAACCGCTACAAACAGTGATGGACAACATCCCAAATGGTGACATGCAAATCCTCATGAGCGATATCAATGGCAGCCAAGTCGGGAGCAGATAATACAGGAAGAGAACTCGTCATGGATAGAGAGGCACTCGCTCGGCGAGATGAATGAGAACGGAGGATTATTCTCAGACTTCTGAGCTTTCAATGATTTGGTGATTGCAGGCAGCGTGTATAAACACACAAAGCAACATGGAATTCGACTGATGGAAAACAATAAAGCAGATAGACTTCATCTCAATGATGCTCAAGGAATTGGAGACTCAGCCAGTCTGCTGACCACAAAGTCGAGAAGGGGAGCAGATCTGGGTGGACTGGGACCATCATCTAGTTCAAGCAACCTTCAAGGTGAGGCTGAAATCTCTCAAAACTCCTGGAGACAGGCGACTGCAATTCAAGTTCAACATTCAGAAACTGAAGGACAAAACTAGTAGGGATGCTCTCAAGTTAGATCAGATCAGAGCAAAGTTGGAGACACTACGTGACATTAAGAACGTTGGAAATGACGCTCTGAAGGCGATATTCAAGGAAACGTGTACAACTGTCCTAGGAAGAAAGAAGAGACACGACAAAGAATGGCTCTCAACGGACACCTACCTGGAAGCTAATGGACGAGAGGAGCGGACAGGAGGATGGTGAAAGAGATGACTCAATGCGAAGATGGGCAACAGAAGGAGAAGCTGAATTCAACATATACTGCTCTGAATAAGGAAGTGAAGACGAGTACCAGGAGAGGCAAAAGACAATTCTTACGACACAGTGGCTGGCGGAAACTGCAGCAGAACAGGCAGACAGGAGGGCCGCAGGTAGAAGAAACCTCAGGACATTATATCAGATAACCAGATCAACCCGTATCCGGAAAGACATCAACTCAGATGCTGAAACCAATAAAAGATGCTCGAGGGAACCTGGTCACCAAGGACGAGAAACATATAAAACATTGGGCTGATCACATCAAAGGACTCTTGAATACACCATCACCTGCAACTCAGGCAGAAATACCACCACCATCAACAGCACGCACACAGCTGCCTACCTGCCAGTGGACACCAATCCTCCGACAGAAGCAGAAATCCTGAATGAAATCAATCTACTTAAGTCCGGTCGGGAGGGCAGCAGAACCGGATGGAATTCCTCCCGCTTCCCGAAGCACCGATCACGGACCCAGAGACTGCCGTAGATATGCTCACTCCATTACTGCAAAAGGTTTGTAAAGAGAGAAATACGCCTGCCGATTGGAAGAGAGGCTGGCTACCTTGTCAAACTACCAAAGAAGGGTGTCTTACGCCTCTGCAAAAACTGAGTCGCGTGCAACAATCCTCTTGTCCAAGCCAAGTAAAGTGCTGAGTCTCATCATCCTGGAGAGAATAGAGGATACACTGGATACAGAACTACGCCAGCCCCACTCGAACAAGCTGGCTGGATTCAGAAAAGACAAATCTTGTGGTGATCAAACTGCTGCTCTGCGCATCGTTATCACGGAACAAGGCATAGAATGCCAGTCAGACCTCTACCTCAACTTCCTTCATCGACTTCGAAAAGGCCTTCACCAGACAGCAGCACATCGCTGACCGAGAAGTGATTTGGAAACTACTTCGACACTATGGCGTGTAGTGCCCAAAGTCTTTATCACTCCCATTCAACAGCTGGCTATATGACAGCGCCTGCCAATTTTCAGGTGATTCCCAACGGAGGCTTTCAAAGTGCACAAACGAGTAAGACAAGCTGGCTGTCTACTATCACTGATGATATTCTTAATTGTGGTGTACTGATGTAACGACAGAAGGCAAGAGTCAGGCAACAGATCATTTATTAAGGAAATCAACACATATTTATATATTTTCATGTACACTACTATGGATATTTAAGCAAACAAACACAGTCTTCCGATTGGTTGTTTCTCACGTAAAGTTCATCTTTCATCTATTTGTGACTGCTTCTTGAATGTCAAATCCTCTATATGTTCACTGCATCCGCCTACGCAAAGTCTGCTGTGGTCGGTTTCGAATCAATATTTGTTCACATTTTCTCACGACAAATCTTGGGAACGTAAATATTGACGTAAATTACTGTCTACCGATTTGGTTAGTAGACAGCTCTCACCACACTGGATTATGCGTAAGATTGTGATTGGAAGCGGGGAGACTGGGACCCACTGGACCACCGATTACAAGATTTTGGAACCTCTGGATTCCGCGTACAAAAATAATAACTAGTGTGAGCAATATCAACAACAATTGTTTTAAATAGTAGGTCACTAGAAAAGAAGTGTCAACTTCATTAGTAATGCGAAAATGTTATTCAATATAACAAATAGTTTGTCAACCAGAAATAAAACAAATGGACACATTCATTGAATGCACTTCAAAATAATGAAAAATATTTCATGCTAAGAAATTCAGCGATTTCTCATATATTTAAAATTGCACAATCAGTCAATCAATCACCGCCATTAGCTCAGTCATCTCAATCCACTCAGCTCACTTACATACGCAGCATTTCTTAATAGAGCATTTCAGTCATATTGCAATGTCACGAGTCAAGGACTAAAGTGATCAGATATGATGGAGAAGATTTGTAGCTCAGGTGGATGATTTTGATGTGGTTGTGTTCACTGAACTGGATAGTTAATATCCGATGTAAGCTTCGCAAGATAAATATCCAGCTCAGACAACACAACCACATCAAAAACTACAGTGATCAACATTTCAATAATGCAAATATAACTCGTTGAAGAAGTAGACGCACATTTGCATCGAAGCTCACTAGTCTCCCATCTAAAAAGTGTTATGTATTCTGTTATCGTCGACTGACATTTATTAGCAATAGAGGAGGTCACCTGTAAATCTACCCACCCACCCCTTGTTGTCCATTCACTAGTAATCACATATTTGATGATTAATTAGATTGTGACAAATTTAACGAGTGGCTGATTCATTCCTCATATCGTGAAAATCCTATCCAACATCCTGCTGTACTGGTTGCATTCTATTCATCACACCTCATCAGACTACACAGTTGTTGTTTTTCCTTTCCTCGAAAAGATTGACTGTCTGATTATCTATCTCCGATCGGTTGAATTCGGTGACCAATGAAGATTGATATGGTGAAAATATTCCGAGCAAATTCTCTTCTACTTGTGAGTAGCTAAAGTGAATACCCTAAAAATGTTTCATAATGAACACACAGAAAATAAAAATTGCGTTACCGACTCTGAAATAATCACCGAACGGAGACGAGAATTGAATAGCGAGAGGTGATAAAGATGTTCACAGTGTCTGTTAGTTGGATCCAAACTGGCACTTTCTGATTTGCATACTCTGTAAGTGAATTATCAGGTCATCTGTGAGTGGTTTCCATCTGACAGGCATTGATTAAAATCAGATCGCGACATTTATTCCTCCGTCGTTCACCTACATTGTCTCCATTTTGTAAACTGTTTCAGTGCACTCAGTAGAATGGAGTTTGAAATGTACAATTGGCAGCTTGTGTCTTGTCTCTAATTTATCCAGATGCTGGTGGTATCGTTAGTGTCAATTATCACAGGCATGTGCAATCTCACATCAAACACAAGCACACCATCTAAATCTATTTCAGAATATTTTTCAACAGTGTCACGCATCTTCAGAACTGTGTACGAGTTGAGTGAATTCTGCACATCTCACATTTAACACTAATTTTCTCATTTTTGATTGAGACATTCATGAATTCATGAGGTGGATGTTTGGCTTAATTACATGACCAGATACCTGCCTTCCAAATAAATACTTGAATGTACTTACAAATATAGGATTGATTGAGTATTATAAAGGCAATCTGTTAGTCAATCATCCCAGCGATTTATTCTGTAGCCAAATCCAAAATTATTTCACAGATTATAAGAGCTGAGCGGAGCCGATTCAGATAAGCGGAAGAATGCGATTCCATTATGGGTAAATTTTGTTTTGATAAAGTCTCACAGTGTTATACAGTAATGTGTACTAATGAGGAGGCCTTCGACAGCGTTGACCGAGAAGTAATTTGGAAACTACTCGAGTACTACGGACTACCCCAAATATTCATCAACCTTATTCAACAGCTGTACGACAACGGCACATGTCAAGTGATCCACAACGGAAAACTCAGCGAGGCGTTTGGAGTAAACACAGGAGTCAGACAAGGGTGCTTATTATCACCAATGATATTCGTAATTGTCGTGGACTGGATTATGCGTCAGACAGTGGGAAACGAGAAGACAGGGATATCCTGGACCGACGTGAAGAACCTAGAAGACCTGGATTTCGCGTGTGGATGATTTATGTTTGATGTCACACAAAATCGAAGACTTACAAGCGAAAACCGACAAACTAGTCGAAGAAGCAGCAAACACAGGACTCCAGTTGAACATATACAAGACAGAGGTTATGAAAATAACCAACCAACAGCAGCAGCAACATTCAACGCCAATCACCATCAACGGGAGGGATTTGAAAGAGGTTACCTCATCCAATTATCCAGAGAGCATTGTCTCAACTAAAGGAGGAACGGACGAGGATTTCAAATCAAGAATCGGGAAGGCGAGAAGCACATTCGTCAACCTGAAACCAATCTGGGAATCTTCGTCACTCAACATCAACAACAAAATTCGGATTTTCAATACAAACGTCAAGTCAGTTCTTCTATACGGATCAGAAACTTGGCGGGTCACAAAGAATGAGCATTTCCAACAGCCTGTTGCAGACCTTTATCAACAACTGTCTTCGCTGGCTCTATACTGAACATCAGATGACTGGAAAGAATCACCAACAAGAAAGCATGGGAACAAACAAACGAAACAAGAACCAATCGCTCAACAAATATGCAGTGTATTTGCATGACACACACATCAACCAAAAGTACTTGCTAGCTTTATGGAGGTGATCTAAACACCAAATAGTCATTTTTCCCGTTTCAGGAGGAGCTCATCAGTGTGATGTACCCGGATTAACTCGGTTGAGAAAGAGAGAGATCCAAACCAGTTCAAACCAGCCGCAAGTATTAGTCGTCGGTATGATTGGTATAAAACTTCTCATATCAGTCAGTAGTATATACTGTTATGGTGAAAGTAGTATATCAAATAACATAATAAAGCAGTAGAACTACTTATTTGAGTCTCGACAAAGACGAGATGCACGTTATCAAGGATTATGCTGCTAGTCATTGTCCAACAATTTACTTCACTATAAATCCTCAGACGTCGTCGGAGCATCTGCATGACAGGCCAGTATGTCAATATAAGCTGAGCACTTTGATCCAGTCAAATCAACAGGAAGTCCTAGTTGAAGTATATGAGATAGAAATAACGTCATCAGTAAACATTACTGTATAACACTGTGAGACTTTATCAAAATAAAATTTACCCATAATGGAATCGCATTCTTCCGCTTATCTGAATCGGCTCCGCTCAGCTCTTATAATCTGTGAAATAATTTTGGATTTGGCTACAGAATAAATCGCTGGGATGATTGACTAACAGATTGCCTTTATAATACTCAATCAATCCTATATTTGTAAGTACATTCAAGTATTTATTTGGAAGGCAGGTATCTGGTCATGTAATTAAGCCAAACATCCACCTCATGAATTCATGAATGTCTCAATCAAAAATGAGAAAATTAGTGTTAAATGTGAGATGTGCAGAATTCACTCAACTCGTACACAGTTCTGAAGATGCGTGACACTGTTGAAAAATATTCTGAAATAGATTTAGATGGTGTGCTTGTGTTTGATGTGAGATTGTACATGCCTGTGATAATTGACACTAACGATACCACCAGCATCTGGATAAATTAGAGACAAGACACAAGCTGCCAATTGTGCATTTCAGACTCCATCCTACCGAGTGGACTGAAACAGTTTACAAATGGAGACAATGTAGGTGAACGACGGAGGAATAAATGTCGCGATCTGATTTTAATCAATGCCTGTCAGATGGAAACCACTCACAGATGACCTGATAATTCACTTACAGAGTATGCAAATCAGAAAGTGCCAGTTTGGATCCAACTAACAGACACTGTGAACATCTTTGTCACCTCTCGCTATTCAATTCTCGTCTCCGTTCGGTGATTATTTCAGAGTCGGTAACGCAATTTTTATTTTCTGTGTGTTCATTATGAAACATTTTTAGGGTATTCACTTTAGCTACTCACAAGTAGAAGAGAATTTGCTCGGAATATTTTCACCATATCAATCTTCATTGGTCACCGAATTCAACCGATCGGAGATAGATAATCAGACAGTCAATCTTTTCGAGGAAAGGAAAAACAACAACTGTGTAGTCTGATGAGGTGTGATGAATAGAATGCAACCAGTACAGCAGGATGTTGGATAGGATTTTCACGATATGAGGAATGAATCAGCCACTCGTTAAATTCGTCCCAATCTAATTAATCATCAAATATGTGATTACTAGTGAATGGACAACAAGGAGTGGGTGGATGGCGTAGTTAAATGTCTAACAAATCGATCAGTAGCACTAAGTAGGAGAAAAAAGGAGGTGAATGATCAAATGAAACAGACAGAAGAAGCGTTGGTGTTAAATAACTAACTATCCTATAAAATTCATTAAGCAGGTCAGAAAAGGTCAAAAGTAAAATAACGATAATTGCGAAACTAGTAATGATAACATATATAAGAGAGAATATAAGGCATCTACAGTTATACCACATAAGGAGGGGATGTCTGATACCCTACGTAAGATTCCTAATAAAACAAGAATTAGAGTGGCATTTAAACCTACAAACTCACTCAGAGAGAAGATCTGTACGTTAAAGGACTCAGTTGACCCAATTAGACTAAATAATCTAATTTACAAAATACCCTGCAATGACTGTGAGTGAGGTCAACTGCATTGGTCAACCTAGTAGGTCAGAGGTAGTCAGATTGTCAGAACATAAGAATTCAGCTAAGGTAAGAATGGTTGACCCCGAGAAGATGAGTAATTTGGAAAAAGCTCATCGATTGCACTGCATGCATTAACACACAACCACACAATAGGGTGGGACAGAGTCCAAATTCTGAAGAGTAATATAGGTAGGTGGAGAGATTGATTACTGAATCCTTGTTCGTGGAGTCTATACCCAACACGTGCAATGGGAATGACTCATCACTCATACCGGAGATATGGAAAATATTACTGCCAATCAAATCAAGCAATGAAAAATAATGGAATTACATAAACGAAGTCTGAAATTTGTGTGAGTGCCTTGATATTATTATGAGCAGGAATAAATTGTTGTCGAAACGTTATCAGTAAATATTACTACTGTATAACACTGTGAGACTTTATCAAAATAAATTTTACCCATAATGGAATCATGCTTCATGAGAAGCTATGTGCCTATTTCTATTCCTGTCACCATATGAGTGGATAATTTGTTCGGTGTCCATTCTGGAGATAATCCAATCAGAATTAGCCTGCGTTAAATACTACTATCTCGGTTACAGACTAATTGATATATCCCTGGAGATATTTAAAATTATACGCTATTGTCTCAATATGTTTAACTTCGTGTCTCATCTTTTTGTGTGCTCTCGCTTAGGTTGAGGCCTGAGAGATCGGATCGCCATCGTAACGTTGTAGGCGTAGACAAGCGATGCTCGTATCTAACTTGTGGTGGACCTTTTGCTCTGTTAGCTTAGTTACCCAAATTCAAATAGAAAATAAAATACCAAATCAGTTTAGTTACGAAAAGAATATATTAAAGTTTCATTACTTGGGTTTACAAAGATCCAAAGTCCACAATAAACGTAATAGACTCCAGGTGCTGCGGGAAGACTGCTCCAGTACTAATTCTCCAATGTAGAGGTTGTCGGAGGTCGACCAAAGTACGTAGGAAGAAACTACAGTGCTCCTGCAAACTCATATGTTGTCAGCTCGGCGTATCTATTTCAACTTAATGTTCTTCAAAATATAACATTCACTGACGGGTGATTCTGAAAATGGGCTTGTCACGCTTGGAGAAATCGATGGAGTAGCAGCTTAAAATCATGGAATAGCTTGCTGGTTTAGAGGTTAATCTGCAGAGATTGACAATATTCTAGACGGCATATCCGAATTTATTCAAGACACAGATGCAAACATTACATTCGATACATCGTTCCGCAGATGGGGAAGCTTTTGAGATTGGATTCTGTGAACAAAGACAATGCCTAGAAAGTTAGACTGTTACTACGCCAGTTCGGTGCAGCCGAGTTGCACAAATACTAAAACCTGACTCTCCCTCATAAGCCCAATGACAGAACGTTTGACCAAACTGTCCAGACATCCCGTCAGCATGTCGACGACCGTAGATCCCTGCCCAACATACCTTACCATTGCATGAAACTGGTGCTGAGCGAAAACGATGATATTCACACTCAGCTGGGAACTGTTAACTATGGATGTGTATAGTTCAAGTTTTTTAATTCGCTGACATGAGATTTAATCAAAGTCCTTGTCTTGATTTGGGGTTTGCAGTCTTCCAAGTTTACTGACACAAGAACAGGCTTGTTGAACAGACTTGAACAAGATCCACAAATGACCCTGAAAGAAGTTTGAGACGAATATCAGCGATTAACACACCTTCACAAAGATAGCATGATGGTTCAGTCTAGTGGTCGGATAACAGCAGGAGTTCATGTGGTGCATCGAGTATCGATCGTAAACGTCGAACCCATCACATAGCTGAGACAACTGAGTGAATAGCAATCATTCAGTGATGCTTCTACTGATCCATTTATCACCTATTCACCCTGACACACATGTCTCCTCTCCTTTCATTTGGTTGCTTCCACCTAATATTCTTGGTGATCACATGAGGACATCCTCACTCATGTTGCTGAATGCATTCGCATTACATTTGAATGTCTCTAGAATTACTGACTTTCCACTGTTTTCTATAATAATAATAATAATAATAATAATAATAATTTGCTTTATTCCAGAAACAGTACTAGTGGTACAGTGTGGAATTTTCAGCACATATCTACAATATTTGCATCTAATTTTATCAAACATTTAAAAGGAGTATTTAACACAAAAAATAAATATAAATACACCAACAGCAAAAAAGAAAAAACAGGAAAAACACAAAAATAATTATGAATGCGATAAAATACCAAGAAGTAGAAAGAAAAATAAACATCATATAATAATAACTCAGTATTGGGTAGTGGAAGCTATGATATGATTATGCATGGTGACAGTAAAGCTATAGTCATACAAGAAGTTATGAAATGATATTTAAGAATGTTTATCGCCAAGATGTTCAGTTAATTTGGTTGAAACAACTCTAAGCAATCATAAAATAACATTTCAGGGTTGTTGTTTTGTTTTTTATTGTCAGGTCTAATGCAGTGTTTGTAGTGGAAGTGTGAGTAATCCTGAATAATACAAAATTTATTGAGGTGGTGACTATGGCGTTTACAACCAATGATTTGTCAGTTAATATTGCCGAAAAGTATAGAAAATAAGAAAACAACAACCACAAAACTAATAATTACATGATGGTTAATGACAGGACAATTTTGTACTACTCATAGTGCTAATAGAGTCGGAACCAGTGGATACACAATAGAAGGAATATAGTAAAGTACAAAAAGTAAGCCAATGTTAATAATTTAGGTAGCTAAGTATATTTAAGAAGATGTTCACTATAGAACACAAAAATAAGAGAGAAATAAAAGAGCCTAAAATTATGCTATTAACAACAAAGCAAGTCATAGGTTTCGCGCTTAACATTGTCTCTGTCACTTAAAACACGAGCCAAATATGGTATCGTTGAGTTCCTGTACTTGGTTGTATGAGCATAGATTATTTTATACTGATTTCTGGTTTTACTTGATGAGATACAAGGCGAGAGTTGGGAATAGAGAGGGTGTTGGGGGGTCGGGGAGTATGGTTTTTGACCATTTTTCGCATGTATTCAGATGCCTTTCAACCAATGTAGTGGCGAGCTGACTGAGTCTTACACCACTAGTCCTACTTACTACCTTCAACATCCTTCTCAGGATGGTATAGTCCTTTTTCAGTAGACCAGGAAAGACTGTTGCTGCTATATTTTGACTGAACTAGAGTACACGTATCTTCTAGTACTTCTTCGCGTTTATATTTGTGTCCTAACGTTGTGATTACTCGACATCCACAACGTAATTCAAAAGGCACTTGCGAAGGAATACGACAGTGTATTATTGCAGCAATCAAAATTCAAAAATCGAGCGAGTACAAAAAGTATCAATTCTTAACATGCATGATTTAGAGTAATAAACGAATGAAAGTACAATTACACAATGAAAGTATAGTACAATGATGAGTAATAAAACGGGTCACTACAAGACTAACGCGGAGCACTACAGTAGAATAGGTAAGATACAAGAGTTGAAAAATTGTGAAAGTAGAGGTTGGGTGATTCCAGATTGTCTAAGTTTCTTAATGTAGTAGGTAAGACAGAACACTTTCTTAGAAATCGTTAGGATATGCGATGTCCAAGTAAGGTCGGAAGATAGAGTTAAATTCTCACTATGACATTTTCGTACCACTTCTTCCTCCCAAATATTCTTAATAGACTAGTATTACGTTTACTCTGAGTAGATAATGCTCAAAATATTGTCCTCATCGGCCTGTGAAATGTTGCCCTGACATACACGCTTTCGTAAATCAAACCAGACTCAGACGTAGGACGCATAACACATATGTCGCCTGCATGTATTCGCTGTTTACTGCTTAGCAGTTCAAAATGAAACCTTGAGAAAATGAAATGGAATCCAGTGAAGTGATGGACACTACCCAACGTATATGAAACCATTCAGCGAAGGGTCAACATAACAAGTCACTTTTGTACACTGTTCGATAAGCAGTAAATGACACTCTCCACTCTAAGCTGCTATAACTGCTTCTCTTCATCTCACCTCTCCTGAGCCTTTGACTATCTACCCAAATATTAGGTATGTATATGAGAAGATTTGGAACAGAGTAGATTCATAAATATCGTCACTTCAGTAGTTGCACATTCTAGTAACATAAGTATATCAGACAAGCAGCCAAGATAACAGAGTCGTGGTAATGACATTTAGAGAGCCGAATGCATTGGTAAATCTGAGCTGGGTCTAATGTAACCGGTTGCAATATCATAGTGCAGATAGTATCTGAATTCTATTCCTTTGTGACATCACTACCAGTCGTTTTACTTTACCAGTGACTCACACAACACTGATTCATCGTCTTTCAAACACTGTCTAGTCTAAGAGCAACATTAGAGCACAAATTCCAAAAGGCTCAAACAGGCAGTTGACTGCTCATTACATCACACACTGACAACCATGCAACATGAAAGCAATCTTACAAAGCATTCATAGGTACATGTTGAAAATAGTATCCAAGGAATAAGTCGCACTCCATCAAGACAATACAAGCGATAATAGCGGTTTCTGGTGACAAAAACTCAAGGAGGGATTAGGAAACTTTAGAAGTGAACAACTCAACAACAAAACAAGACGAACAGAAGAAAATTCTACAAATCATAAGGCGAAAACCTATGCGCATTTCTCTCGTGAAGAAGATTTCGTGAGACACAAATTCTGTCTAGAATGAAGTATGGAGAACAACTCACATGCAAGGAAACCATTCACACTCAGCAGTGTTTGAAGTATAACGAGAGTGTCTGAATCACAGGTGTGACCTACTCCATTCTGCTAATTCTCTCAACATCCATGTTGTCATTCACTAATGCAGTGTTAATTACAGTTAACAGTTCACTTCTCCAAACTTTCACTCTGAACACATCACACAGATCATCTACAAGTTTAAGAGGAATGACTGCATTCTTGATATTCAGTCTCGCATGTCCAACTACACCAGATAATGACGCAGTGATGGTGATGACAACAACAATGATTACTGATGTGTTGTTCTTCGGGAGATGATTCAGTACTGAGTGGCGAATTCACACAGTTAAACTGTTGAACAGTGGTATGCATTGATCTTTGTATCTTCCAGGTTGTTCTTATATCTCAATATGGAATTCAAGTCCCACTGACAAGAGAATAGAATTTGGACATTATATATTTGAGTATTAGTCCATCATACAATGATTTTATTAGGTAAACTGTTATCCACTGATAACGTTTCGAGCACAACTTGTTGCTGATTATCATATCAGGGTCCCCACATAACGCGCAAACTTTGTTGATATAATTCCAATATCTCTTATCATTTGACTTTGCTAGTATTAATACTTGAGGTATCGGCGTTGTGTCACTCCGATTGCATGTGTCAGGTGTAGGTTGAGTTGGAAGGGACTCTGCAATTAACCTCTACATCCATCCACCTATAATACTTCTTAGCCTGTTTGACAGCTGCTAGCTTGACGTGGTTGAAGGGTTCGCATATCACAATGACCCAACAAGCTACACTGGCTGGAACTATTGTTCCTGCAGGTCCTACCATGCAAGGTTGTTAGGATAGCGATTAAACTTAAAGCATTTGTCGGCATAGTGTAAGAATTTTCTTTACTTTGTGCTGGGTGTCTATGTGCGAAGTCGTACTGTTGGGGAACAAGAATGTAAGAGCAGTGAGATGTTTCCATTCAGATGAAAGCATGCCAGCTATGCTGTTTCTCCACTCTGGAGAGAGAGGGTTGGAGAAGTTCGACCCCAACAATTGTACATTCCGACTTCCCCTACGGTGGTCCGTAACCTTAGGCAAGTTTACTAATACGGAACCAATCCCAGAAACCAGTTCAAACAGGCCGTATGTAACCGGCCTCAAACAATGTTCCCCGGGGATCTGCGGTTACACAACACTAACCCTCTTTCTGTTTCAGGTAACCAAAGAATCAATCAACTTCCGTGGTGTGGGCAGCCAGGAAGTAACAACCGCCCACACACTTCCGAAAGCACACGAAACTTTCCTGAGTATCATTCTTCTTTACCCACATCACCTTCATCATCTTACTCCCCTACTAGAGTTAGTAATACTCCTCAGGCTAGTGAGGCATCTTCACTCCACTCTGTAACCACAAACAACGATGACAGCCATAGAAACACCCCCGACAGCCTCTTATATCCACGTCGCAAACTTCATATAAGAGCTTTCAAATTCAGGACCCTCTGCCAAATCGGACAACAGGCATCACTAGCAAGAGCTCTGGCATCTCGAGCCATGGATGTATGTTGTGTTTCTGAGACACGCATGCAAGGCCTGAGTGTGGTCATTCACTTAACCTCACCCAGTCAACAAGGTGAATCTGCAAAATTCACTTTAAGGGTGTCGGGGGACCCCTCAGCTAGCTCGCGAGGACTCGCAGGTGTAGAGATACCATTGAGTGTTAGGGCAGAAAAATCACTTCTTGACTGGGTCCCAGCAGATAGTCGTATGTGTACGGTCCGTCTGAATGAGTCTGCTAGAAGAAAGAAGGACGGTGTTACCCGTCGTTGTCTTTTCATAGTCTCCTTTTACGCCCCAACAGACTGCAGTCCAGATGAACTAAAAGATGGTTTATGCCAGAAACTATCCAGTTTACTGCAAAAAGCAAAACGCTCATGTATAGTTGCTTTAGCAGGCAATTTCAGTGCCCAAGCAGGGAACCTATGCCAAACTGAGAAGTATATAGGTGGTACGTACGGAGTTCCCTGCCGACGAACTGATAACGGTGATCGTCTCTTACACTTCTGCTCAGATGCTCATCTGTTCCTAGTAAGCACTAACTTTAGGCACAAAGAAAGACACTGCATAAACTAGAGGCCTCCATCACCTAATCAACGTTGGACTCAGATAGACCACATAGCCATAGGCTATCGTTGGCGAGGGTCAGTAGAAGACTACCGGTCCTTCTGGAACACGTGCGTAGACTCTGATCACGCCCTAGTTCGCGAACGTTTATGCTTACGACTAAACGGACATAAAAAATTGTTGGCAACGGAGCAGTTATGTCCTCAACTACATCGAGACTCTGAGTCCCTATTTCAGGAAGAAATAGCGAAACGAGTATCTGAGATCGACAGCAGGACTCTCCCTGAGGTTGCTTGGCACAACATACAGTTAGCTGCAGACACAGATGTAAAAGCTGTCAATGACCTGAAACCCAAAGTTAGTAAGAGTCATCGGATTTCTACCACCTCATCCGAACTGATTGACGCAAGAAGACTGATTCCGGTGACCTCCGATTATGATGAGGAGCGAAAGTTACTCAGATGCAAACTAACGAGAAGCATTCGTAACGACCGTGAACAGTGGTGGGCGAAAAAAGCGAAAGAGGTGGAAAAGGCATGGACGACTGGTAACACAACTATTCAGGTTTATCAGGGAAACAGGTGGCAAAAGGCAAATGATAAGTGAAACGATCTCGGAGAAAAATGGCACCATAATTAGCTCCCAGGATAGACGACTGAAACGCTGGAAAGAACACTATGAGGAGCAGTTTAATTGGCCTACAGCCATACTTAACCTGCCGAACATCCAACACCTCCCTGAATGGGATAGAGACACAGGTCCTCCGTCCCTAAATGAGGTTACTAAAGCAGTTACTAGTCTGAAACAAGGCAAAGCAGCGGGAGCTGATGGAATGACTCCAGAGGTATTTAAGTACGGTGCAGACAGTTTACTGTCTGCATTAACTGAGGTACTAGACAGCGTCTGGGAATCAGAGGAAGTCCCGTCGGGTTGGTGTAAGTCACTGATTATCCCCATACACAAGAAGGGAGACAAGTCTTCGTGTGATGATCACAGAAGGATTACCTTGACTATTATGGTATCTAAAGTTCTAGTCTCAATAATAATGTGTAGACTAAGTGGTCCACAGGAGGAACAATCACGAGAGAACCAGGCAGGCTTTAGACCAGGAAAAGGGTGTATTGATGATATCTTCACTCTTCGACAGATTCTAGAACATAGGCATTCTTACCGGCCTCCAACAATCGTTTTATTTCTTTACGTGAAGGCGGAATTCGATTCTGCCGAACGAGAGGCACTATGGCGATGTTTGGCTGTGAAAGGAATACCGAGAAAATACATTGCACTGATCAAGGCACTCACTCTACTCGAACTCATGCAGCCACGTGAGTTGTCATCTGAGGTGGTGACAGCTAGTAGTGTCCCATTTCTACTCAATTTCATCACAAATATACTAATGGACTTAACCCTAACTCACTTCAGAGACTCAGGGATTGACTTGTTACCACTAGGGAATAATCTCGTTGACTTAGAATATGCAGATGATATAGTCCTTTTAGGTGAGGACGCTGATAAAATGCAGAGTCTTCTGAACACATTGAGATGCAATCCACGAATGTTTGGCATGCGATTCTCTCCCGCCAAATGTAAGATGATGTTATATGACTGGACTACATTGACTCCTAACTTAAAGATAGGGAGTGAAGTGGTAGAGCGTGTTGACCACTTCATTATTTGGGAAGTTGAATCAGCTAGTGCCAGAGAATCGATCGCTGACGAAATCCCAGCAAGAATACAGAGGGCTAGTTTCGCATATGCCAGTTTACGCCGTCTCTGGCATAGACGTGATATCCAGCTTGCTATCGATCAAAGGGCGTGTGTACTGCTCACGAGTCCGCTCCATCCCCTTTTATGGCTGTTAGACCTAACCAATGAAAGGGGAAGACATGAAAAGGCTGGCTAGCTGTCTTTGATCACAGGTGCTTGCGTTATATCTTTCGTGTGAAGTGGTAAAATATGGTGAGCAATATTGAGGTAAGACATCGGTCGAGTGTTAGGTAAAGAGGGGAAATCAATAGACGGGGCTGTGAAGTTACATCGATTGAGTTGGTTAGGATATGTGTTACGCATGCCTAGTTGTCACCTTCCTCGACGGGCAATGTTAGCTGAATGACATAGGATGGATCAGGTTGGAAAAGAGCTAGTGGTGGTCAATCCAAAACACGGCCTCATCAGTCAATGAAATCCACAAGTTAGCTTAAACCAGACACGTCGGGAGATGTAGACTTTCAGGTTGGGGTCCTCTGGACGGTAAACAGCAATGGCTGGAGACAATTGATGATATGGCTCAAAGTCGTTCTCAGTGGCTGGCGCAGGTGCATCCCCTCCTTGTGACTTATAATATCCAATAAAACTATATTGTTCGTCGTTATTATTATTATTCCTTTTGTTTCATATCCCTGTCTATTGTCTTTATTATGCATTTCTTCGACTTTCTTCTCTTGCTTTATGTGCTACATGGAGTGTGGCGACTTGAACTGCAGCACATCGGTGTCAAGTTCTATGTTTAAACCAGACAGACAGATAACCACAATGGCAAAATGTAGATGATTCATTTACATCAACTAATGTGACAACCTCGTCTAGTCAACTAGCTTGCTAGTTTTCTATCCGGCGTAAAGATGAGGATTTGGCGTGGGGCTAGCAACCTCACACCACTAAACCTATCAAACCGCTAGAGAAACTTCAACGCACAGAAAATATATTAAAAATACAACAACTTCAAATAACATTCTTATTCTTCGCTCGAATCGGAGAGGCAAAATGATACAGCGGTCTGGTGAAAGCTGGCATTCCATATTACTATTCTTTTTGCCTCATATCTCTGTTTACTCTCTGTATTTCGCGTTTCTTTTTACTTTCCTCTTCTTCTTCTCTGGCTTTGAGTGCTGAGTGAAGTGTGGTGACTTGAACTAGTGCATATCGGTGCAAAGTTCTTTGTTGAAACCACACAGACAGATTACTTCATAGAACTATAGCTCTGTCGCACCCTACTTTGGGTTGGCGCATGCATCGGGACTGCAAAATTCAACTTCCTCGGCTCGATCGTCCCATATCTAACTAGATTCCTATGTTTTGATAACCTGGCTGTCCTAGACCTTCTTGTCTGACTTATGCAGTTCACCTCACACTTATTGCCAAGTATTGTGTAGAGTAAATTACGTGCGTCTATGCGGCCCTTTCACGTGCACCACTTGTCCCACAGTGAGTTTGTAAGTTTAAATGCCACGTTAATTCCTGCTTTATAAACAAACCTACTCAGGGTTTCAGATATCGCTTCCTTATATGGCAAAACTGTATACACCTTGGATTCTTGCCTATTCTTGTTGTGGTCAATAGTTCCAATACTATTTTTCCTTTTCTTGTGAGATCTATGATCTTCTCAATGAATTTTACGGGATAGTCAGTTAGCACCAACGCTTCTTCATCTTGTTGTATTTCATTATTTAGGTTTTCTGATGCACTGCTTAGAATGATTGTTCCATTTATTAGACACATAACTGAACCCGCCTTTATAGTTAACAGGCCAGATGACTTAAAGTATAAATTTCTGTTAGAGTATGGTGGGTATTTATAAACGCTAGTATATAGTTTACCTTCTTCTGTTCGTTTTATTTTACAATCTAACATAGCCTATTCTCTTTGTGCACTTTCTAAAACCAATGTAAACTTAATTCCCTGTACCACTGAGTTGGTGTGCATGCAGAAAATCAGGATATGTTCTGTTTCCAACACACAGAGAGAGTGATCCACATATTTCTACTATACCTTTGAGTTGGGATTCAATGTTTTAAGAGCAATATTTTTCCGCCTTGCCGTAAAGATACCTGCAACAATTCAAGATATTGGTGATCGCATCGTAAATACTATTGTATCAGTGTGTTTTATCAGATAAAATTATTTTGTGATGCAATCTTACTCTATCACATTGAGCAAATTCTATCGTTATGACATTTTGACAGTTATCTCGTGACCTACACATCAGTGTTCCCAAACCTATTAGAACGTTTGCGCGTACCTGTGACATTTTTTCGATACATGTTCATAGTGAATTCATTGACACTGTCAGTTTGTAGTTAATAAGCATGTATACCATGTTTTCGTAGAGAAATACCAATGCGATGAAGCATTTCAAGTAATAATTTTAAAGATACATCCAGTAGTTTAGGCACTGTTAGTTTTTTTAGAGGGGAGTTGTCTACATATCTTTTTACTGGCCTTGATCAAAAGGCAATCATGATGGTTGTTTGGCAATCTATTGTGATAAAGCTACCTTTTGTTTATTTACAAGTACGACTGACTCCTCAACCTGCTACACCACTGTGTTTTGGCTAGGCCGCCCCTATCACCATCCATCTAATTAACCGGGCAAATGGTATTTACGCCTGTTCAGGGATGTATTTAGGTCAATGACTACTGAGTGTTGATAAGAAAACATTAACTCGGACAGTGAGGCCCCAAACCCAAACCATTGTTATATCCATTAATTACCTAACCCATCAGTTTACGTCATCTTACGACTACATGGTATAATTCCTTTGGGACATTATAACATTAGCTATGGATCTGTTGTTTGTCGGATAACAACAATTAAATACAGTTGAGACACTAGGCATAGACAGCACTTCGAGAAGCAGTCTAGCTCTATTACTGTAACGGTGACCCTTCCCCCATAAATATTGATTGATTCTATTAGCTCGCGTATATTTAAGTTACAGAGAAATATATCACAGAGGTCTTCTGCTCTTTCCGAACTATCATCAAGTGAAAGAGAATCGTTTAATGAATATGTTACCTTGGTGTAAAGCAAACGAGCTGAGAGTGTCAAATCTTAATTGAACAGGAGCCTCAAATCCGTCGAAGTACAGAGGAAGTTCCACATCGATCCTAATAAATTTGTTTTCAATCACTCCTCCGTCAGCTTGTCTACCTTACAACTAGAAGCCCTATCTTTAGGGTTGAAATTTTGTGACGTAAACCTATACAGTAACAGACTACACACGTATGTCCAATTTGAAAATCTTATGAGTCAAACAACAGATAGATGGGCTCTCCTCTTGGCCCACTTTTGCCAGACTGCTTCATGGCCAGCCTGGAAAACGGCATCTTAAAATCAACAATGGACAAATTGCTGCTGTACAAAAGATATGTCGGTGACACCTTTATAGTTTGTCAGGATGATTCCGATTTAAATTGTATCTTACAGGAGTTTAATAACTGCCATTCTTCAATTAAATTTACAATGGAACTCCATTATGGATAAAATTTTATTTTGATAAATCACACAGTGTTATACAGTAATATTAACTGAAGTTGAAAATGAATCAAAGATTCCATTCCTGGACGTCGAATTGACAAGAAGAGATGACGGAACTCTGAAAAGATCTATCCATAGAAAACCAACATGGAATGGCCAACTGACAAACTTCTACAGTTGGATACCTATCAGCCGTAAAAGAGCTCTCATCATCTCGCTAGCTCACCGTACCAGAAGAATTTGTAGCGATGACTGTTTAGAAGAAGAGCTCCTACTTCTCAAAATGGTTCAAAATGGATACCCACCGCGTTTCGTGGAGAAGAACATGAAACCAAGGCCAAGACATATTCAGTGCAAAGGAAAACACTTTATTTGAATCTGGAATTCAGGGGAGACCTAGCAGCAGATATCCTTAAAAGGAGAATCTCCAATTCCCTGAAGAAGACTTTTCCGGCAGCAACTCTAAGAGTGATATTCTCTAGCCGCCCACTACTTCAGAGCAACGGGAAGGACAGACTTCCGCATATGACCACTTCAGTGTGCATATATCAGTTCACCTGCTCTTGCGGAGCTAGGTACATAGGTCGTTCTATGCGGGTCTTATCAAAACGTGTTAGAGAACATCATCCAGCATGGCTGCAAAGAGGAGGCACTGGTTCAATCAGAAGCGCAATAACTGAACACCTCGTCAATACCTGTCACAGAATCTCAACTGACTCATCATTCAGAGTCATTTACAAAGTAAACAAAAATCTACCAAAGGCAGTGTGTTTCCGACTTCTTTGTACTGCGGAAGCTCTCGCCATATGCATCGAAAAGCCGGAGCTATGTGTTCAAAAGAAACTAGTCCAGCCTTTACAACTACCATGGACCTAGTTCGGTATGTTCCCTTATCCTTCAGTTTTTTTGTTTTGTTCTCTGTGTGTAATTTTCTCTCTTTGTCTTCATTCAATTCATCCCATTTTTTCAGTTATAAAATCAGTTATTTTAAGTTTGTTTCCATGCTCCTCCTGATCACACTTGTAATCCGTTTAGAATAACCATTTTACAATTATATTCTAATCCTGTGTAATTTTTTGTTTCTATGCCTCTTGTAATCTATATTCACACCTCCTAACTTACATTTCAAGTTGAAAATTTTGATTTCAATTTGTTTCCATGCTCATTTTGTTCACACCTGTAATTCGTTCTATCCCTGCGTAACTTTTGTCTCTAAGCCTCTTGTAATTCATATCAAGTTGAAAATAATTATCACCTTTTATTCGGCGCAGATGCATCCACTCCTTGTAACTCATGATTTCCAATTAAACTGTTTGGTTCTCCGTTATTACTATTCCTTTGTCTCACACCTCTGTTTACTGACTATATTATGCATTTCTTCTACTTTCTTCTCTTGCTTTGTGTGCTACATGGAGTGTGGCGACTTGAACTGCCGCACATATGTGCAAAGTTCTATATCGAAAACCGACCGACCGCCTTTAAAATTATTTCTCCAGTTATCAAATATTAATTTTGCATACGTTGTAACTGTTTTTTAATCCTATGCAATCTTGTCTCTAAGCTCCTTGTAATCTATATTCGTACCTTCAAACTTTAATATCGAGTTGAAAATTATTATCTCCTTCGTTACTATGTGAAATTAAACAAATAATAATTGTATCCATGTAAAGTAATCTATATAAATGCGATTGTACAGCTGTTGAGAATGAAATCGCCGAAAAAATATCTTTGCTGAACTTCTTGTTCTTTTCAATCTATAAATATGTGACTTGTCCATTTAAGCACTCAACTTTCAGTCAATGGGTCCATGGTTCGAATCCAGCTCCACCTATTTCCTCACATAATAAGTGCAGCACATAGCTTGGCACATGAGAAATCTGTTCTGCGTGTAACTGAGTTCTAACAAGACAACAGCTTGAATTCAACCAACCATGTGTACAACAAGCATCTGTGACCTTTCCAAATAAGAGAGTTCGGGCGATATCCTAGTTACAGCTTGCAACTTATCAAAGGCTATGTGTACTGTGCAACATCTGTAGACAGCCTATGATATGAGATAACAAATTCTCCACCAAACACATCTTCATAGTATTGCTTACTTTAGACAATGGAGAAATCAGACTATAGTATATAAGGAATAAGTATAAGTGGATGAAGTGGGGAAGACTTTCCACAGCTTGAAGTACGTAACAGATGTCTCAGCCACTCCGATCAGTGAAGATTCACAACTCTTTTTATTATTTTATCTGATTACTTTGCTACAAATTTCGAACTTTGAAGTTTCAGTCGCATTGGTGTCACATTTTTACGAGATGGGGATGCTAGCCTCACACGTCCAACCTTCACCGGGCTTACTATCAGCTAAGCAAGATATAGAAGCGCGTCAGTCGGGGGTCGAACTACGGACCATGTGCATGCATGGCGAACATTCTATCGCCGAACCACCGACGTTACCATGCCATTACCTAGTCAACTGTGATGCTTAAGTGAATCAATCGCATTGCTGAAAAATTAATCATAGAGATCAAACAATACTACTACTGGACTGTATTTGTACGAAGAAGAAATATAACCTGATAATAAAACTCTCATTAAAAACAAAAAGTAACTCTGCACAACAAGAAAGAATATACATTATATTCACTAATAAAAATTAACAAGAGCAAGTTTTAAGGCAATAATGATCGGAGAAACTTTAAAATAAGGTAACCGCCTAGTGTAATATAAAATATATTACCAATAAATCTATGTCTAGATAACTCAAGTTCGACCTCGAGAACACGATTTTCCAGAATTCGAATTCGTCTACTATCAACAGAATTGAGCTGATTACCATATGCTGAATTATTTGTTTGACTAGGCGCACATTCAATTATTGCATTCGACGTCGATGGTGTAGGTGACTGAGCTGTCACAGTTCGAGTCCTTGTTTTTTTCCAAAGAAAAACAAAAATAAAAATGTCAGTAACACTCACTACTTAAAACACGAAGCACGTAACTTAAAACACAGCGAAATTCACTTACCATGGGGCTTAAGTTGATACACCTACTAGAGTTGTACATGTGAGAATAGGTGGATGTGTCTGAAGTAGGTAGTTTTGAATCTCACCACCACTGGTTCAAAGTGGACCATTTAAGCTGTATAGCCAGACTTTGGCATCACACACTGAACTTTGTAAGATAGGAAGAACACTGCAAACGCCGCCATATGTCGCTAGACATGTTAGTTATTGAGTTTTGATAATGTCAAGTGATACGAGAGGTAGAGTTTGTATGTTCTAGATTTAGTTCACAAAACAGTCAGCATAACAGACTGCTTAATAAGCAGTCCACGAATAAAACGTGACTTCAATACGAAAATAACCTCTAGATAAGCTTATGTTTTTAATCCGTTTAATTAGTTTTCAAAATTCACTGATTGAGCTGAAATGTGAGATAGGCAGAAATCATTTGTATATGATGTTTCAAGTAAGAATATAATAGCCAACTTATTACGTGAGCAACTGGTTACTGGAAGCACTATCCCTCATTGGCATTAGGTCACTCTCGAAGATATACAAAAAAAAATGTAAATAATATCCAACAGAAATTCAGTAATCTATGCGTGGCTTCTGAAAGTTACTACACCAGATAAAGAAACTGGGGAGGATAGATGTTGGTAAGTATTACACAAAAAGTATTTTAAGAATATTCCCAATAGGTTATTCGAAAATTGTACAACTTTTCGGTTGCTTTACATTTGTATTGAATATTATCAGTATTATTCCTTTACGTCCCGAGTGGAGCATAGGGCTTCAACGGCACATCTCCATCTTGTCCTGTTCTCTGCAGTTCTCTTCAGTTGGCCCCGAGACTGCGCATAATCTTTCAACTTCTGGTCACATAATCCCCTCCATGTCAACCTTGGACCCACCCACTCCTAACTTGTCGTCTCTCGTTCGGGTTCCGGTCGGTCGGTCGGTTTTCGACATAGAACTTTGCACATATGTGCGGCAGTTCAAGTCGCCACACTCCATGTACCACACAAAGCAAGAGAAGAAAGTAGAAGAAATGCATTATATAGACAGTGAACAGAGGTGTGAGACAAAGGAGTAGTAATAACGAAGAACAAAACAGCTTAATTGGAAATCATAAGTCACAAAGAGTGGATGCATCTGCGCCACTGAGAACGATTTTGAGCCATGTCACCAATTGTTTCCAACTATTGGTTTTCACCCTCCCGAGGACCCCAACCAGGAAGTCTACACCTTCCTACGTGGCTTAAGCCAACTGTTATGGATTTCACTGACTAGTGCCATGTTTTCGTTTGACCGCCGCTAGCTCTTTTCCCGCCTGGCCCTATATCAGCTAACATTGCCCGTCGAGGAAGGCGATGAGTAGGCATACGTAGCACATGTCCTAATCATCTCAGTCGATGTAATTTCACAGTCTAGTCGACTGATTTACCCGCCTCACCTCAATATTGTTCACCATATTATACCACTTCACGCGGGAGATAGAACGCAGATACCTATGATCGAACACAGCTAATCTTTTCATGTCTTCTGCTCTCAATGACCAGGTCTCACAGCCATAAAGGAGGACGGAGCGGACTGTTGAGCAGTACACACGCCCTTTGGTCGATAGTCGGATATCGCGTCTACACCAGAGACGGCGTAAACTGGCATATGCGAAACTAGCCCTCTGTATTCGTGCTGAGATTTCGTCGGAGAGCAACCCGTTGGGGCTGATGGTACTTCCCAAGTAAGTGAAGCGGTCAATGTGCTCTACCACTTCACTTCCTATTTCTAATCTAGGGGTCGGTGAAGTCCAATCCTGCAGCATCATCTTAAATTTTACAGGGGCGAATCGCATGCCAAACATACGAAGATTGTTGCTCAATCTGTTCAGTAGACTCTGCATTTTGTCAGCGTCCTCGCCTAGAAGGACTACATCATCCGCATATTCTAAGTCGACGAGATTATCCCCTGGTAACAAGTCAATCCCTGAGTCTCTGAAGTGAGTTAGGTTTAAGTCCATTAGCACATCTATGATGAAGTTGAATAGGAATGGGGATAATGGGCATCCTTGACGGACGCCACTAGTCGTCACTACTTCAGATGACAACTCGCCATAAGGCCTCACCTGGCTGCATGAGTACGAGTAGAGTGCCTTAATCAGTGCAATGTATTTTCTCGGCATTCCCTTTACAGCCAGTTCGGGTTCCACTCGAGCGATAGTCTGGCTAACGCGCGATCTCACTTTACGGTCTCCTCAGCGTGTGTCCAACCCATCTCCATTTTATTCGGCATATTTGTTGGGCAATCGGCTCTTAGTTGGTTTGTCTGCAGGATTCCCTGTAACTTTTCTGGCCATTTGATCTTCAGTATAGAGTGAAGCAAACTGTTGATAAAAAAACAACTCCGAAGAGGCCTGTTGGAAATGCTTTCGGTGACACGTCAAGTCTCTGAGTCCTATAGAAGAGCTGATTTGATTTAACACTAGTGTTGAAAATCTGAATCTTCTTCTTTCTATGCTCAATGAAGTAGATTTCCAAACTGATTTCAGATTAACCAAGGTCTGTCTCGCCTTCCCGATGCTGGCTTTGACATTCTCATTCGTAGTGTCGCCTGTAGTTGGAACGATGCTGTCTAGATGATTGGAAGATTGGTGCTTGCTGTTGTTGTTATTGTTGGTAAAGTATCTTCATCAATCCCGTCTTCTCTATGATCACACTTGTAGTCCTGTGGTCCCTGCTTCTTTCGCCAACCTGTTGGTTTTTGCTTGCCGTTCTTTGACTTCGTGTGTAACATTACATTATACATCATCTATGTAGTCTAAATTTTCTAGTGTTGAATAGATAAGTTTGATTATTGCCCATCTGAAAACTTTTCTATCATCTTAGCTTAATCATGTGACACGTTTTTCGTCAGTAATATCATTTGTAACACAAAAGTATGAAGTAAAACGTTATTCCACTCAGTTAACCAGATCAATCGTCTTCCATCATCATCATCATCAACTCTTTGATATATTAAAATATGTCTAGCATTTTCTTCTAGACATAACTGAATCTCTCATAGTATAAATTGACTTAAGTTCAGTGAGATAAGATTTTGTAGTAGTGTATCTTTATACTTAGTTAAGACAGTCAGTGTGTCTCCAACGTCATCAGCGTATTTTGACTAATTAGCAGAGACATGCGGGGGTGTACATTGCTTTTTATATCAGACAAAGAAAAATCCTTATTAATTAATTCATTCATTCATAGTCACTTGGACAAATTAGAGAAATCTACTTTAACAAATAACATAAAATGAAAACAAGCAAAGGTCTACACAAGTAAATATATTGAAAAAGGTTATTCTTACTGAGATTCATTTACAGGAGCAGAAATCAGTGCTACTTCTTTTTCTTCAACTTTTTCTTTTTCTTTTTTTTCAATATTTAATCTTTCTAGATCAGGATAATTGATTTCATTTAAGACTAGAGAACTGGGAAGTGGTTCCAAGGCGTGTTGTTGATGAGTAATCGACTCGAGGTTATCGATAAGATCGTCTGAAAAAAAATGGACACGAAAAAATTGACACAATCCTGTGAGCTATGTCCCTGAAATGCACCAAGACTAGACTCTATACACCACGCTTACTCAATTAACGCTAAAAACACACAATGCGGTTTCCAATATAAAATATGACAAGGAATTAGAATACTGTTGTGTTTAACCTTTGACAGAAAATAATATGAGCTATCTATCTATATCTGATATCTACGACCTTGATGCAAGCAATGCGTCTAAAACAAACTCGAGACCAGAATACATTGCCGACTGCCTCTAGTCAGCAGTCCTGAGCTTCGATGTCATTGAACCAATTCCAATACCATTATTCTGTCCCATGCTCGATAAACTAATATCCACAACTATCTTGGTGAATAGCTAACAGTCGAAGTGACTGCATCCCAACTGTATTATTGGTCCTGATGATTACAGACCAATAGCTGTAAGACGAAGACTTGGTAATATAATCTTAGTTTGCAGTGGTGTATTTGAGCGACTAAAGAGGTATTAAAAGTCGCACAAACACACGCACACACAAATAAGCATACGACAACGCCCCTGATTTAATGGAAATAAAAGAGAAAAAAATGTTCACCTTAAATTTCAAGTAAAACCACAGGAACTTCATCAACCCGTATCATCCTTCCTTGCATACAGTTAAACGTGAAATCACGAATGATTCCCAATCGTTTGATTAAGAATGTTCATTATATGATTTCGATCACCACGGGGACATTATTCAAATAACCTGAATCCTTCCATGTAACTTAGAGCAACAGAAAAAAGTTCCATGAATTGGTGCCATTTTCTTGTCCAAATTTCTAGAAACTGATTACATTTTCGGCAATATCGTAATTCTAAGGAGCGAGCTGATTGCAAATATTGCAGGCACTTTGTATAGTTTAGAATGAGTTACATTGTATAAAATGCTCCCAACGATTATGTTTATTTTCATATGACAAGTAGAAACTCTGGTGAATTGGAAAATATTAGCAGGTAAATCGTGCACATTCATACAATAAAGCACTAGTTAAACTTAGTGAAAATTCACAAAAAATGATATTTTCTTCTGTCATTCACAGGATAACTTCGAATGCAACTCAGGAAAGTTAGGGGTGCAAAAAACTGAGATATGCTATTAACCCATGAAATATCTGAATGTTTAGCTAGTGTTGTGCAGTTCAATCAGTTGGAAATGTCAAAATATTGGGAACCAAGGAAACAGAGACTTGTAGATATACGATTCATAATCGACTATAGAAGTGGACTTCTGTAAAACGCAAAATCGTTAAGATTTTGACGCAAAGAGATATGCCATACATAATAATCAAACAAAAACCTAATGAAAAGAAAAAATGCAATAAGAGTGATTCAACACCTGTCCCAGATATCTGAAAAACTCTACTACTCGTACTCGTGAAGAGCGAGAGCCAAAAATACCGGGTTCATAAGTTGTGTAACCATAACTGATATGCTTATGAACAACGAATTCTGTTAGCCGTACTATCCAGAAAATAATACTGTTCTACTGTATGATGTATGCAGTAAGCGAAAAATATCCGTTTTGGCATGGAAATAAAAATAAAGAATTAGGCGGAGACTCCTTCCAGAGAATCCTAATAGTAATAACGTGTAATTAAAATCTCTAATGTAAGATTAGAATTTGGTCACTGTGATGTATTAATGAATGAGTATTAATGAATTATAACTAATTAACACTGTATTATTAGTAATAAATAATATTCTGTTAATTAATCATAATTAATTAATACTATCACAGTGACCGAATTCTACTCTTACATTAGAGTGTCGGTGGCCCAGCGGTAAGATGTTAGCCAATCACGCATGTGGTCCGGGGTTCAATCCCCCACCGACGCACTCATTTATCTCGCTAAGTCAGTAACAAGACTGGTAAAGAGGGAAGGTTGGGCATAAGGCTAGCAACCCCATCCTGTAAAAATAAACGCCACTGCTACAGAAACTTCAAGCCTCTAGCTTGAAGCCCTATTTTCCACTGGGAACGTAAAGGAATAAATAGAAAAACAGTGCTTTAGTGTCTTATATCAAATGAATGTCTTTCAGACTGAACTTTAAACACACTTTATACAGAAAAAAATTGTATAATAACCAACCTCCACGTCGATTAAAAGCTATTGAGGGAGCTGATTGATTGTTAGCAGCAGACATAACAATTCTTTCTGGTACCTTCATGTTGTCATTTTCAGTGGGAATGGACGGTGCACTCAATCGTGATAAACTACTTGGATCTAGTGATATTCTATCAGGAACTCTCATCTTTGAATTAATCTCCTTAATGAAACCTGAGTCACAACTTTCTCTGACATAAAAGTCATCTAGTATGACGGACCTAAAACAGATAAATGAATTTGTATATTAATTTGGAAGACTTTAAAGGATGAATGGGACTGAAAGAATTTTTACATCCAGAACTAACAACAGTAGGGAGTCAATTTCGTCCAAAATAACTTACAACTACTTAAAGTGTGAGCTATTAGACGCTAATGCTACTGAGACCAATCTTAAACTGAGATGACTCAAAATAAATTTAACGCGATGGACTACTTAGAGTAGAGAATATGAAACTGTAGGTTGCTGCAACTACAGAAACATGGTCAGCTATGAGTGCGAACATTACTCTATCAGTTTTCTGATGTCAGTTACGACGAAAAGGTGAAGTGGTTGTAGAATGGAGGGACATATAATTCTGCATGTGAAAGGGATTCTAAGGATATGATCAACTACATTCGAGGCTCAGGATTTTTAAATACAAATAGATCAGTTGCGAGGTAAAGTCAGTATAAAATGTCATAACTATAAGGGTTACCTGCAGTAAATCAAACTGGTTTTTGAAATATTCGCTACTACTATTCGCACATATGTGCAAAGTTCTATGTCGAAAACCGACCGACCGAAACATGTTAAACTGCAGTTTAACGTACATATCAGTAGTAGTGTTCGAGCTTTTAACCAGGGATTTTAACAAATATTTAGATAAACCGAATCCATAGGCAAGAAGCAATTGAATATGAAAAGCCAAGCCTTACGAAGTAACCGAATGAATACAAAATTATTGACCATGTTTCACTTTCTCACTGAACATTTCAAGGTCATAGGTGCTGTCGCACTCTAATATGATACCTAACGTCGCTTAAAGTTTAACCTGGCCATTTTAGAAGGGGAAAATATCATAACATTAAAACCCTATTTAAAAAGCCTCGGAAAACATTTCCTCACATGTGACGCCTTATATAATGTGACCGCCAATATTTCGACAAATTTCAATACTCAATGCCTTTTTCAAGGGAGAAGTTTTAGCCCAAGAAAGAAGTATTTGAGCCCACGTTAATCCTCTCGGGATATTTATGTGTACCTGTTTAATACCTTCACGAAACCAAGAGATAATGACTGGGTAGGAGAACCAGTAGACCATAAGTACTGAGATTATCCTGGGCATCTGAAAAATTCTCCTGATCCCCCTGAAATACTCCAAATGGATGGAACGAAAAGAAGAATACACACAGGGTTCATAATCACTCCTTTAAATATTGAATATCCTCGTTGGATCTACACTCCACCTATAATATAATAAGTTATAGTAACTGTCGAGTGGGGCCCAGGATGATAGAACATTCATAACTTGAATCACATTCATGACTGCCATTAAAGTGTTCCTGGAGGGTTTCAGTCCCTCTTGAGAGATTCTTAGATACCTGGTTGCATGCGTCTAGTCTCTTTAAATTTTCATTTTACAGGCGGTTACTGTAAAGTCCCTGTGTATTGTCCATTAGAATCTGAGAATTATCAGCTAACATGGCCCGACATTGAGTACTAGTTCTTAGTTCATAAACTGCAGTAACAGAGAGATTCATTTACGTCTTGACTAAGTGAATTCGTTTTCTGTCTACGAACTATACATCAACATTAGCATTTCCAATATACATGGTTGCACACTTCACTAAATTAACGGTGAAGATCCATTCTTTGGTATTATCTAACAGGTTTTGGAGAGCTGCAATTAAGCCATGTTGCTACCATCATCAAGACGTCTACAAAGTTATAGGCTATATGGAAAGATAACATCAGGAAATCCGCTGAACCCATACAATGAATGGCGTAATGTGCTCTCTCGCAGAAAGCCAGGTTCAAGCATGATCCTAGCTTTTCCAAGCCCCTTTCAGATGAGCTACTGCCAAAACAGTATCAGGCATAACAACACACAGCATATATAGAATCGGCCAAAAGCCTGACTGACTAAACCGCAAAGAAGGTGGCGTAGTCATCTACCTCAAGAAATGCTTAACCGTGCGTAACATCAAAGCACTTGCTCACGAAAGTGAATCGTGCGAACTTATACGCTGAAGGCTTAAATGCAATGGCCAGGACATTTACCTCATTGCTGTATAACTCAGTCTTGACTGCAGTGTAGATGACCTCCTAATAAAGAAGCTAGGCTACTGGGCCTCAAAATAACGAGGTCTCGTAGTCGCTGACTTCGACACCCCAACAGTTGACTGAACGAGGCTTACAACGCCATCTTCAGACAACTCCTTTGATCATAAATTGCTGGAATCTATCGTTTCGCCAGCCCTAGTCCAACATATCATTAAGCCCACTCGCTATGACTCACAGCACTCCTCCTCACCTCTTCCACGATAGGGATGTGGACCTCATACAACATCTTCCTCCTTTAGGAAGAAGTGTTCCGCTCACTTTCAAGTTCACAGCAACAGCACCAAGGGCCGAAATCCCAGCTCGATCAAACGTTTGGAAAGCTGGTATAAATGCGATCGTCTCAGCAGCCAACTCAGTGAACTGGTAACTTAACCTAAAGTCCCAAGCAGAAGTCACATGGAACAAGTTTAAACAACCTTACGCCCAAGTGACTGCACCCTTCGTCCCTTGGTCTTTCCCGAAGGATCGGAAACATTGCCCTCCCTTGGATAAACCGAGATATTCGTAAGTTACTCAGACGTAAACACAAATGCTGGAACCTGTTCGCCACACTTGAGACTCCTGAGGCCAGCAGATTATATAACATCGGTAGGAACAAAGCTGCTGCAAAAATCCGCCAATCAAGGGTGAAGTTCGAAGTACGTCTGGCTCAAAATGCAACAGCACAACATAAGAAAATTTCCTCTTAAATGAACTTCAGGAATAAGACATCTAATGGCGTCCCAAACCTGCCTATTGACGACGACACAATCGAAGATCAAGGAAAAGCAGAAGCAATGGCCGACTGCTTGTTTACACAGGAGTCATCACTCCCTATAGGATCACCTCCGGCTGCATCAGAGGAACACAGAATAGATTCCATTGACATCGACCAAGACATAGTGCCCAAATGCCTAATGAAACCAGACACAGGGAAATCAATGGGTCCTGACAATATTCATTCAAGGCTTCTCAAAGAGCTATCAGCTCACATAGTCGTCCCACTGACCACGATCTTCAAGCTCTCTCTCCCAAATGGAGTGTTACCGCGCGACTGGAAAGACGCCATTGTAACCCCCATCCGCACAGGAGGATCAAGAAAAACCCCTCAAATTATAGGCCTGCTAATCTGACCAGCACTTTAATCAAGACACTGGAAAGAATCATCAAGAAAAGCATCATGGCATATATGGAAAACGAGCATATAGTAGCCTCCGAGGAAACCTCTCATGCCTGTCAAATCTTCTCACTGCTAGAGAAAGCTGTGTCAAATCAAGGGACAACAGAAGATCCGCTGACGTCGTCTTTATCGACTTCAGCAAAGACTTCGATAAGCTCCTCACAAAACACTACTCATGAGGCTGGAAAGTCTTAGTACAAAATGTAGCTTACTAAACTGGATTAAGTTATTCCTCATGGATAGGAGACAGAGGGTTAGGATCAACTCGAAACTCTCCTCCTGGACAACGGTGCGCGGCGGAGTGCCACAAGGCATGGAACTCGGACCTCTTCTATTTATTTTGTATATCGGTGAGTTATCTCTGATTCCCTCAATGGTCTATACGCAGATGACCTAAGTATCCGTCGGTTAGTATTGACAGACAACGTCCCAGAACAAAGATGTTGAAGATGTTGTCCAGAAAGACCACGGAACCTCCTCAATTAAACCCACCAGCTCAGAGAACACAACTAATTGCGGAACGTTCCAGAAGGGTACTCGTTATCTATAGTGGCATGCAAAGGAGCCCAACGATGCATTATTCAATAAAATGCGATAATACTATTGTAGTGAATAGGAGTCCTACTGCTGACAGCAAGCTAAGTAATAAAATGTGTCTTGGGCTCGTAAAAGTTTACGCCATCTGAATAAAATGACCAAATCTTTGCTTAGAAAAGGAGAAAGTTGTCTCTTTCAATTTCCCTTGGTAGCGTATCTCTTTACCTTCATAATTTTCGTTCTCTTCCCCCTTTTTCTCCATATGGGTGAGTTTTTCTTTATCTGCCGTTATCATTACAATTTTTATTATGACAACTACTATCTGGCCGTACTACTTAGTACTTCCTAAGGGTATAGGCGAAACAAAAATATTAGTTGCATATTAATCTTGATAGAGGTGTTTAAAGTGTCTTATGACTTCGGCCCAGTCATGTTAAAGACTTGTTGTCTAATCCCAGATTGTTAACACGTGGGCTTATTCCACAAAATCTCCTTGTATCTTAGTCTTTTTCAAATCTGGTTACACACAATCAGAGTAATGTCTACCATGATTATTCTATTTGTATGTTAACATGTCCTTTGACGAATAGTATTCACTTATCAGCGTCGCCAGTCCTTTTCTGTCAAAAATGGTGCTTATTCATTGCCACCATTTCCATACGCCGTACGAATTTCAGATCAAAGCAATACATTTGATTAATGCTGAAACTACCAGCATTTAACCATTTACAGAATCCACAAGTAGACGGATCCAACATATGCAAAGAGTACTTCTGAATTAATTGCAGAAATACATCACCATTAGGAATACTTACCACACACAAAACAAAGCAATGAATTTATTTAATGACATCCAGACGAAAAGAAACAACAGGAGAAGATGAAAAGATAAACGCCGTCTACAAAATAAATTTCATCTTCGCAAAGCAGTGTGGACGTCTCCTTTGGATTCGAATTCAAGAACATAAACTATCTAGATATGATATATATTCCTTCGCATCAATGCATACAGACAATCACGGACACCTACTTGACCGGGAAACCGCAAAATAAACGGGACGACACAAACAATTAGACGACTTTAAAGAGACCTGGTACTCTGACAAATATGCAATCAGAATGCATACTGACTTGGATCAGATTCATCAAACAATAAAGAATACCTCACATTAGAGAAGAATTTAAATTCCACCCGGAACTAATCAACAATAGCAATGCATATTAGCAAAACGACACAAACAAGGCCGTCAATGGAAACAGTTGTCTCAATTACAGGGAGTTCAAATAATTTCCCATGATATCTAAGTCTGCTCTGAAGTTACTGTTGGGAGAAAAATGAAAGTTTCGCAGCTAAGGCACTCAGCTCAAGAATTGGAAAAGATGCGATGTTCGAAAATTGTCATTCATCTTAGAGAAAGAGAAATGGAAATGTTACGAAAAAGAAGATACCATTCAGAATCTAGATTTAATAATTTCCAAGTGTGATAAGGTCAGAAGAAAAGAATAAATGTCAGTGTAGCGCAGCAGCAGAGTAATTCGCAAATCAGCCTACTGTTAAATAGCAACCAGGAGGTATGTAGGTATTCATAGTGTCGCTGACCCCGGTAAAAACAAAGAAGACCGACCAAGTACTAGTACGATTGTCATAGTAGGCTACTGACAAGCAGCGATAAATTTGATTTGAATCGCACGAGGCAGTGAGGAAGGCTTATGAGTTGTTAGGCCTAATCATCTAATTTTTATGAAATGGGTTCCGAGGGAATATTATATTTTTCCTCATGAAGAAACACCGCAAAATTCCCTTAAGGATGTAGGGATGTAAAGGTGTTTAGAAGCTGGCATGTATGCAGATCACTTTATATGTTATTATTCGCTGAGTCACCCTGCATTCAGTGAGTAATGAATTCGTGCAAGCGTTTAGATAGCAGATTATAAGGACTAAATTCGCGATCGATCTTTGGACATTTCTTATAATCCGTTTGATGTTACTTTTTAGGCTCAGCACAGACTCGGAGAATATTTCAAATTTTCGCATTCACACTCAAGAGTGTTTTTGGCTAGTTCTAGTAACGCTATGTTTGATCGTTTTTCTAACTGCTGCTGGTTTGATTTGAACACTAAAAAGACATTCTTTTATTCCACGACAGGCCCTCGAGTGATAGCCGAACGGGAAACGAGACAGGCGTTCAAAAGTGACACAGAGGAGATCGCACAAGAACGAGATAGGTACCTATGGTAAACTGTGGAGTCAGCTCAAGAACAAGATGAAACTGAAATGTGTTTCTAAATCTATATTATCCACTCGAAACCTAGGTGGATAATACCATACTAATACAAAAGGCATGTATAATATGTGTTTTTATGTAAAGTTCTTGACGTATGTATAGGAATCGCAACTATTGTTCTTGAATTGTGAGCATTACAAAATAGTTATAATTAAGGAATCCTAATTAGTGTACTCAAGGTTAACGCACTTGTAATGGCGCAGTGTACAGTTTTATTTATACGGTTGCTATAATAACATATGTCTACCTTTTACAGTGATCTTGCTAAAGAAATTGAAGAAGAAGATATTTCTGTAAGCTTTGAATTATATTTAATAATTTTGTCACGTAGTTTGACCGTAAGAAAAAAATCGAAGATGGTAATTCATGCAATTACATATTTAATCTGTATTCAGATGATCTCGATGAAATACTGAATTCACTTGACCAGAAAAATGATTTAGGAAATCAGAAATCAGGTGTGGTGTGAAGTAAATTTCTTATTGTTCAGTTTTCAAGCTGAATGGCGATACAAACTCCTCATTGGAATTCTCTGGAAGGACGGATCGACCTAAAAGTCAAGGAAAATCACCAAAAAATATTCTCGATGCCTTAATAGATCCTTTCAAAGGTAGTTTCATAGGGTCTTCTCAATGAATTTCTAGAATGTAATACTTTAAACACAGAAAAATCTGAGGTTTTTTTGGACTCTGCACAAGCCAATGAACATAAGAAACGTCCTGGCTCGTCAGTTTCCAAAAGAACGGTTCGATTTTCGGACGACGTAGATACCAGTTTCCCGGAAATGACCAACAGTAAAATTTCTGATTCTTCTGACCGTGTGAGTTAGACAAACCTGCGTTTGTTTTTAAGATTTTGAAATACGTTTCTTTTTTTTCTGGGTTATGCACATATTTTGTTACATTAGGCGTGAAAATGTCCCAGTTTAATTGTTACTTATGCTTATACTTCCTTATTTAGAATATCATAAACTGCTAGGAGGTTTGATCGCTATTTATAATTATTTACTTAATTTTTTCTTGAACTGCAACTGTGTTGTGCAACCTCACTTAAAACTATTCTTGATGTTAGAAGTGTTCATTTTCAACATTGTCTGTTTTTTTGTATTGCCTCACTGGAGTTTAGAATTTATCTAAGCTCTTTAAAATTCCTAAATTCAGTAGACTGGTGTGGGAAGCTGGGAAATAATAACTTCCCGTACTTCCGTAATCATATCAATCTTTCCTTATTATTCATCCCCCATCTTTTTGCTCTAGTAGTTTTATAATTTTAGAGAATTACTTACCTCTACAAATGGTCTTCACCTTCTTGTCAGTGTCAGTGCTGTTCTGCTAAAGTCACTACCGACAAGACCAGCAGTCTTTAGAAACCACAATGCCAAATTCATATCAGACCATTCAAGGTAATGAATCCATTAGGTCCACGACTTCTGTTTTGAGTTAAATGGGGAGCTGTATGCAGACCCAACATTTGAAGATTACTGGCTCAAAATTGTTCCCAATGGCACAAATGACCTCACTGTTTGTGGACTCCCTGATCCATCAAATTCTCACTAATATGCAAATGCATATTCTTTCTCCCGTATATTTTCGCTCATTGTAGTCCGTCTACATTTTGTCCTAGGCTTGTATACGATATGAAGTGTGGTAACTTTAACTGCTATATTTTCGTGTGAGAATCTGTTTTGAAACTTAGTTAGTCAGTTACTGTCTGTGAACACTTCTTGCTGGTTGACTGTTTTACACCTCTTTGTTTTCTGACAGCATAACTAACACAAAACTACGGTGCCACATCTCGTTCAGCCCGCATCATTCTGGTGAAAATTAAGTTTGTTTTTCCTGTGCTATTGAGTTTTTGTGGTGGTTGCATTGATTATCTGGGGTAGAGTTGCTAGCCGTAAGCCCAACCTCCCCGGTTAATAAACTAGTATATTAGTAAACTAGGCAACGTTATCATAGACCTTAGGGTTTTCTTAATGATGCTTTCACTTTTATTATTCTTTTGGTATCAATCTCTTTCTGTTGAGTTACTTTTTATGCGATAATATGGACTAATTTACTTCCTTGCAAGTTTTTATATGGATTATTACATTCACCTCAATTCATTTCATTTGAAAAATATTTTCTATGTTCTTTTTTGGTGAATGTAGGATCAGTCTGCTATTGATAAATCAGTGTCGAAGAAAACTGAAAGTAATGTTTCCAACCTAAGCAGACCGCAAACAGCTCCAACTTCATCAGAATTTGGAAGATTGTCATTTAGAGATTCCTTTCCAGATGACGATGAAAGGTTAGGTTTCTAAATATTTAAGTATGCATATAATTTAGTTTAATTTATTATTAAAAGGCTAAATCTATTTTCCTGATGCCCTAAAAAGGCACCTGAAGGCATATAATACATTTCATTTAGTTAAATTAGAGTTGTGTAACAGGCCTTAATCACTTTTATTAATTAGCGAACGGAACAATTGTTGTGTGAACCGTCCCCAAGTAGATTTTTATGTAAAGGAGATGGCTTCACTTTCCAACTCAATATCATGTTTTTTTCAAAACATTAGTGAACTGCGTTTTCAAATTTCAACTACTCTAGTAGCCTATCGCTTTTTAAACTCTAACAGTGAGGTACGCTAACATTATAAAATCTGTAGAGTTTACAGAAAATGTGTTAGTGTAAGTCTTTTTACCGATTTAACCAAATTTTTTATAATCTGATTTGGTTAATATCCCTTTAAAAACGCAGACGTTTTGTTGGGATATTCTTCCAAATATTAAGAATACTGGAGCGTCATGATCGTAGTAGCTCATTGGACCGGCTAACTGATTTTTAATCAGTGGATTACTGGACTGAACTTCACCTTATTTAGCGAGGTTTGGGTAACCAGTAGGTATCACTAACTGTAGGATAACAGATACGAATAATCGTGTAGTTCAAAAGCCTACAGGTATTCGCAGAAATTTAACCGGCTATAATACTATTTTCAGCGTAAAGTGAACACATTACTTTCCAAATGTAGTTAAGTGCGTATTGCATAAGCGCCTTCGTCCACTTTGATTTGTAGTTTGTCTATCTGTTTTCTTTTCTTTGATTTTAAAGCTCTGCGAATCAGATTCTTGACATTTTGTCAGACAGAAAATCTCTTGACAACTCTAAGCCAACAAAGGCCACTCGACCGCATACACGTCGCCCTTCATCTTTGGAGTCAGTTACTCGAATTCCAAGTAAAGAATGAGTTTTTTCAATAATCTAAAAGTGTTATTCTGGATTTATTTAATCTTCAACATTTCTAGGACTATTTACACTTATCCAGGTGGCGTATATCATCGATACAAGTTATCTGGGTGTGGACTTAAACAGAAGTTAATCGGGATAGTTAAAGTAAACAAAACGTGGCATCAATTCAGTCTTTAGACCTGTTTGTCCTAGTGAATAGAGATATTTTCTCTCACCCCTTCGCTTTTCACGTTTCAGTAACGGGGTTTGCTAGCCTCATGCCCAACCTTTTCACTTTACTACTGGTTAAGCGAGGCTTAGGAGTGAGTCGACCGAAAACTGAGCCCAGTGCAGGTGTAGCGTGGTTCATGACCACCCTACAACTGAACCATCGAAGCTAAGTATATATCATCTGGTGCTTATTTGCTTTCGGTAAATAGTATGAACGCTCCCTCCTAAAGGTATATTATTAGAAATTCTGCTCTCATTAGTCTGCCATTAATTAGCTTTCTTGTTATTGTCATATTAGTTTATGTGGCATATTTCCAACACTCTTGTTATATGAGTTTAGTGTTTTGAATAATAATGATTATCAGAGGCACAGATGCTAAACGATATATGAGCATTTTAGTTCGCGCTCAGACCTGTACATTATTTGAGTTCCAGTAATTTTATTCTCCCCACAGTAGTTTATTATGTTCCCATTCAGCTTTTCTGATTGCAACTTATCACACATTCTTAGTACTTATTGTACAGTACTTCATTTCATGCAGATTAACGTATTCTATGAATGTAAATCTCTGACTTCTTTTAACTGTTCCAATTACATTTGTAAATGAAAATTATTTATGAAGAAAAAAGATGCACTGAAAATCGGACTGCTTGCAGTATCTTTTGCTCGTTTAAGCAAGCAAAGCTTGGTAGAGTGTTGTGCTGAGGATATAAGGTTAAAGTTACTTCTCCTTGATTTCAATAAATTTGACACTTAGCGCATAAGCTTGTGGGGAGTGGTATATATATGTATATATGTACAGTTTAATGGACAGTCAACAGTTATTTCAGATTTCATAGGTTTCGTCGCTTAAGTCATTAGTTTGTGTCAATGGGATTATTGAGGTATATGTAAGTTATTTCAAGTCAGTTATTGTAGAGGGCAATTCAGTGTTTACCTTGTATTTACTTCTTTCTATTTTCAGTAACACCTCAACCAAATAACTTTGACAGACTGAATATTGATCATTTGCGTTCTCAATCACCATTTGAAAAAGTAAGTTGTACATATTCTTTTTAGTGCATATTTCATACGAAGTGATTAATTATCTAAAATCTCCCAAAGCCTCATCTATAAAAAGTATGAAATCCCTAAGGTCACAGTAATACTGGCTGGGTAGACAACGGAAGTCGGTAAACGCGTTAGCTGTGTTAAGCTGAATTCATCATTGGTAATATAACACAAATCATTCAAAGCAACTATGCGTCGGTGGCATAGCGGTTAGGACGCTGGCCGACCATGCACATGGTCCGGGGTTCGATTCCCGGCCGACGCACTCCTTTACCTCCCTAAGCCAGAAATAATGCTGGTGGAGAGGAAAGGTTAGGCATGAGGCTAGCAACCTCATCCTGTAAAAATAAATAAACACTGCTACAGAAACTTCGAGCCACTAGCTTGGAGCCCTATGTTCCACTGGGGAACGTGAAGGAAAAAAAAAGCAACTAACGAGCTTTAAACCGACTCCTCCATACAGTTATTCTGTTTTATGGATTCAAATTCGTAATGGAGAATAAGTGTTTGTAGTTTCTGAAAAGCTGCCTCTCCACACAATCTTACTGATCACTGAATTACTTAATAACGATTGGTTCCACAATTTGGCTTCGTTAGCCCAGTCGAATCGCAATACAGAAGTTAGTGTGAAATGCACAAAGCTTCTGCTTATCAAGTACTGGACATTATTGTGAATGATTTTGGGAAAATCTTATGACACTCAGCAATAATAGTCAAGTGCTTAAAGTTCTTAAAATAATACTTGATTTTTGTCAACGTTTTATCTAATCCGGATGAAATGAAACTATCATCATGAAATCACTTCCGCAATAATTCATTCAACTTTTCATACATTTGTTGAACTTCACAAAAGACGGAATTTTGACTGCTATGCATATATGTTACTGCTTATCTGACTCAGAAAGCCAACACGACATTTGTTTTCAAACGAATTACTTTCTAGTGAGATGGTGGCAGGGTTAGGGTTGACTTAAAGGTCGATTGATATCTGACGGTAAATTGTTCATCATTAGAATTTAATTTGTGGATGGTGACTAGCAATGGAATCCAGGATGCGAATTTCGTCCTATTTGGGACTCGTCACTGGATGTACCTGCACTCTGCAGTGAGTGATGATATTCCCACCGAAGCTCGAACCCAGTGCCCGTAGTTCCAAACGCCGAAGCGTTATCCACTAGACCACTCGTGCCGCGAGAGCCACCTCTTGTGCAACGGATCATATTAATTTAATTTAATTTTTTTAGATTTTCCCGTCGATTGATTGGACCGAAGTGCTCGGTCTCAAGAAGCCGACATGTCAACCTGAGACCAAGCACTTCGGTCCAACCAATCGACGGGAAAATCTAAAAAAATTCAATTAAAATGTTCATCATTGGGTTATAAATCAATCTTAGGCAGAAAGACAACTTTTAACAATTGAAAAACTAACTCTGTGTACTTTGTGATATTAAAAATTTTTCTCTCCTCTAGAAGCATAATTATGAATCTATTGAGTCAGAAGCACAAATTAAACGTCTCGAAATGGAACGTGATAATTTGATGAATCTATTAGAATTAATCAAACGACAACATCGTGAAGAAATACAGATTTTGGAGCAAACTTCAAAGTAAGTCTTTTCTTTTATCAGAAAGGATTGTCTATCTTTTAGGATTCCTGTTTGCGTTTTACACTAAGTGGAGATGTGTTTCTTAAAATTTACTCAATCGACTGTTTCATTAAATACGTTACAAACCTGTTGTTGTGTATTCCACATCCAGCGACACTGAGTGGTGCATAAACAAGACGACTGCGGTGTATAAGTAAATCAGTTGAAAAATTAACCAGTTCAGACTATAAGTATAATTTCAATGATATACAAAACTATTGTTAATTTATTAGGTGAATGGTGAATGGATTGTACTCTACTTGCTACAAGCCGGTGTTAATTATACCTCAACATTTCAGGATATTGTAGGCCATTGCAGATGACTAAAAATGAATAACGAAAGATCCTGCTTGACAGAGGTTGCCAAATTTGCAATAAACCAGCATCAAGATGTGTTTATAACCTTGTTTGAACTGACCTGCCATTATAGACTATATCCTTGATTTACAAGCGACGTAGTGAGTGATATCAGTTTTGGATATTCAAGTCAATTCAGTTCATGTGTATAACTAGACTGGTCAGAAAACTGGTCGGAACAGTTCAGGACACAAGATATTAATACATTTTGAAGCGGTCTACATTAGTAGTACCAATAACAGGAGTTTGATAGTAGAAAGTCTATAGAAAAATAATCTTATGCTAAATAAGTTGTTCAATGAATACTGATAAAGTCAAGTGAATGCATCTTATACCAATAACATTGGCTTCTAATTTCATTAGCGCAGACAGACAGGTACTATCAACTGAAGACCTAGCATTACTGAGCAGTGGTTCAAGTTGCCATACTTATTGTCTACATATCAAGTAGAAATATAGAATAATGCAATGATATAAGAATAAAACTTGGGCAAATCAAAAAATGAAGTACTGTAAACTGCTGTAAGGCTAAAAAGAAGGCAAATCAAACACAAGATGCAACTTAGTGTTATTGTCAAGATGAAGATACGACATGAGCCAATGAGAGTTAATTCAAACGCTTCCGAGTCATACCACGCTTGGGTATGCAACTCAACTATATGAGTAACAGTTGTCATGTGTCCTCTTGAACACTCCAATTATACTCTTAGGGTTATTGAATACTCTCATATAGATTTAGAACGTTCATAGAAACCTTAAAGGTTTTATAATTGTACCACCCTAAAATATTCTCTGAAACCGATACATTTAAGACACAAAAAGCTACAAATGAAAAATGTTTTCTAGGTGGAATCAACGTAAGAAGAGAGATAAACTTTCATCATTCCGGACTGCTAAAGATATCGTTCACCATTAGACTTTTGATCAATGTGTCCTGTAGTGAAACTGTAGTTAATTAGTTTGACCTCTCGAATTCCAACCACTGGATCACGGACTCGAGCCACACTTCACCTTCAGAAGTTTGGGCATCCAAACGGTATCACACAAAACAGATGCGACTTATTGCTAACCACATGGTTACAAGTGGATGTTGAGTAACATTTCTCGACTCTTATTTTTTCCTATCATTTCAGTGAATCCTGGCTTCGAGTCTCGCTAGTTCCACTTCAGTCTGGACAACTGGGTAGTATCACTCGCTCTCACACAATAAATGTAGCTATCACATGGATAATCTGTCCCGGGCAACTGGATTCTAGCTAACTAACTTACTTACTCAAGAGACTTACCCCTAAGTGCGTGGTATGGCAAAAGCATCACAAGCCAACAGGAAAATACATCCCCGAGAAAAACGTTGAAAAATTGTTAATTTTTGTGTAGAACAGAATGGTGCAAGTGTCTTCCGTAAATGATTACTTCATTGTTTTTGCACTGAAATTCAAAGACCTGGGATGGTTGATATTAGCAATGGGTAACAGTACAATAAAGACAGCTAAACTTCAGTTATCTTTATTATTTGGTTTGTGCTTTACTCAACGTTTCCCATCATATGTGCAATTCTACTTTTGTTATTTTGTCATTAGTGTTCCAATTATATAATATTATGGTATAGCTCATAAAGACTATATAGCATGACTTGCGAAAATACTTCAGGTGTTTCATTTTGTTGTATTCAATGCGATTACTAACAACAACATCTGTGATTTCCATCACAGATCAAAATCGGCTGGAGAATGATTGAAAATGATTTTGTATGAGGAGTTTTAGACTGAGACGATAAAGGCGTTACATTCTGCTTCGGCTTTGTGGACTGATGTTGATACGAGAACTCTACTCTTAAGTTGATCAGTTGTTCATAAATTGATTAGTAGAATGTCTATGGTACTTTTCTTTTCTTTTTATTTTTTCAGGACGAAGTTAGATTTGATGAAAGAAGGTGCAGAACGTAAGGAAAGCCGGTAATTCGGTCAACATTTCTATGCTTTTTGACCATGTATACACATATGTATAATACGTAACGTTTTTATTGTGCAGTTAGCTTACTATGTAAATAAGTAAAGCTTTTTGTGTTTATTAGCCAATAAAATGTTCTTAAGACACCATGGAGTAGATATTAATGCATCACTATGTGCTTTGTCGAATAAGTTTATATAATAGGGAATTAAATTCTTCCAGTTTCTTCTTACACATTAATAATACTAATCTTACTTTAATACATAAATTGAAATAATTCCTCAACTACACTGATGTAAACTGAACAGTTGTGTAACTATTAATCCGACAACTTCTAATTTGTATCATACTATTTAGTTTAAGAGAAGAAATCAGTTTCCTTGAAACACAGAATCGTGAACGCCTCCTTCAAATGGAAGAAAAACGTGATCAACTGCTTAAAGACTTGACGAATAAGCTGAATGAAACTCGTCAAACACACCAACGAGAATTGGAGGAATTAAAAAGCTCTCATAAGTAAGTCGTTTGTTGCCAAATAATGACAGTTTTTATGAGTTTTTGAGTTTAGGCCAGCTGGTTATAACGTGGTTTGTATAACTTGCGACTACTGGATGTAAGTGAAGCCTAAGTAGTATCGCTGTCTAGTAGTATATTTTTGTTTTGCTGCCTTTTTCAAGTGGTCGGAATTCCTGCTATATTGCTTTACTAAGCAAGAGCTTAATAATGCAGACTTGGGTGTGTTGTGAGATCGGAATACAAAGTTACGGATATTCATTTAACATTTAATGGAGGATTGTCATGTCGAAGGAGCATTATTCCGATTATCAGTTGACTTGAAATCATGTGATTCTGTAAATAAGACCAAATTTAGTAAGCTAACGGTGTGCTGAAATGACGTTTAAAATTCATAACACACAGTTTCACCATTTCATCATACACAAGTTTAGTGGATTGGTTTATATTCTCTGTTTGCAAATTTACGCTTGAATTCAACATCGCTAATTTGTTGGTTCTAGTACACATTGATAATCTGTTGTTTAGTGTCTTCAGATTCCCTCGTGATACAAATTATTACGACAACTTAATATCTATTCGAAACAATCAATCGACGGTAAAATCTAAAATTGAATTTAAATAATTAATATGACCCGTTGCACAAGAGGTGACCCTCGTGGCTCAAGTGGTTTAGTGGATGACGCTTTGGCGTTTGAAACTATAGGTAGTGGGAACATCATCACTCACTGCGGAGTGCAGGTACATCCCGATGACGAGCCCCAAACAAGACGAAATGCGCATCCTGGATTCTGTCGCTGCTAGTCGCCATCCACCAATTAACTTCTAATAAGCAGCTGGTTTACAGAAACGTCAAATAAGTCTTTCGTATATTTTCTTCTACTCAGAACTCATGTCATATCTATTAGTAATCAAAGGTCAGCCCATGACCAATTTTATCTGTTGATTTTCCCGTTACGTTTTATGTCCATGAAATATGTTTAGTGACTTTGAAATATTGCTGTATGTTAGGAAAACTTTAAAACTTGACATTTCTAATTAAATTGTAGTCTACTTGAACAATTAGCTTTGTCTAGTAATCTCATTTTCTCATCCAACTACATCTTATTCTGGCCATCCACTCTCTTCAGACACTGCGTATGGTTTCATGTATTTTAGCAGACAGACACTTATAAGTTATCAGTGTTTCAATCAGTGCATCGTTGTTGATGTTAGTGATAACATCGGCATACATTGTCACGACTGAAAAATAGCAAACAGGATAATTTTCCTGTATTACTAAACCTGTTAGAAACAAAATCGAAAAGACAATTCAACTCAAAACTTAAAAATGGTAGCAACTATTAAGACCCCCGTCAAGTTAACTTCTGTCGAAATAGTTTCATCCCTTTGGATGAAAAATCTTTTTGCTTGAGCCACCCAACTGTTCAGTTAGAAATCTAACTCTCCCACCTTATCAAGGTTAGTGATACAATTTTAAAAATCTATGACAACATAACAGTAATGATAAGCTAAAGTGAAGCGCAGCAGTCACAGATGATCTTGAGAAATAATTCCAAACTACTCCAAATCGTGCCTGTTATTCCTCTATTATTTTTTTTAATTTCAGTGAAGAAATTGAATTGTTAAAACAACACCATCAGGAGTTGATAGATCGACTTAAATCAGCATCACAACTTGAAATGCGTACAATAACTGAATTGCAACCAAACAGTGAACAATTAAAAAATCTTTTAGACCAACTGAAAACTACTTTAATGGATTTAAGTAGACAAGAACAAGAACAAATAAGAAATGCAAATATTCGACAGGAGCAGTTAGCAAGACGTGAAGAGGCATTACGTGCGATTGAAGATAGATTAAATCAACGTGTAAACGGCTAGATTTTTGTTTTGTGTTTCGGTTAAAAGCATTAGCGTTTTTGGTTTTCGTTTGTGTTGGTGTGGATCAGCATATTTAAAAAAATTTTTTTTATTTCCTTCACGGTCCCAAGTGGAACATAGGGCTTCAAGTTTCTGTAGCAGTGCTCTTTTTACAGGATGGGGTTGCTAGCCTCATACCCAACCTTTCCTCTTCACCAGCGTTATTTCTGGCTTGGCGAGGTAAAGGAGTGCGTCGGCCGGGAATCGAACCCAGGACCATGTGCATGGTCGTCGAGTGTCCTAACCGCTATGCCACCGACGCATTAGCATAGAGTCTTTAAAAAAAACCAAATTCATAATTTACAAATTGGTTAGCAAACTGAAGTGAACACAGTTTGCGTGGGGAAATTTCACCATAGTTTCCCTTGGAAACTAATTTTTTCAGATCACAATATGTGATCTGTTTGATACAATAGATGGTTATCAAGAAAGCAAGCATATTTGCATATTTACGCGTAGGTAGGAGTACATCATAAAGTTTAAAGAGATGGATGGCTGAGTTATTAGAACATCGAAAAGTGAGGCAGACCAGATACGTTACATTGAATGACAAATGTGTTAGTTCAGTGATGTCACAATATCACCGATGTTGTACAGTTAAAAGAACACTTTTAATTCAGTATTATTTTACCGCAATAAAAAAGCTTCAGTTCCCTAAAATACCGAAGATAACTATAGAGACAGGATATACGTAGGTCACTGAAATAAGGGAAATATAAAATACTGATTAAATTCCTAGTGAAACCAAGAATATTACTCAATATGAGCCTCTTAATTCAACTTATTAGGGCACAAATGTAAACAGAAATATATTCATCAGCAGTTCAGAAGAAACTTCTGGAACTGTTTCTCGGAAAAAGACTGTAGGTGACTTAGACAGTACAGACCTAATGATTTAAAAAAACCTGGACATTGAGTAAAAGTGGCGGGGACTTCATCCCACGTAGTCGGATTTTATAAAGATTGAACGTGGTTAGCTAACATATAAGTGATTCTCAAGCTATTGTCTAGAGACTTGAGCCATTTATGTCAGATACTGAGTGAACGTTAAACACAATGATTTAACCAGCGCATAGTCGCTATCTGGATAAGTCCTCCTGCCAACCTTCTTAAATACAAATGATGAGTTTAGTTTGATGGTATTCAGTTTTTTTTTTGCTCTGAGATCCAGGAATAAGTGGTTGTTCGGGGAAAAAGTGCTTGATGAAATGAGACTACTAATATATTGTCTGAGTGCATTTCTGCTTATTTTAATCTTATGTATTACTTACTGGAGTAGCATACATTATGGTGGTAGGACTCACCCGTTACATCCATCATCTAAGGGACTAACTAGTTCACTCTTCTTCATTTTCTGTTCTGCAGTTCATCCTTATAAGACACATGGGACCACCAACTATTATTTATTCTAACAGTGAGGTTTCTGTCCCAGAACTTAGTTCGATAACTTCATCCCCAATGTAACAGTAATTAAACACTTGTTCAGTCTCTAAAATTTCAAAGCATGAACCATATAGAACTAACGTCCTGACTTGATATTCCCGACTCAAAATACCAAATTTTCGGTGAGTAAAACGTGTCGACTTACATAAAACAGATCATGGGTATTAAAAGCAACCACATTTAGTTAAAGATACCCTTTTTCGAATATTCAGAGGATTTGGACTGTTCGGATCGATTGTCATAATTTAAAAGTATTCATAAAATGTCTATTAAGGCGATCGGCTGATGGGACGGCAGTGGTTTAGACTGTTTTACTTTAAAATAGAAGGTATTTGGTGAATAGGCGAAGTTGTCAAATTCACATCCTGTTTGCTATAACTTTTTTCTTAAAAGATATTTGTATACTGAAGTAATGAAGAGGTCTTCGTGTGGGTTCCCAGCATGCTGTTTGAATGGACCTTAGTTCATTCAATGAAATAAAAGCTTCTTTATTTTGTACAGGTAAAGAAATAGAATGTATAGCAATAATTTTGTGTACAGTGATATACAGAAATGGAGGACATCTGGTGAAAACTTTGATATTTGTTTGGTAGCAGCTGACAATGGGAAGTGATATTCACAATTCTTCCTGTATGAGCTCCATTGGATACAAAAAAATATTAGCATCTCATTGTGAAGATATTTCTAAAAAACACCGGCTGATAACTCGTTTTTTTAGACACGTAGACGCTATCTAATCCCAAGGGCTACCTTTTGTATACGGCGTGTGATTGTGGTTATGTATTTACACATGTCACTTTCTCTTGATACTTCCTAATCGAGTTGATAGGCAAGTTTTAGCTCCATCAGTTGCTTTAACGAATCTATTCAAGAGGACTACTTGCTAAAACTGCCGATCAGTATATAAACAAAAAAGCATGATGACTGTACTTTTCATGATGATATAAGAGTTTCACTTCACATTTTCTTTACTTTTTTACTGAAGGAGAATTCATTGGATTATGAACGGAAACAAATAGCTGATTCATTCACAAAACTAGAAATTCAGTTTCGTGAACACACAAAATTAGCGACAGATGTAAGATTGATGTGTTTTATTGTTAATACATTATATTTTCTTTTATCTGTGTACTGTACGCCAGCTGATTTGGCAAGAAATTTGGCAAGGAGCTACAAATAAACTAAGCTGTATTTTATTGGCTACTTCGTCTTAATATGGAAGTAGGATGGTAGTTATACTGTTGTTCTTAAAAAAAAAAAACAGGTAAACATTTTGTAGTGAGCTCTTAACAGTTAAAAAAAATGATTTATTATTATCCAGGAGTCAATGTCTTCAAAGTTGTGTCAGTTGTTTAAAATTCAAAAATAAGATAACTGTTTGATGCTCAGGGGATATTAGTAGTATCACAGTTATAAGCTGCATGTGTATTCATAACTTCTGTTCTAGCTGCGTATAAGTGCACTAACTCAACTGACATACATCAAGAAACAATACATAAAAGTAAGGATTAATTTTAATCAAACCAAAATGGATGAAGATCTACGTTGAAATGAATAAATAATAAGATGATATTAGCGACAGTTTTCAGAATCTGGAATGTGATAAGGAGTGAATACACTGGCTCTACTAAGGACACTTTTGAGCCGTATCAAAAACAGTCTCTAACCATTGATTCACAGTATCCAGAGGAACCTAACCAAACAATCTACTTCACCCCAAATAATTCAAATCACCTATCAAAAGTCACATCGATTGAAGTCGTGTTTTCGTCAAACTAGGCTTAACTGTTTTCATATTTCAGCTAACACTGCTCACCAATGGAAGTGGTGGCTTGGGGTCTGTGGTACTTGTTTTGCTAGCTTACAACATATTCGATCAATTTCCCCTCCTTACGTAAAATCTGTTTTCAACGCGTTATTCATTACTAATTATATTGCTTTACCGAATGTGAGTAATCAAGCGAAGATATGTATACTTAACAGCCTTCAAACTTTTTATATCTTCTCCCTTTAACACTCATGTGTCAAAGTTGTGCAGTAGGACACTGCATACTGCACATATCCTATGATGAACAGGTGGATATCATGTTTTTGGCTAAGATAATGCAAGGTAACAAACAAATGTGTGCCTTTTGTATCCAGACTGAAATTTCTGGGAACAAAATCCGATTAGTGTCGATAAATCTACCTTAAAATAATGCTTGTACTTTAACTGCAAGTTGTAATTTGAAAATATCAAATTCATGGTTATTTTATATGCTTATAATTCCGGATCTAGTTAGTATGCAATTTAATCCAAACTAATGGGGCACTGTAATTTATAAAAGTAATAGAATAAATATGAATCGATGGGAAATTGAAGGGATGGTGAAAAGAGTTTAGTATTTCAATCTATCCTACTGAAGCATATTCACTATAAGCGAAAAACACAAAGACTATATGTGTCTTTATTGTGAAATCATGTGATGGAGTTATGCATCCAGTCAGATGTGAATCTGATCAACTTTAAGGTCTGGTACATGTTTTGTACATTCTAAACCACTTTTGTCTTTCACATATCATACAAATAAGAAAAGTGATACAATGCCAAATATGAAAAATATTATTACCTATAAAATCACTCGATGAAAGATGATATAACTATATCATCAAAATTCGGTCAGTACCATGAACAATAAACTCTCCTCGAAAGGCCATCAGTAAATGAATAATACCGTATTAGTGTTTGCCGCATCAAATGAAATTATTTATTCTACGACTGTATCATTTTCCACTTTTAATGTGTCCTTTACTCTGCATGAACTTTAAATGTTCATTTTATTCAAAAATACGCAAAAAACCCACCTTATCGAATGCATAAACATCCAGGCGATTTGGTTTATTATTTTATTATTATTTAGCTGGCATAAATCTGTATCGATTTTTTACCTGTATCAGATCGATACGCTTCAATTTGAAAAGCACGAAAGCTACCAGCATTTAATATATTTTATCCATTCAAGAAGTTCCATTTAATTAATAACTGGTATTATTCAAGCCCTTCGTCGTTATTATGTCTCAAATACGAAGATTAGAAGATAGATGTGCTTGTTGTAAATGCAGTCATGCAGCCTGCTATGGAACTATGCCGAACTGTACAACTTATCGAGCAGATTTTCGTGGACGTGATTCAGAGCGCCCTACCCCAATCTATCCAAGAGATAATCTAATTGTTGGCGCACCATTAGATTGTGCCGAGAAGTGTATGTGTAGATGCTCTTGTAATGAGAATGATGCGTATGCTTATAAAATGAAACGTTATCAAGATCCAAACGAAGTTAAACCGACCCCGGAAAAGCCGCCCAAGCCATATTGCGAAGGTGTGAATATATAAAACAAAAGAATAAATAATCTAGACAGAAAATAGGATGTTACATTAAAATAGAAACACATCTAACTCCGGTTTACAGCTGAAACTTTTGTTTTTGGATAATAGAATTTTATTTTCACAATATTTTTTCATTATTTCTGTCCTTGAATTTACGTTATTAAACTGAGTAGTCATCTCCACTACTTTTAAGTGTTTGAGTAGCAAAATTAAATATGCGTAATTTGTGGAGTCATGATATTGATGTTTTTGTATCGATGAAAAGACAACGGAATATTAGTAACAGTCAGAAACAATAGTGGAATTTATCGGAAAAAACAGCATTCATAGTTCCAGTTTGACACTTATATTATCGTAATCAAACGTCAGGTTTACTTTTAATTTCGAAAAAGAAGCAATGGGAATCTGCTGATTTGAATTGTATGATATAAAGTAGACAAAATACAGACTGCAGTCAAAAGTCTAACAATTAACGCTATTTAATCCAACCGTTTGGGATTAAATTCACAGTATGGGGGTTCAGCAACTCTGAATTAGCTTCTATATTTGCTCATGTTAAATAAAGACGTTAACTATCAATGCGGGGTAATTAATAGACGTATTGTTTAGGGTATACTTAGCAACGGAAATATTCAGGCAAATAGATTCTTGGAGCAAGAAGGATTATATTCCATAATGGTATTTGAAAAAACCTACAAGATATATATGTTTTGACTTCCTTCGTTAGGCTGTTAATCATCTACATTACCCTACACTACAGGATGATAAATGTTCATGGTTTAAAAAAAGGTGTCATGGGAACACCATTTTGAAAAAGGTACTTCACCTGTTAACTACGCAAGTGGACTCATTAAGCCGATCATATGAAAGCTCCTACTCTATTGCGGAATAGCCAAAAAGCGCTCAATTTCATACTGCTTTGTTCCTCTGTGTGAAACAAATATATAGTGAAGTATTAGTTACATTCTTAGTAGATCATAAGAATTTCTCTTTTGTATTCTGTAAAATGTTGAGCCTATTTTATAGTCCAACCAACTCTCCCATAGATTTGTTGAATGATTATTCACAAATACTTCCCATATATTTACAACATCATTGCGTGTCTTAAAGTGTTAGGCGTCTGCGATCATGCTTAAAGTCTAATAACATATTTGTTCGTATTTATCAGTAAAAGGTATTTTTAACAATAAAATTCTAATCCGTTTCGGTCCATGTAAGAGTTAGTGACTTTGTTGTGCTGATTATCAGGTCCGAAGTAGGCTATCTGCGTAAATGAGTCAAATAGTATCTATCAATTACTAGGTAGTAATCAAAGACTGTTGGTCAAGTGTTTCTCCTCTTCATACATACCGTGATTACTGACTCATATGTATGTTGAACGCTATCAAATGTAATTTTATTACAAAGTGCTTAGTTAAGGCCATAGTATTGTGAAAAATGTGAGTTGATTCACTGGTGCATAAAACTTGTAAAGTAGTTTTAATTTATAATAAACTAAGTTCCCTTTTTAGAGGTGTTTCGTATAACTATTTGATTGGTGCCAGTATCAAATTCACATAAGCAGAAATCTAGCACAGAGTCTGAACCATCTTGTAGAGTACCTATGTTGCGTCCACATCCTATTCCAAAGGGGAATTTAGCAAAAGTAGAATCAAGCTGATAGAAAGTAACGGGTCGACCGGACCTACATTAGGCTACGAAGTGTGTAATTCTTGTTCTGACTCATGTGTATATGTTTAGGTTACTTTGTCCTACTTGATTGCTCTTTCACGTTCCTTCGATTAGCGACTACATATGAAATGACTCGAAGTCGATCTGAGTAGTTCAGATGAATTCACATGTTATCCTTACCTTAACTTCAGGATGTCATTTCACCATAGGTTGGTTTGTTCTTACTTTATCTTAAAAAGCCCGGAGTACTATGCGGCATCGCCATATAGACTTAAGGTAGACTATGTGTTTTTTCTCTATAAGAAGCTTTCTGTTGTCTGCTAACTGCGAAGAGCCTAAATTCACCTTTCTTACCAGGACGAGATCTTGTAGCGCATTCAGTGGTGTGCATAGTAATATTCTCCACACACTGTAACCAAGAAAAACAAAGCAACCAACAACACCTGATTCAACTTATATGTCAATTCAGCGGATACCAATGTAAAAATACACTGAGAGAATACACTGTTGTTATCCGAATGCACTAATTAGAAGAGCATTGTAATCTGTAATCAACTGTAAATTAGTTAAAGCTATCCTGTTGAAATAGTACAAAACCATAATCTATGTACCAGATACCCTCATTTATACGAAACAGTCAACACCTGACGTCAGATGTAGCTTATAAGTGTGTTGATAGACAACTGGATCTGTTATTTTTAGGTAATCAGTTAGTACGTATCATTCTGTCCATTCGTCATCTAAGTGACGTGACGGCATTGTGTCTTTGATATGAAGAAGGTTCAAATCGGACATATAGAATCTCCAAGCACAAAGTCTTGCTATTGTGACTGTTAACAGCCATTCACAAGCTTCAGAATTTTGTAATTCTTAGAGAGATTTGAATCATAGGATTCCCTTGGCTGGGCAAAGAGGACTGGGAAAGATTGTATAAAGTTGTACACTTTAACTTACTGAACTGCTGTTCATGGTTGGCGACAATATTATTTCTAAGCATTCAACTTCATGAGTTTGAATATATACATATATCGTTTTGAGCGGAAATGTTCAGTAACACTGCCGTCAACCATCTTTAGTGCAATTTGAACAATTTCATTTCTAGCTGGCAACTGTTCATTTGTTCACTTTGTCAGAAAGCTGTATTCGTCAGTTTAAAATAACTCACATACGGAAAATTGTTCTTATTAGCCTATATCTTTTCAGAATCGTTCATTACAAATTTCCTCATGTATTATTTTAGGATAAATGGGCCGCTAAACAAGAATACGATCGACTAGCAAAAACTCAAATCAGTCTAGAAGAAGAAAGACGTTGTTTAATCGATCAGTCAGGAAGAGCACGAGCTGAGATGCAGCAGTTAGTGGTCAGTTAATTAGTTTGTATGCTTTGCCTTTTATTTTGTTTGTACTGCATGAATATCTACCTTTGTCATCGATTGGCTGTATACAACAGCAACTGAACAATCGTTTCACTTGTTTGTGCTTAAATCAACAAAAATAGGGCGAAAATTCATATATACCTTTACACTAAAAGTTGCATATCCATTCCTTCTGCATCCAGCCTTAAAATCAAATCTGTAGAAAGGTGGATATTACCCATTCAACAACTTGCTTTTTGTCGGGTTTTCTGTTTTTCTCTACTATGATCAGTGTAAACTGGCACACTGACAGAATAAACAGTGTTTTACTGTTAAGCAGATGCTATAAATAACCTATCCCACTGCATCGTATGATTTTACATGCGATGTAACCTAATAAACAACAACAAAAAAGCCAATTCAATCAATACTGATTTTTGTTGACGATGATGATAATGATTAGAACTGTTTGTTTATCGGTTACCCATTCATCTATGTCAACAGTTTTCAACTACTTATGTCAGTCAGTCAGTAGTATATATGTTTTTTCTGCTTTTTATTCCTTCACGTTCCCAGTGGAACATAGGGTGGCTTCAAGCTAGAGGCTTGAAGTTTCTGTAGCAGTGGTGTTTATTTTTACGGGATGGGTTTGCTAACCTCATGCCCAACCTCCCCTCTTTACCAGCCTTATTACTAACTTAGCGAGATAAATGAGTGCGTCGGCTAGGGATCGAACACTGGACCACTTGAGTGGTTGGCGAGCATTCTACCACTGTACCGCCAACACACGTCAGTAAAATATGGCATCACGCTACTTGTTGATGAACTTGTACAGGAGCCAAATGAACCATAGATATTTGTTATGAATAATTTTTGGATTAGGATTGTTAAAATGTGATTTCTTCTCCAGTCTTATTTGATATTTTCTATATATGTATACCAATGAAATTTTTATACATGATTGTTTTTCCAGGTAACTCTCGTAGCTTTTCTTAAGCTGAATGAATATATACGTGTGTGTGTATTTCAGCTATTTTGGAATGAACACCATTCAGTGATTTAAGCATCTGACACACTACGATTTGAAAGATTGCTGAGTGTATGCATTTTTATTGCTGACAGGAAGAGAAAGTAAATGTCTGTTATGTAGGGATCGTACATGACGACCACCAGGGAACTGACTCAAGCATCTAGTAGATGGTGGTGAAAGTTTAACTACTCCAATGAAATTGTGACTTGGTGCGCCGCTGAGTTCAGCATTTCAGACAGTAACGAGATAAATTCCGATTTGCATCCAATTGCTGACATAGGCTTTCCTTCTTATCTTGGTCACCACCATCATCTGTGCGAAATTAATGGTTGTTTTATTCAATAGTGCATTGATCTCTTCCAATAATATTTTGTAACTTAATCTGTAGAAAATTGAGATAATTTTCGCATTGCACTATTTATTTTGACTTATTTTCACAGACGACATTTATCGGTGAACATCGGAAAGCTCAGGTGAAAAATATGGAGGAACGTAATTTAATCGCTGAAGAACACCAACGTCTTCGTGCAGAACAATTAAACTGGGAGGAGAAACAAAAAGCAGATGAATTAGCCATGAAAAAGGTACTGAAGACAATATGAATCCTTAAATGTGCAGTTCAATTTTTTCAATATGTTTCTATCTTAGTTTAACAGTGTGTATTATTATTATTACTATTTGTTATAATGTGAACATGTTTAGTTCAATTACTAGTCACTGTTGTATTCTACTAGGTGACATAAGTGATGATCTGCTGAACAAAGCATTAAACAAAAGTAAACTGAGTGTTTTGCCGTCACTTGTCTTAGCAGTCATATTGTAACCAAAACCATGGATATACTACATACAAGCAGTCTAACGTAAACTGTCACTTTGATGTTTTTATTCCATGCTGTAAAACAGGAACACGGTAGATCAGTCGAGATCTAGTTTACCATAGAAAGAGATAGCGAACAGTGAATAATAATTTGCTCTTATAAGGCATTTTAATTGGCGCAATTATAAGCCGTGTTTGACTTACTCAGGCCGTATATCAGTCAAACAAATGCTTCTTTTGTGTCAGTAAAGTCAAAGTTCAAGTATTGGTTTTGTGGGGATTGTGTTTGATTGGTTGGAGGGTTTCATCATGTGAAATGACATCAGTTAGAGAACCATTGGAAAACCACCAGGGAGTACTGGACAGCCAGCTGTCTCGTCCGAGTGCTCAGGAATCTTCAGCAGTACACACTCCCCACCACGGTTTGAACCCAGGACCTTCTGGTTACAAGGCCAGCTAGCTCGTAGACCATTCAGCCATTGGGACCCGATCCAATGGCCAGCCCATGAATTCTAACTTCTGCCAGTTCATGATATAGCGCGACCACTTCGCAGCGTCTTCTTTGATGAGTTACTGCGTCACCTTCAACCCTACTGGTTACAGCTTCTCACTAGAACCCCAGGTAACTGCCTGAATAGGGCAAGTCGCTAGTGAGCATCAGATTAATTTTCAAGTATTGGTTTTGTAGGGACTGTGTTTGATTGGTTGGAGGGTTTCATCATGATGGGCCATTAGATCGGGTCCCAGTGGCTGAATGGTCTACGAGCTAGCTGGCCTTGTAACCAGAAGGTCCTGGGTTCGAACCGTGGTAGTGAGTGTGTACTGATAAGGAGTCATGAGCACTCGGACGAGACAGCTGGCTGTCCAGTACTCCCCGGTGGTTTTCCAATGGTTCTCTAACTGATGTCATTTCACATGATGAAACCCTCCAAAGTCAAAGTTATTGAATAACTTTCAATACTCGATCTGTTTGAGTTACAAGGAGTCATTGCATAACCACAATACCGTGCTTTGTTACTCTGAATAAAATGCCAACATAAATTACTGAAAGAATAGGGAAAAAACAGCTACATAAGGGTGTTTACTTTTCAGTATATCCCTGAATGATGAATACTGCTTTGAAACTGGCGAATTTTCCTCATAGGCCTAATTTAATAGCTGAGCTAAATTTTTAACGTAGGACATTGCACAAATTAAGCGCATTTCAAGTTGCTATACTTAACAATAGCACACAGAATGTAGACATATGCGAGCAATAGAATAATTACATGGAGAATACTGTGGATTGAATGGATCTGGGAGACAACAAAGGATGAATGTATGTGCGTCTTTTGAGAACGATTTTGAGCCATGGGGTCTTAAAGTCTGGAAAAGCCTATCCAGGCAGTTTACACCTTCCTGCGCGACTCAAAGCGAAGGACTTTATGGACTGATACCATGTTTTGGTTTGACCACTCGTAACTCTTTTACAATCCAATCCCATACCAGCTTACATTGCTCTGTGTAAATGGCAATGGTTTGATATGTGTAACACGTGTCCTAGCCATCTCAATCAATACAGCTTTATAACCTTATCGATTGACTACCTGAGCTTACCTGACACTCTCCACCTAACCTCATAATTAACTATAACCATATTATATCACCTAGAATGACAGACAGAATGCAAATCACCTGTGGTCAGAGACGACTAGTACAACTTAATGAAATAAGAACCGACTTAGATAATGACGTAGGACTTTGCACAAAGTCGTCATACTTCACTTGAATACATATCATTGGAAGAAGACATAAATGCCAATAAAAGTTTCTGTAGAAGATGAACCTTTGACAAAGTACTTTGAAAACCATATGTTACACTTTCAGAGGCATTCTGCGTCGTGAAAATAAGCTACATAACCAAGTACTAATCAGGTGGCAGTAGCGCTTCACATTTACTTAGAGTTTTGTTTATGCATGGCATGTTACTTATATTATTGTAAAAAAAATTGGTATTAGGATACTTGATTGTTGTTGTTTTTTTCATTATCTGACTGTTTCTCTTTTATTTCTTCTTCTTCCTGTCCCATAGTCCTAGAGTACTGTCGCTATTTGTTTGTCTAGCACACCTGTTCATATTCTGCGTGCACAAGTTTCCTTTATGTATTTAATAATGAAATAAGATAGCAGAAAAGTAGGTGGAAAAAAAAGCCTAATAAACACACAAGTATACTGTCTAAAACAAAAGATGGAAGCTTTTTCTACGAAAAAAGTATATAAATCAAGAATAAGACAGTTGCTCACAATGTATTCTTTGTTTTAATCGATCAAGATGTTGGTGATAATCTGCTCTTATTCAATTTCTACTTGAGTGATTTGAAGAGGAATCTCAGACAAAATTATATATATACACATAAATATATATATATATATATATATGATACAATCATCTTTTCTTTTATTCTCCTTATGATTAAATTGGTATATTTTGTTGTGATATAAGTGTGTTCATCTTTTCTGTCTTCGATTAATGGTGTGAACAAATTTCCGATGCATAATTTTTGTTGATTTGTATACACTCCCCATGGCATCTGTTATACTTTTTTCCACTTAGATAGTAGTTGTATGCTGTACTACAGTTCAACCGGTGGAACTATATCAGTTAGAATACAATATATAAATGCTTATTATGTATCAACTGCACCTCACTTAGAATTTTATTTAAATGTATTTCAAACCACGGCTTCAGCCTCATATTCTTCATTTGACTCCTTTCTCTGCTATCATTTTCAACTGGCTCCACGAAGTGGCATGATTTTCTTCACTTCAACATCTGACTTCCAACCTATCGCTTCCTATTCAGGCTCCACTCGGCAACCTGACGGGGGTAATAATTGGATATATCTTCTCAGCCTATGCAAAAGCTATCTCCATTTGCTTCTGCATATTTGTTGGTCAACAGCTCCTTGGCTAATTCACGGCCGTCGCCAGAGTTCCTTGTTGCTTATCTCTTCTGGTCTTCAGTACTGACAGGAGACAGGTCTTAACGAAAGTCTATAGCAGCCTGTTGAAAATGCTTCTCAAGAAGTGCGAGCACACCCAGTCTCTGAACCATATCGAAGCACTGACTTGATATTAGCATTACGAAAATCGGATCTTGTTTTTCTTGTGCAAATTAAAAATTAGCGTAAAACACCTCCCCTCCCCCCCTCAGAAATTATTCGTTTCACTAATCGGAGATTAGAACTAATGTGTAGAGTTGATTAATGAATGAAATTTTTACCTAAATTGTATTGTATTTTTTCTTCCTAAATTTTGTTTTACCCAACTTACATTATTTTATTTTGCACAAGCAAATCATTGTTCCTCTTCTTTATTACATCTAGGCTAAGGAAGATATCGATACAATGAAAGATGCACTAGCATCAGAACGTCAAGCTTTGAATGAAAGAATCAGTAAAGTTAGAATAGATGAAGTGAAATTAGAAGAAACCAGACGGCAGTTAGATATTGTTCGGTAATTTGATTTATTTAAACATTGTTTTTTTTTGTTGTACCATAAGTGGCATTTTTATTGATTCAAAGCTGCTGATTTACGGACTGGTTCAATTTGACTAGTTTGGTTACTCAATTTGGTAATACCATATCACCAAATGACAGAAGAACATTTACAATGAGGGCTTTCAACGTTTTTTTCAGATAAGTGCCCCATTAATATTTCTAAATGACCAGGGATTGTTAACTTTATTTCAACATGACCTAAGATCAGCAGTGGAGAAACATAAAAGTTACAGTCCATTTCCTCTATCAAACATTTGAAAAGAATGTAACACAATGTGTTGTGAACATCTTGATGGTAGCTATCACGAATATAGATGTAATAGGAAGAGACTTAGTATTAAGTATGAGATTTATTATCTGCAGATATTCCATCCGTCTGATCAGTCACCTTGTCTTCTCTGAGATTACTACAATATCTTACACCTGTACTAATGCATAAGGGGATAATGTCTGCAAATCTATAAAATCCCATAGACTCTACCAACGGAGTTTATAATAATAATAATGTACTTTATTCCAAAAACAGTACTGATAATATAGAATGGAATTCTCAGCTTTTGTCACAATATTGCATCTGATTTACTTAAAATATAAACAAAACTAAAAATTAAAACAAAACTAACCAGAGGAATTTGTCCACATTTATGATATAAAGTGAAAAATATTCGAAGTACGAATTGAGATTATTAAATATAACAATAATAATAACAGTGAGTTTGTTTCAAGCAGTAGTGTCGATTCAGTTTGGAAATTTTAGCGTGTTATAGATTACTGAATCTGATGTTCTGTTGACATAGTTTGGTAAGGGGAAATACAAAGTTAACGGTTATAACACAGCTTAAATGATGTTCACATTTATGGAAAAATAAACAAAGAAAAACAAAAAATTGAGAGGATTATAAATATAAGAAGTACTATAACAATAAAGGTTGATGTTGTAAGGGTGGAGGAAATGGTTTATTTAGTAGTGCTAAGATGGTTAGTTAGTTCATGCCTGACACTATTTTCATCACATAAAGTACGTGCTGTCAAATATGGTATAGTGGTATTTTTATACTTAGACGTACGTGCATAAAGTCTTCTGAAAAGACTTCCTGTTTTACCTGAGGAGACACAAGGTTGGAGCTGCGGGTAAAGTGGGTGCTCACAGTTTGACTAATCCCTTTAGCAAATTTATTGCATGACATCAAGTTCCTATCAGTGAAAATGTCAACGATATGGCCCACTTGGATACCACTCGTCCTACTGATAGTCTTCAGAGTTCTACGAAGTATGACATTGTCATTTTTAAGCAATCCTGGAAAGAATAAGGGTGAACAGTACAGAAGAATAGGTAAGATGCATGATTTGACAAACTGTAAGAGGAGTGGTTGGGTTATGCCTGAGTGCCTTAACTTTTCAATGTAAAAAGTCAAATGAAATATTCTTTTAGAAATCGCTAGGACATGGGAAGACCAGGATAGGTCAGAAAAGAGAATTAATCCAACATACTTAACTTAAACAAGATCCGAAATATGTCAAACAAATTCTTTTCACAAAAACGTTTAATCATTGTCAGTTGTTCTTAGCTCAGATATGCCTTCAACTCGGACTTGCCTTCATGAAGTTGAAAGGAAACCTGGACAACATCAGTAGTCTAACTTCGTGACTGTCCTTCTAGCCATGCAAGTTTTCTATCCACTTGAGTTGAAAATCCACCGTATTTATTCGGCAAAATTTTCAGTAGTATGCATAGTATTTAACTAGTTTTATTTTTTTATTGATTAATCATCTTAGATGTGACCTTGTTCGTGAACAAGAACTGTTAACACGGCGTGAAGAATACTTGGATCAAAGGCAAGATGAATTGAACAAACGTGCTGATGTGTTAAGTCAAGCTGAGAAATTGCTAAAGGAATCTGAGTGCCGACATCGTCGGTTACAAGATGAACAAAGTAGACAATTTGCTGAACTTCAAGAAAGAAGTCATAAACTTCATGAAGCTGAAAAACACCTTGTTATAGTATGCTGATTTTATTATTACTACTTTCATTATTATTACTATTATTATTATCATTTGTTACTTAATTAATCCAAACCCTACAAAACCTACAATCTATATATTAACCTCCAGCTTCACTGACGGCTACTGAATGAGCGTCCTAAAGTTGGAAATAGAAGTCATAACTAATCGGGGCCACCATGTCAAGGTGAAGTGTATGATGATATTAGTCGCCAATAGTGCTATATTACGAATCAAAGAAGGGTAAATGAACCTCGCCTCGTAACTTGAAGCCCCCAGGTTTGATCCCTGACGGGTGCTCAGTGCTGAAGAGTCCCAAAGAAGGACGAATTAGCTGCCCGGTGCTTCCTCGTCTTCAGTGACTTTCGAACTGATGTTTGTTTGTGACGAATTCCACCTTGCATTTAATCCAAATCCCTGGAAAATCCATAATCCAAATTATTATTGTCATAATGTTGTATAGCCAGGAATTTGAATTACTTTTTACTCCAATCAGACATTGAAAAATGTGTATTAAATTATCCTTACGTGTTTTTCTCGATGCTGGGCTGTTTCGTTGAAAACATAGTTGATAAAGCACAGTGGCAATGACATCACTTTGTGAAGTTTAACGATGCTTGCTTTCAACGGTATGCAGATGGGTAGGTAAGTGTATGAGTAAAGATATTCGGTGCACTACGAATCACTGATGGATCATCTTAGCCCTATTGATGTTTTATCTAATCGATACAAGTACAGTTTTTAGGATTGCACATTAAACAGTCTTTACGTAACACACAGAAATGCTTGTCATACCAGGCAATGAATAACACAAAATAATTTGAAATATATAACGGAATGGTGTCAACAGTTTATGAATCTGTATGTCATCTGCGCATAAAAGCTAACTTCGTAACCAGCACCTTTTAACTCCTACAAATATACGCTCAATAATCACCCTTTCTTTGCCTGTCTTACCTTCTTTTCGCTAGCATGGTCTTGACTCGTAGATATACGCTTACTTCAACACTTCCAAATTGTTTCACTGTTTTTTCGTATAAAGTTGTTATTGTTAAGCTGATAATTCAGTCTATTCATAGATAAAAAAGAATATGCATCCAGAATATTCTTATTAGCACAAGTTATTACACTGAAGTAGAGAAAGTATAAGTTGTACAGAAAATCCGGTACCTTGATATTAACTTCATGCAATTCTTCCCATTAATAAGAATAATAATACACATCTGTGAACACACCTTTTGTACGACACTATCCTGTGCCTAAGGCATACCATTTGTGCTGGCCAGGCAATAAATTCGCTTAAAAAGATTTCATTTATTGTGATTACTGTGTGTGAATAAAAGTTAATTAAATTATTTTTTTCTATAAAGCAAGGTTTTTTTTAAACAAAATGGTAATATTTACAGCTTGCATTTAATGCTTCTCTCTCTTTCACACACTCAGATAGTCATTATCGTACAGACAGCAACAGTGCATAACTTGTTTGCACTAGTAATAATCATTCGTAAACAAAATTAAATAATGTGAACTGATAAGTGAATAATAATCACTCACAAGGGAGAGAAGAAAAATGAAAAAAAAAAGAATACTAGTCGGCTAAGTCGAATGCATATAGATTGGTAATATATGATAATCACAAATCTAGGCAAACTGATTAGCCCAGAAGAATTGGTCACGTAATAAATGACCTTCAGATTAATTCAGCCCACTTGTATTGATCTGCAAAATGACTTTAAATCATAAATACTTTGTGCTTTCTACTTTCCTATCCAATGTAGTATTTGTTGCTAAGAGTTTAGCTTTGTACTTCAGATACTCTTTGAGAACCATTAGCTCCACAGGTTCCTTACAATATTTTAGTTGAATAAGGATGCACATTATAAATAATCTTTTATATTAGCAATATATTTATTACGATCTCAGTAGGCACATACTGATTTTACAGACGGGGATAAATTATTACTTAAATTGTATAATTTCAGTTTTGAAGCAGTCACCTTCCTTCTGTTATTCTGTTAACAAAGATATCAGGTGCCAGGCCCTCGAGTGGCAAACGATGAGTCTGGCGTTAATCAGAGGACGACATGGAAGAAATCGTGTCAGGAGGAAAGAAATGAAAGCGTATGGGCAGTGGTGGAGCGAGCTAAAAGAAGATTGTAGAAAACTAAGTTAAATGGCGTTGTATTACTGAACCTTTGTGTCTCACTTGGAATCCAATGGAATAATAATAATAATATAAAATATATTTAATGCACCAAACAGATGCACAGTAAATTGTATTTCGAATTTTATCTGAGTATGCACTGAGTGAAAAATTGCAGCGATCACTGAAGTAGAATGGAAACTTTAACGGCATCATTCTTTGATTGGACACTAGTAACTTGTGTAATGTGTCTAATCCTTTCTTCGGTGCAGACTGAATTCTGTCAGTCAGGTTCACAATGTGGCCACCATTCTAGGTAGCTCGCCATCACGGTGAACATTGATTAGATGATATTAGATGGTTGGAGGCAATCGGCATGAATCGGCGAGCCCGAATAGCTGAGTAGTAACGTCTCTGACTGCAGCGCTGGGTGATGCGAGTTCGAATCTCAGAAGGGACATGAGTTCCTTCAAGGTTGCAGATACGCCTTGCTGACTGGTGAATGCCAACTAGCACGAAACCTGGGTTCAAGGCTTCCTGTCGAATGCCTCCAACGATCTAATATCAACAATTTAAATGCATCATTCTTATCATAACGGGCAGACAGATGAACATATTCCATCGTACAAACGTTCAGCAGTTCAAGCAGCCAAATTTCAGAAAAATATGCAGAAGTACGGTAGTCTAACGCGAAATCTATGAAGGAAATACTTTGATAAAGATTACTTAAGGTATTTAAATGATTAGGAGATTGTATGCAACTCATTGTGAACGATTTTCATCCATGTTACCAAGAGTCACCTACTACTGACTTAAAGCATCCAGAATACCACATTTAACTAGAAAGAAAGTTTTTAAAATCCTTTTTGTGTTTCAAAGGTGAATTCTATTTTAAAGGGTGCTTACATTCTCTCTTATTACTAACTTATGGCATCTGAAATCAAGAGCCATGGAAAACTACAGGTTTAAGATGATAGTTGTCTCCTTTAAAACTGTTCGTTATACGGTGCCACGCGTGAGGCAATACTAAAACTAAGCGTACAATGTTAACTAAGAAATGAAAGTCTCTCAGTATGATTAAGATGGAGAACAGTGAGGGTAAATGACTGAAATCCTCGGCATAATGAAAACCGAAAACTCGTTGTTCTTAGTGACATATTTCAAAATGGTGTACTGTGGACCAGATGTATTGACTCCTCATTACCTTCGAAGTCCTGATTATTTTAATACACATTAACAGATAGTTTTCCCCATTTAATAATGTTTAAGTTGCAGAAAGTGCGGCAAAGTGAAATGATTTACTTTTCTGAGACGTTTAACACTGAATCAACAGTTATGATAGCAGTGGTTAACGCTTTGTAATTGTTGCTGTTTTTTTAAGGATTAGTTAATGAATAATCCTTCTTAACTCAGAGGTCTTATCCCTACTGATACTCATAAAAATTGTCTACCTGTAACACCTCCAGAACTTTCTTCTTTAAAGACTAAAATTTCTGATGTCAGATTAGATTATGGGTTCGAAAAACATACCATTTATCATCATAGTATGTCTACATCAACTAGGATTTTTGGGGCATGTTGTTGTTTTACTTTCTAGCGTAATTATGATTGAAAGGAAGGAAAGTTGGAAATAGTTGAAACATGACCCGCTGTTGATATATTTCAGCGTTCTTCTCAAGTAGCTAGAGTTGTATATCTGAAGTTTCTGACATGTTAGCAGTGAATAGCTAATTCGGTATTGTTTGAAATGGGTTTTTTATTGGAAACATGCACTGTTGATAACGAGAATTTGAAATGTCTCCATTTGTCTCGATTGCATTATTCAGTGTCCACTCCTTCTGTTAGCTTGAACTGATATATATATATATATATATATATATATACATTTACAATAATAATTAGGGGTTTCAGTTAGATTCTGTCAGTCTAAACCAGCTTAACCGGATGTATTGGTATCAATGAAATATATTTGATAATGAGGATTTCATTTATTTCAGTATTAGATTTCTATCACAACCCTGGATCATCTATAGAACCAATGGAGTAAGACATGTAGCCATGATCAGGTATTTCGCCTTCTTATTCAATACAGTCTAGTGTTGCCATGTCAACTATCCGTTGCCTGCTTATTTCAAAAACTCAACCACTTGTTAGCCCAGTCATCCAGACAAACTGCCAAATAATAATTTGTTAATATGCATGTATATAGGCTGATGTATTTAACAAGTCTGGGTTGTCAGCACAGTCGACTGACAGTAAAGCAGCAAAATGAAAGACAAATTTTTATATCGCGAAAAATTGTGTCACTCTTCCCCTTATATTTGTTTTTTTTTTTTGTAAAAAAAGGTATCCTAATTATTCTATGTGACATTAGTTGTCTTTTTTGCATATTACGAATTGTGTGTATGTGTGTGTATATCTATGCGGAAAGAGAGATGGATAGACAGACATATACAGCAAAAGAGTATATACCTTCGTTTCGAAGTGCATTGGTGCAAACTATCATACAGTCATAACAGTAGAATAAAAAGGAAAAAATCAATAAGCTTAAGGAAATATGAACACTAAACAAGATGAAGTCAGCAGGAGATAAATGTAAATTTTAAAAAACAACAACAACAACCTTCATCAAAGGTCTGGGCATTGAAAGATAGTAAATATTTATTGTGTAGGCACTAATTTTTTCTATCCGGAATCATGTCACACACAAACACACACTGGGTATCTATAAATTGATTACTAAAATGTCAAACATGTCGCCTATGTGAACTTTTTACAACTTTTAAGGGCACTGTGGCAGCTATCTGCAGCCTACTCTAACTGAGCCAAGGCTGTACACAGTACACAGTGGTATATAGCATATGTTGGCTAAACCTTTGCTATGCACTTGATGAGTAATGTCACATTAAGTAATTCCAATCCAGGTTACACATTTCTTAATATTTCTGTTATTCTATGAGCATTAGTTGTGTGCACGAGTTTGCGGTTTTAGTCTAAATGTCACCTTCAATTAAATGAGTGAAGTCAGTGAATTTTTTTTAGTGAATTTTCAAAAAGGTAACTGTTGTGAGGTGTCGACTTCTAAATGTCATTATTGTTTCTGACTGGATGAGAGATATAAATCCATTTCACTCATCGTCTGTTTATAATATTCGTAATAATTCTGTGTACGGAAATTAAGCTGAACAGACAACTAATAAATATAAAGTCGCTAACATACTGTTTCCAACAGCTGTACGACAATGCTACATGCCAATTAATCCACAACGGGAAACTTACGGAACCCTTCGAAGTGAGGACAGGAGTAAGACAAGGCTGCCTACTATCTCCATTGATTTTCCCTATTGCAGTAGATTGCATAATGCGATAAACAGCGGGCAATGAGGAAACAGGCATAAAATGAACTCACACAAAAAACTTGGAGGATCTTGACTTCGCCGATGATATATGTCTGATTTCCCACAAGCTGGAAGATATGCAAGCGAAAAGCAACAAGTTGGCAGAAGAAGCATCCAGGGAAGATAGGAATTCAGGTGAACATAGAGAAAACAGAGGTGATGAAGATTCCTGGACAAGACCACCAACAGCAACAACAACAACAGACAACAATCAGCATAAATGGGAGGAACCTGAAAGAAACAACCTCTTTTACCTACCTGGGAAGCATCGTTTCAACTACAGGCGGACGGAACTGACAAGGATATCAAAGCAAGAATCGGAAAAGCAAGACAAGCTTTCACTACTCTCAAGTCTGTGTGGAGGTCAACAGCACTCAGCATCAAAAATAAGATCCGGATTTTCAACTCCAATGTTGAGTCAGTCAGTGCTACTATACGGATCAGAGAATTGGCCAGCGCGTCATAAAGAGCATCTCAAACAAACTACAGACCTTCATTAACAGTTGTCTTCGCTCAATACTCAAGATCAGATGGCCGGTCAGAAAAGATCAGCAACAGGGATCTCTGGCAATGAGCGAACCAACCAGGAACCGATTGTGAAACAAATATGCAGAAGGAAATGGAGATGGATTGGCCATACTCTGAGGAAACCATCAAGTGACATCACTAGACAAGTCATTGCTCGAGTGGAACCCGAAAGGGAAGCGGCGAGTTGGTCGTCAGTGCAAGGGTGACTTGGAGGAGGTCATGTGAAGAGGAGATGAAAACGTGTGGGCAGACTTGGAGCCAGATGAAGACTCTAGCAGAGAACCGAAGGCAATGGAGACGCACGGCTGAAGCCCTATGTTCCTCTAGGAATTACAATACAATAATAATAACATACTGTTTCAGTATTACACTCCATTGATGTCTAATACAAAATCATTTGTCAAATGTTAAGTCTTTTGGTGTGATGCTGTACAGCAGTCGATAACTTTAATTTCTTTCTTCGCCTTCGGTGATTCCTGTTCAACAGTATATATCCACTTTTAAATAATGACGATATGTGTTAGTTACGAGACTATAATTCACATTTGAGGCACTTGATCCAATTCACAAATAAAGCTTTATTTCAAGCTAATAAATTTCTAAACAGCCTACGTTGGCTTAGCAAAATAAAACGTCAATGTTGGTGATATGATGGGGTAATTAAATCGATATGATGTGTTAACCATTTGACCTGATATACGACAGTGTTACTTACGACATAACTGCAGGCGAAAACCCAAAAGTTGTTAGAAGAGGTAGCGGACTTCAAATGAACAATAAGTAACTCCTGAGACGAATCAACCAGGAACCTATTGCCCAACAAATATGCAGAAGAAATGTGAGATGGACGGGATCTACACTGAGGAGACTGCTGAGTGATATCGCTCTCCATCCCCTTAAGTGGGACCCGAATAGCAAACGGAGAGTTGGGCGTTCATGGGTGACATGAGAGCGTGTGAAGAGGAGATGAAAGCTCATGGAGGATCGTGGAACCAGCTAAAATGGACTGCGAAGAACAAAATGAAGTGGAGGTGTGCTGTTGAAGCCTTATTTGCCACTCGGGAATTATTTATTTTTATTTATTTATTTATTTTAATCGTTTACGTTCCCAGTGGAACATAGGGCTTCAAGCTAGAGCCTTGAAGTTTCGATACCAGTGGTATTTATTTTTACGGGATGGGGTTACTAGTCTAATGCCCAACCTTCCCTCTTTACCAGTCTTATTATTTGCTTAGTGAGGTAAATGAGTGTGCTGGCCTGGGATTGAACCCCGAACCTCATGTGTGGTTGGTGAACATTCTACCGCTGTGCCACCGACGCACTTGCAATCGGGAATCAAGAAAGTAATAACAATCCACGAAATCATATCAAGGTAATTAAACTCTTTCAATACTTTTCTTCTCATATACGCCGGTAAAAGTAGGCGATCAGGGTCACTGACGATATTGTGACACACATATCGTCATAGAAAAAGTAAGCTTCAAAAAAGTATGGTGATATCACAGCGTAGAACAGAGTAAAATTGATGAAATTCAATATAGTCTTAGCGTTGGAGAGAGGGAGGTACAGAAATTGAATACTGAATCTTTGTTCATCAGATCAACAAGTAGCGTGTTAAACAGGAATGATTCAATACTCTCTGTGAACAGTTGAAAAAGTTCACCAACAGTAGAAGTGAACGAAAAACGAACTACGGAACCTTGAAAAATATTACTCAAATTAGTTGACCTACCTTATTGTGGTGTCAACATCATCCAGTAAAAATAAATGCTGTCTCCTCCTGTGTGACTTATTAAATAAGCAAATCTAACAATGAATTATAGCCTCCAACGGTGTTTAAGTTCTAATCTTAAATCAAGGTGTATTAGTTTGTAGCGCTCTAATGAGCACTGATGAGAGAAACTACAGTCTCCTAAAGAAAATTCGAGTACCTTTTGACATTTGTTATGAATCAGTTCCTCTATATGTCTAGTGTGACTCTATGGTATCATCTAATAAAGGAGGCAGGTGGTTGTACAAAAATGCATAACGCATTTCCCAGTCAATTATTCGATTTTTGCCAGCCTGCTACTTTTATTTTCTCTCTCCTTCTGTTTGTTTTGTTTTGTTCTGTTTGCCTTCTTTAGGAGAAAAAAGAATTAGCTCAACAAATGGAGAAATTAAGTAAGCGTAAAATGGAAACAGAAAATCTAAGGCAATCGCTTTGCTCAAATTGTCGTACACCAGTGAGAGAAAGCAGTGCTTCAAATCTGCGAATACGTCATAAATTAGGAAGTAGTAATGCTGGAGGAATAATAAACAATGGAGTCAAACAAGTATCAGCATTACATAATGACGTCAAGGGTAAGTTGTTTATTTTTATCAAGAGGTAATTATTTTAATGATAATAATAATAATAATTATTATTATTATTGTAGTCTTGGTTACATAGTTGTTGTCATTAACAGTTTTTCTCAAACAGGATTTGTAGTCCTTATGCAAATTTAACCTTGACTATAAGCTTAAGTCTGTGTATTTTGAAAACACACATTGTTGAATATCTCTACTCCTGAATAGCACTTATTCTTCAGGTAAATGACAAGTATGAGTTAGCATTCGGTTGTACCTAAGGTGAACCTAGTCTCGCATACTCTCAGTCTAGCAGACTATAGATTCTGATTGCCTTTTCTTCTTCTTGTCTGCTCATTGTCAGGTTAGTTTTTCCATAATAGTTATGCCTAATGACTAGCTATCAGTAAGCATGTATGTGTAGTCGGCTTCTGACTTGTATTCTATTGTAGATTTTGTTGTTGCAGAAAATATAATGTAAACACATTAGGTTCTTTGTAGTTCTATTCAGTTAACATCAAGGAAAAATAATTGAAAACAGTTAATAACAAATAATAAATAAATAATAACAACATCTTTATTCTGGACAGTATTTATAAAATGTACAGAATTTTCAGAGGAGTTTATTGCATAATATATTTTCCCTTCGTACAATATCTTCAAGAAAAATCTCGATTGACAGTATATCCTGTGACACAATGGTCTCTGAGCTGAAGCACAAACCACCATTCCATTATGAGATATATCTGCTTTGTCTCCTTCAAGAAATCCATGATATATTTTGAAACCCAAAGACATAAGTGAAGGACAGTTATCTCATGTCTTGGAACACTCTGCAACCCTCAGTCAGGCCATTCCTCAAGTTTAGCAGGAACTTGCGAATCAGAAGCTTGTAAACATTTTAAAATACACACAAAAGTAGATAATACTACCACTAGGCGTCATATCTTAATCGATTAAAACAAACCGAACGAGAGAAGATATATATGCAATAGGGAGATGGAAGTTTTTGTTAGGCCAAGTTTTAAGCAGGCCGCCAATGAAATGATAATATTCTCTGTGCCCACTCGAATATATTTCATTTTCTGAATAAAATGTGTCTTTTATGCGCATCATTCATTCTTACCATACACTAATGGTAATTGACGGCCTTACACAACACGTGTTCCTATCGTTACATATGATGGAAATTCCTAGCTCTGCCAACTTAATTATCACATATCCGAAATTCTCTTGGGTCACCATGTCGTTTCAGTAAACATAAGCTATGCTTAAAAACTGTCAATGATAGAATGTTTTCAAACTGTATGATTTGTTTACCTTCGCTAGCTACTGCAGGACAGAGTATACTATTATGTAGTAGGTTGATCTCTAATGCTTATATAAAAATCTGTGTACGACGATATATAATAGACTTTTTCTTTTCTTTCAGTAAAGGTTGTGCCTGTGTTTAACGAGATGAAGTTGCTAGTCTCATGCCCGGCCTTCCCTCTTTAACAGGCTTAGTATCAGCTAAGCGAAGTTTCGGAGGGTTTCTCCAGGGAATCAAATCTGGAGCACATGTGGGGTCGGCATGGACTGTTGTATGCCAACTGAAAGTTTTCTTCATGAGCTGGCATCGGTTAGAGAACCATTGGAAAACTAGCTGGGAGTACTGGACAGCCGTTTCGTTCTGACTCGGGACTCATCAGTAGCACACAGCCATCGGGGTTCGAACCCAGTACCTTCCGGTTACAAGACGAGCTCGTAGGCCATACATCTACTGGGACCGGATCCAATGGTTCATAAATTCCAACTTCTGCGCAACCACTAGCCAAGGTCATCTAGGAGTATCTGTCCTCACACATGACCTCCTGTACTCCACTGGTCACAACTTCTCACCAGAATCCAGGTAACTACCTAACTGAATACGGTCAGTCGCTGGTGAGTATCAACTGTTCAGTACTTCCAGGTTTTCCAATGGTTATCTAACCGATGTCAGCTGATGATCGAACCCTAAAGCCAATCAAATTCCGGCAAACGAACACTTGAAAGATTTCTACTCCTACAAAGACTCTGTCTGCCACTAACTCATTGACTGACCAATACTCATATAATTCTGAGTGATGACTGAATTTTATGGGTATTATTCCACTTGTCCCATTTATTATTTTAAATCAGTATACTATTTGCGATGTTAAAATCTATCTTATCAAACTGCTCACCATGTTACTTAATGTTATATTTGCCTACTAATCCGATCATTTTTACATCCCTTTGAAAGATTTGTTTCATTGCCTGATATCGATCTATAACTATAATCACAAACATTTTATCGCATTTCACATTATTATTATTGTTATTATTATTATTATTAGCAGTAGTGGTAGTAGTATTAGAAGTACTCACACCATTTGTTTAAATTTTCTCACGGGATATGGTTTCTTAAAAATTATATATATATATACACGATTGTACAAGCTGATAAAAAATTCGTTGAAAAAAGTCTCTTCAAGTAAACATAGAAAGGATGGAGGTGATGAAAGTAACCAATGGAGTAACCTCACCTATCTAGGGAGCATTCTTCAAACTACAGACGACAGCATGGATGACGATGTCAAAAACCAGAATCGGAAGGGCAAGACGAACCCTCATCATTCTGAAATCACTGTGAAAATCCACTGCACTGCGCAGCATAAAGAACGAAATTCGAAATTTTTAACACCAATGTTAAGTCAGTCATTTTTATTTTAAATGGGTCAGTAACATGGCGGCAGCATTTCCAACAGGCCACTGCAGACTTTTATCAACAACAGTATTTCGTGGCTCGATTCTGCACACCAGACAGCCGGTCAGAAAGAATTATCAGTAAAAGACTCTGGGAACAAGTCAATCAAGAACCTGTTGCTCAACAGATATCCCAAATAAAGTGGAGATAGATCGAACACACACGCTTAGGAGACCGTCGAATAACACTGCGCACCAGGCCATCGCTCGACTGGAACCCAAATTGGAAACGACTTGTTGGGCCGTAGGTCCGAGGGTGACATAGAGGCAATCGTGCTAGTGGGAGATGATAGACTATTGTCAACCATGAAGCCAGATAAAGAGGACTGTGGAGAACAGGATAAAGTGGAGATGTGCTGTTGAAGTCGTATGTTCCACTCGGAACCCAGGGGAACAACAAGTAATAAGTAAATGTTATTACAATGGAAATTATTTTTTTTTAAATGTTGGATCTAGTATATGCAGAATACTAGAAGGAGAGAGAAAGTAAGAGGAAGAAAGTAATGGTTCGATGCTGATTGTATATTTGACACATATGTCAGGAAAAGAAAGAAGGCTATGAACATTTGACTAGCGAACTTTATGTAGTCTTAAAGTCTTTGGCCATAAGAGGAGAATATTTTTCGTCAATATTTCGGCATTTTCAATTATTCTTAACGGGATAATACTAATAATAACTGAAATTAGTCCTTCTTATAATGACTCTTCTATTAAAAGGAAACTTTAATAATTGCTCTTTCCTTTTCCGTTTTCTTATTCAAAGGTAATTGCCTTTTTATCCACATAAAAATATACTTTTTATCTTATGATAATAATAGTAATAATAGTGGTCTGCTTTTCTGATTATACATTTTCATTGTGGGCTTTTTCTCATGGTTATTAATAACCAACTTATTGGTATAAATATCTGATGCCATATGAACAGTATGCTTCCTAGTCGGTGTAGTTTAACTCTGAATAAAACTGTTTTGCAGTAGATGAGTCCACCTAGCCTACACAGATTCACCTATACTCACTTTGAGAACCATACTGGACTGGAGTGAGCATTTTGAGGAAAGTTTTACTTGATTTAAGTTTAGAATGTATTTAATTGGTGGATGGTCACTAGCAGTGGAATCCAGGATGTTCATTTCGTCCTACTTGGGACTCGTCATCTGGATGTTCCTGCATTTCCCAGTGTGTGATGATGTTCCCGCCGAGACTGGAACCCAGTGCCCATAGTTTCAAACGCCGAAGCGTTATCCAATAGGCTACAAGAGCCACCTCTCGTGCAACGGGTCACGTTAATTCAATTTAATTTTAGATTTTCCCGTCGGTTGATTGGACCGACGTGCTCGGTCTCAGGTTGACATGTCGGCTTCTTGAGCAGATGCTTCAACGAAATACAGGCACATCCCGATGACGAGTCCCGAAAATGACGAAATGCCCATCCTGGATTCCACTGGTAGTCACCATCCACCAATTAAATTCTAATTAAGTGCCCAGACATCGTCGAAGCATCTGCACAAGAAGCCGACATGTCAACCTGAGACCGAAAACTTCAGTCCAACCAATCGACGGGAAAATCTAAAATTCAATTAGAATGTATTTGTTTAAACATGGAACAAATCTTCAGGAAGAGTGAGCTGTATGTACTGATTACTTATTGTAAAGCTGGACACTTTTATCCCCATCAGTGCCAGAGGTTTATGTTGTAAATCTCTCTCTCTGACTGATACTGAATCCTTCGATTACACCAGAATAGACTGAATATAATTGACAGTGTGTAAGGATGAAAACCGCCAACTTGCGTGACATTAAGTGAAATAAAATGTGTTGTCATTCCACACTCACAACTACTCATTTAAAATATCCTTTACTGATTCAGGTTCAGGACAGATTTTCTGTAGACAATAGAGAGTTTAGAACCCTTGTTCATTATTTTATACTAAATTTATGTTCTTGTCCATTCCCTTCTGTAAATAAGTCAACTGATGGTATAGAAACCATTTATTCTCGAAGTTTGTTTCAAGAACTGGTGACTCTTTGAGTGGATAGGAATATAGTTCGTCTTCGACTTTGCACTTTCCTATCATGTCACTCAAATTCTAACCTATTGGGTATTCCTTAATATTCTTTACATCATGAATAGTTCTCTTCTGATTTCTCCATCATTATCATCACCGTACAAACTCAAAGGGATTTGGTGAGTGTAGATAATTGGTTGAAATGACATGGAATGAAGTGGTGTTTCATGCGCCACTCCATGCTATACTTTCTTTCATCCAAGAAGAGTGTTTGAAGTTAATCTTCCCTCGGTGTCTCCTACTAATCAGGAATTGTTTCATACAGATTAGTAGTTTGACGGTTGTGTAAAAATTTACCAGTTCTGCAATTTATTAGTTATGAGACACTTTATCAAATGCCTTAATGAAGTGTCTAGAAAATAAGTTGGGAGTTTTACTCCTGTTTTACATTAGATAACACAATATTGTTTTACATTTAAGCTATGAAAGCCGTTTTTATTGATTTTTCCAGAATTGTAACCAATTTCTGCGACTACTAGTCGATTTGAAATATGGGGAATTTTGTTATTGTTTAGAAATGAGTACGTTATCCTTCTATTCAAAGGTCAATATTTCTTGTCTTACGGATAGTCTGAGAATGATTGTCAGTGGTTCGGCTATTAGGCCTGACAGCTCCTTGAGGATACTTGGGTAATGTTCATCCAGTCTCAGTGATTTCGCCGTACTCAGGCCGCTTAGAGGTCTTAAATCAACAGTTCAGTCGGTATTGACACAGTGTATTATTGTTTATTAGTAGTGCTTCTGGAATTAATTCTCTATGTAGTAGCTACTCGTAAATAATGATCATAATAAAGTAAGCATCTATTGCTTCAACTGTTTCCTATACATTCTTAATTGGCTAAGAAACCTCTGTATCAGTTATCAAGGAAGCAGCTCTATGGTATGGTTTACTTCTAAGTCTATTGCGTTAGGGTGGGCTTCTAGAGTACAGCTCTTCTGAATGAATCGTGCTCAGACATCGAATTTTCCCTTAGATTTGTGGTTATTGTCGATTCACTTGAAAATTGATGGGTTACTGGATTCCGTCCTAGTGACTGTGAACGGTTGAGGTACTTGCCTTGTAACTTGAAAATACTGGTTTCCACTCTTGGTAAGGTTATGAATGCGTATTTCTTAAGAGTCCCAGCCAAGGACCAAAACAGCTGTCCAGTACTGTCTGGTTTCCTATGATTCTCTAACTGAGTCTTGAAATCACTTGAACCCTAACAGACTAATACTTGAAAAGTAAAAAAAATACCAACCTGAGAGTAACTCCTCTATCATTGTATTCTCAATAGGACTGAGAATAATTATTACTCTGCTCTCAGATCTCCAGCCGTTTTTTTTTAAGTATTAACAATTATTTTAAATTGTGTTTAATTCACTGTTCTTATGAATTACTTTATTATCAGTTATATGATTACCTCATGTTTATGCATAATTCTGTTTTCATTGCAGCAGGGAACGGAACATGGGTTGATTTTTGTCAGTTACGTGCCTCTCAGGATCAAGTAAGTATTCACTTTCGACAGAGTGACATACCACACACACAGTACATTGTTTGAGTTGAAAATCAGACATTACTGTTTCATCTATACATTTCTATTATATTCGTTTCTTTGTCAGATATCATCATAATGAATAACAATACAAAAAGAAATTTCAGATGACATTTTTTAAAAATTGTCTAGCTAGTTTGTAGATGTTCATTCACATATCAAGATTCGTTGATCTAAACATTTTGGCACTGATCGATTAAATTATGTTCATTATTGTTAGAAGTGTGTATTTTAGAACAAATAGAACAATCAAACAAAACAAAACTGTTATCTGATTGTCAGAGGTTAGTAAGACGATTCAGGATATCTGTTTCAACCTGGCTGGAACTCGTCATCTGGACGATGATGTTCCCAATGAGACTCGAGTTCAGAGCAATCTATCAAGTAGTATCTTCTAGTGATTAACTTCGAGACATGTGTGCGTCGGTGGCACAGCGGTAGAGTGCTCGCCAACCACGCAGGTGGTTCGGGGTTCATTCCCCGGCCGACGCACTTTTCTTTTACCTCGCTAAGCCAGTAGTAAGACTGGTAAAGAGGGAAGGTTAGGCATGAGGCTAGCAACCCCATCTCGTAAAAATAAACACCACTACTACCGAAACTTCAAGCCTCTAGCTTGAAGCCACCCTATGTTCCACTAGAAACGTAAAGGATTGAAAAAAAAACTTCGAGACATTATTAAAGTGCCCATACTAGAAGTTTGACATGTCGACAGGTACTGAGTATCCCGGTCCAGTAAGGTAAATCAATGGAAAATTCAAAATAACTCAGCTAAAATCAATCAAGGTATCCTTATACTTAAGTTTTTCCATTTAGCGGAAACTATTTCGATGAAGAAATGCGCAGAGAGAATTCACAAAATCTCAGCTTAAAATAATAACTCCATAGAACACATATGTTAGCTAAGAGATCTTCCCGTAGCAAATTCACTTCAAATCTGTAAAGTTATCTACGAATTAATGTCTCAATAGAGATTATTCATGAATTAAGAAGTAGCAAGGACCCCATGACAGTCAAGAAACTCAATGAGCTTCTTCGGTACTCTGTCAAGCTTGTTGCAGTAAAACGTGAAAATTAGTTTCTTCGAGGACTGTGTCAATAATCAGGAATATCCGAAATGGTTCTGGAAAGTATTGCGATGGAATCATATATATGTATATACCAGCGTTATCTACGAAATATCAGCCATGAGATGAGCGTTTGTTTATTCTAAAGCTTCCAGTGAAATCAATATCTACAATCCTCATCTTGTGTGTGTACAGTTTTCAAACAAATAGAAACACCTGCTAATAGAAACACCGAATCATAAATACCTCAGTCAGTTTGTCTGTCAGCTACCAGTATCCTTATTTTAATACCACATTTAAATATCCTTGTTATCATTTCTTTATTTGCTACTGTAGGATGCTCGTTACCTCGAGGAAGAAAGTCGATATCTAGAAAATATCAAAAAGTCGTTGGAAAATACAACCTAACCAGGTGGACAAAAAACACTGACAAAAAAATACGATTTTGAAATGGGACAGATAAAAGTTGTTGTTTTTTTTTAGAAAAAAAATTAGTAGTAGTATAAGTTATCACTGTTACACATCAACAAAAAATGAATTTCTGTTTGCTTGATTTTTTTCCAATCTTCTCTTCTTTTTGTGTGTTATCAAGCTTCAATTTGCCGAGATATTTTTGTTTTTGCTTTTGTATTTTTTAATTCTGAGTATTGTATTTTTCACTTGTCGATTTGTGTATAAGAGTTTACTTACTTATGCGTACATGTGAGTGCACATGCGTGTGCGTGTGTGTGTTTGTGTGTCTGCTTACTCAGATTACGGCACATCAGCGCTTGTGTTTGTTTAACAGAGTACATACAACTCTCAGAGTGTGAGTATAGTGATTATAGCGGGTAATGTAGAGTTTCCCATGAAAGAGTTTTAGTTTTACACGTACTTTTCTATAGGTAACATTATCACTACTGTAAGCATTATACTTAGTACTTATTATTATTATTACCATTTATTATCATTATTATCGTAGAACAGTTGATGTATGCAATTTCCAATACATAAATAAAAGTGAATTTCATGTGGATTATTTATTTCTATATATATTTGTAAGTAAGTCTTCATGTACTCTATTCATTGTTAAAATCTTAATAAAATTTATTTTTGGAATCATTCTTTCAATTGTTTTTTTAATTTAATTTCACCTTACACCATTCATTGACTGATATCACTTAGCGAACCATTGAAAGCCAGGGAGTACTGGACAGCTGTCTCGTCAGCCTAGTTTGGGTGGGACTCATCGACAGTACGCACCCATTGGGTTAAATAGCTGTCGAATAGAGTGTTGATATTTTGCATTATAGACTTAAAAGTAGCTTGTTGACAGTCTACAACAAACTCCAACCTTTCTGTTGTTATTTATGATGTTGTCAAATCCACTTTGCTGATTGTCACAATCCTGTCATTGCAGTAGCTACAACAGCGGTCAAATAGAGTGTGAATAAGTCAAGGTCAGAAGTTTCTGTCAATAAGACAAGAGTGATCCAACTTTAATTTTGGTAAATGGAGGAAGTCGGTGAGAAACCATGGACTTATTTATAGAACTTATTGAAACTTGTGAGTAATACGTATCTGCAACCTCGAAGGAAATGAAGGATATGGTTCGAGCTGATGTCTTCCACCTCTACAGTCAGAGGCATTCTCACTGATGTATTCAGTATAGTGCTAGGTGATGTGAGTTCGAATCTCCAAGGGGAAATCACCTCCTTCAAGGTTGCCGATACGCCTTGCTAACGACTGTCAATAGGCACGAAATCTAAATCCAGGGTTTTTTGCTGGTCACCTCCAACCACCTAACATCAATTGGAAATGTACAGGTCACCTAGATTTGTGATCACATTGCACACTTAACTGACAGAGTTCAGTCATTAGCAACACAAAAGACTGGGAAGACGGCATCCTTTACACTGTACTGATCTGTCAGTTTACAACTTTAAGTCTCCGGAGAAGTTTCTTTTGGGTTGTAGACAAGTCATTTAGATTAGCTCAATACTGCTGCCAAACATATCTGTGATATTTCCTACTGTGAGCTTTACAATTAATTACTAATTGCGATTCACTAAAGTGAGGACAGGAGTAAGACAAGGCTGCCTACTATCGCCAATGATTTTCCTGATTGCAGTAGACTGGATAATGCGACAGACGGCGGGCAATGAGGAAACAGGTATAAAATGAACACACACAAAAAAATTGGAGGATCTGGACTTCGCCGATGATATATGTCTGATTTCCCACAAACTGGAAGATATGCAAGCGAAAAGCAACAAGTTAGCAGAAGAAGCATCAAAGATAGGACTTCAGGTGAACATAGAGAAAACAGAGGTGATGAAAATTCCTGGGCAACACCACCAACAGCAACAACAACAACTGACAACAATCAGCATAAATGGAAGGAACCTGAAAGAAACAACCTCTTTTACCTACCTGGGAAGCATCGTTTCAACTACAGGTGGACGGAACTGACGAGGATATCAAAGCAAGGATCGGAAAAGCAAGACAAGCTTTCACTACTCTCAAGTCTGTGTGGAGGTCAACAACACTCAGCATCAAAAATAAGATCCGGATTTTCAACTCCAATGTGAAGTCAGTGCTACTCACTATACGGATCAGAGACTTGCACTGCGCGTCATAAACAGCACCTCAAACAAACTACAGACCTCCATTAACAGTTGTCTTCGCTCAATACCCAAGATCAGATGGCCGGAAAGAAAAGATCAGCAACGAGGAAGGATCTCTGGGAGTGAACCAACACAGGAGGAACCGACTGTGAAACAAATAGGCAGGAAGAAATGGAGATGGATTGGCCACACTCTGAGAAAACAAACCATCAAGTGACATCACTAGACAAGCCCTCAAGTGGAACTCGAAAGGGAAGCGGCGAGTTGGTTGTCAATGTGAGGGTGAATTGGAGGAGGTCATGTGAAGAGGAGATGAAAACGTGTGGGCAGACATGGAGCCAGGTGAAGACTCTAGCAGAGAACCGAACGCAATGGAGACGCACGGCTGAAGCCCTATGTTCCTCTAGGAATTAAAGGATACAATAATAATAATAATAATTCACTGAAACCTCCAATCATATAGATAAATTAGGTCACTTAATATTTTTGTTACTTGATAATTTGTCCGAGTAAATTTTAAGATTGTAAGATAAATCAGTTCAAGTTCTTAATTCCAAAGACGGTGAAGTTAAAGTATCATAGCCAAAGTCAAAGTCTTTCAAAAGTTGACCTACAAGAAACGATTAGATATAGGGAATGTTATGAAATGTCATTCCAAATCAAATCATTTCTGCCTTTTTGAACTTGAAGAGGGTACTAGGTACTTTGCCTACAAATCTATACTGTTAGGTAAGGTTATGGCTTTTCAGATTAAGGTTTAGGGTTAGGATTATAGTTAGAGTAAGAGTAGGTTCAAGAATAGTGTCAGAAATATCAATGCATCTCAAAGTACCATGACTTACAGTCACCTGAATGAATGGATATATCACACACGGTATGATTTATCTACAAATCTGTGAAATAAGCCACAATTCTATCGTGTAAAAATCATGCTTGCAATATATTTTAGTGTATTTTCCAAAGATTATGCTACTTTTTTACATCTGAATTCTGACTGGCTTTTCAAGGTCATTGTGGTTTTGGCTACGACAGTTTAACTTTGCCCCCAAAAACTATTTCTTTCTTTAAACAGTATAGACTATTGTAGGTTTTATCCAGTCAATAATTGTTTCTTCCATCATTAAGAGATCAGGTATTCATTCAGTCCTTATCTTATCGCATTTATACACCTTTTTATTTGTAAACACAAGATTATTTATTTAAAACCTGATTTATTTCTTTACCAAGACAAATGATTGTAGAGTCAAAAAATGGTAATATAAAGTGTAGGTACACAAAAATCCCTGATTAGAATGAAATTCTATACTTAATAGGTACTCTTATTGAAGTGGATATTTGCTAGAGAAATCCCATTTTGGCATTCTTGCTGATTGTGATTAAAGTTTCAGGAATATTTGTCCGTGTAGGTGGACGCAGTGGATAGCAGTGTTAGCTGGATAGTACAACTTAAGTTTATCAAGGATATAAAATTAAATCCAGAGCTTGGAAATACCATTTATAGGAATATCAACCCTTCCACGTGATAATTCTCAAATTTCTGCTATCTATAAATCGCGGATTAAGCAACTAGTGAATATTGCTAGCTGTAAACAGATTGCATATATATATATATATATATATATATATATACTAGCTTTACGTCAGTCAACCAATGGAACAAAGTAAACAAATAGGTGAATAATGAAAGTGCACCGAACTTATACATTTTTATATTTAAGTAAGCAGATACTGCCAATAGAATTTTTGAAGATGTTTTCTGATATCCACTTTCCAACAATTAATTTAATATGGCGAAACGGATATTTTTGAGGGATTTCCTCACCTTATAGCTGCTTTCATTCGCAACCCATCTAAACACTGAATAACAATGTCAAATGTTCAACAGAATTCTGTCGCTGCCGCGTAAATTAACTTTTTATTTACTTTTGAATATCTACGGGAAAGTGTAGGATATTCTGAGGTTAACTGTCGCTTAGAGTCAACCTGGGCATCTTCTTATAATACATGACCCAATCACCGGCAAAGATAACCACCTTGGCCAAATGAACTTTCAGACTGCTAAGGGCCTGGCTTATAACACCAGAACTCTGTGGATATGCTTTTTCTTGGATGAATTCATCTCGAGATCATAGTGACTATTCTTAACAATGCCTCACAAAGAATATATTGAGTTTCGCTATCTCAGAAGTCGAATTTCATTGGGAGAAGTCTTCTACAATAGAAATGTGTGTAATTTTTTTTTCAAAAATCCTGATGATGAGAATCTGCTTTCCAAAGGAGAGTTATTCAGAGTTTAATTAGCTTGTACTGAATCTCCAGTTGTCCCTGAAACATTAAAGTCAGTTATTTTTATTTATTTTTTATTTTTGGTTACAGCTTGATGCCACACCGTATTTTCAGTTCAAGTATGGCATTTTCAGCATGGACATCGGTTAGACCAAATTTTGCAGACCGACCATAGATATCAGGTGTGCGTCGGCAGGGGATCGAACGTCGGACCATGTGCATGGTCGGCGAGAGTTCTAACCAATGTGCCACCGACGCAGTTCAGTCGGGACTCCATAGCCTCATGTTTTCCTAATCATTTTCAAAGGTTTCTTTAAATGTTCCGCCTTAAATTTACTGGGAGTATTAACACAGTTTGTCATTTACTGTTTAAAGTTTCGTATACATGTCTGTATAGCTTCTTTTATAGCATTCTATAAAATACATCTTATCATATTAAGCTTGTTATAAGTACATCAGAATTACTGTTGAAAATGTCTAGTAACAATGAGCAGAAATACTACCTTGGTAGTTGATAGGATCCCACACACTTTGTTATTGTTCAATTATTTTAACGACTGTTAATCTCGCATAAGTGGTATATTATCATTTCCCAGGCACTTTGTTGTTGTTCAATTATCTTAACGACTGTTAATCTCGCATAAGTGGTATATCATCATTTCCCACGCATTTTGTTATTGACTATTACGACCAATTATTTCAAATACTGTTAGCTGTCTGTATTGGTTGTAAAAATGTATAAATACCATTTCCTAAATAAGTTTCTTTGTCGTCGTCGTAGTTTGTCGTAGTTGTTGTACTACAATACACAGTCAGAGACCAGGTTTTGTCTTTTGATATTTGCGTGGTTCGCTGAATCGGAAGGTAGCAGAAGCAGATAGGCATATTAGTCAGGCGCAGACAGAACAAGGCGACAACGTCCTCATTTAATTCCGCTACAGTTATAACAAATTGGCGACGGGGTTTACTTCAGTTCATTGCAGTTACAACAGTAGTGTCGTTAAAATAAATTTTTTTTTAAATACACCGTTACTCGATATCTAGCTGGAAACACTGTTATTGTAAGCTGGTAACAAAAAGTGCAAAGTGGACATTTGTCCTGAAAAGTAATAAACCGTCTTGTATTCTGACAGGTTTTAGAATTACCAACGCCATAATAACCCACACACAGGTTTTAATTGGTTGTAAAGTGAACCTACTAACATCACCACGTGAAGTGTGGAGCCACTGTTTTGAGCAACTAACTGAAAAAAAAGTTTTTCATATACGTTTTGTGTTAGTGATAAGTGAAAAAAGTTGCTTGATAAGTTTTTTTTCCACCTCATTCATGCTTTATTCTGATATACACACTGGCATAAAATATAAAACAGTTATGGTTGTTTGTCAGTAGAATGTGTGGGTCATGGGTCAGGGATAACAATAATAATAAAAAACAGTAATGTAGCAATAGAAGTATTCATCACAGCAGTGAAAGTGATGCTCAGATGAATACATAATCGTTCCAAATTTGGAAAACAGGTAATTATACGGGGTTAAAAAAAAGGTAGGTGAATGAAGCATGAACGAACATGTAATAAAAAAATATTAAATTATTGACAATAAACGGTAGCAGGTAGATGACTTTCAGAATAAAACGATACAAGTTACTTTTATAAAGACATCAGCCACTAAGTCAAACAAACACTTCTTTTAAATAAAAGAAGGTTAAGCTACAGATGAATGCTGTGGATGGATGTGTCTTCAAAAGACTATTTAATACGTCACGATATACTGACTAAACAAAATAACCATTAAAGGTGATCCCTTTATTTTTCCTTCACTTGCTTTAACTAATCTGAATATGAAGCTGTTGCGTCGGTGGCACAGTGGTTAGGACTCTCGCCAACCATGCACATGGTCCGGGGTTCGATTCCCCGCCGACGCACACCAGATATCTATGGTCGGCCTGCAAAATTTGGGCTACCGATATCCATGCTGAAAATTCTGTACTTGTAGCAAAATCCTGTGTGGAATCAAGCTGTAACAAAAAAAGTTTTAAAAAATAAATAAATCCCTTTTTTTTTACCTGAAATCACAATAGACTCTCAAACCATTCTCAGAAGTGATTTTAATATATCTTCACAGGGAAACCGATAGCACAGCTTCTTCTTGTTAGAAGTTAATAAGTCAAACGGAACTTTGACGGACTAAATTAGTAATGCATGTTGCAGTACGCACTAATGGCTTTTCCTGCCTACGTAATGAGTAAGTTTCTTGACTAATTACTGTATATCATGACTAACTCATTAGTGGCTGTAAACTCATAATTGCTGAAAGCGATCCTGGATAGCTAGCTGCATTATTTTCTTTCAGCTTCTTAAGGTAGAAATCTTTGAGAGTTGCCTTTCCTACTGTGTTGTATCGTGTTTTAATCCCACAAATAAGTGGTATGGAAGTTTTAATATGGGATAACAGTAAATAAGAAATCTCACTTCAAGTACACGGATATTGACCATTTTTTCAACACTGAGGTCTTGTGACAGTGTGTGACCGATCGCACTCACTTGACTTGGACTGTCTATCAGTTTGTTGCCGACGACAGTGGCTGGTGGTCGAGCTAAAATCACGAATTGGTAGAAGTTAGAATTCATGCGCCATCCATTCGGATCCCAGTGGTTGAATGGTCTACAAGCTTGACTTGCGAACTGGACTGGACTCGAACCCTGATAGTGGGTGAGTTTCAACAACCAAATATTTCAAACAAAAAAGTAATGATGAGAGATATTCTTTGCTAACAAATGATCTTAAATTACAAAGTAGAAAGGTTATTTAAGTGCTTCGCTCATTCAATGTTAACTTTTGATATATGATCAGAAGAACAATTGTGCTGTATGTCTGTCCATTAAAATAACAATTCTGTAACCCATTCATAAGAACTAAGAATCACACTGATTTACAAGACACCATCAATTTTCTTTTTATGACAGCAGTAACCTTCAACAATATAATAGATTGTCAAGTGAGATGATTAGTGAGGTTAAAAAACTGATGCAATTTAACCTGTAGTAAGCGAGTCTGTTACAGTGTGCCAAGGCAACATACGGACGTCATTACAAAGTCCTAATAAGTTCAATAGGGTTAGAAATTATATCTCATTTTGTCCACTTCAGTAGAAATCTATTTAGTTGCTGTTGGTGGTGGCGTTTTTTCCCCAGTAAACCTTTATTTTAACCGGTGATTTTTTTAAATAGCCAACTGGGAAAATGCAAATCAATTTCCTTTTAGTAAAGTTCACATTTATGTGTTTTTTAAAAGCGCATTTTAAATCATTTGCATGAAAATAGATTTACCTTGAAAAAATAGTTAACGTGAAAGGAAGAAGACTGTGTTCACCAATTTCTCTGCTAAGTTTTATCAGTTCTATGTTTTTCATTAAAATATTACATAGGAAGGACGGGAAAGTGACCATCTAATAGATTTTTTATGAGTGCATTCCTAATAATCTTTGTATGCAAAGTAAGAAAGTGTTTGCAGACGCGATAGCTAAGCACCTGATTCATACGAGACATGTAATCGAAATTTGTCAAGCCTTCAAAATGATAAATATACGGAGAAAACCTTAGTTTTTCTACAAACAGTTGCCATCAAACGACTTCAGGTAAGATCAAACTGTTCAGAAGTACTTCACTTGCATCTTCTTCATGCAACCAAAGCTCCATAATCATATCAACTAGATATGAATTATGAACAATAGTTTGTGCTTGAAACGTTATCAATTAATATTACTGTACAACACTGTGTGATTTATCAAAATAAAATCTTATCCATTATGGAGTTATACTCTACCACAGTGCCCAAGTTTTATACTGTTATATATATATATATATATATATATATATATATAGGTGATGAGACATTCATAATCGAATATCAAAGTGTGAAGTTTTTATCCTTGTTCTGAAGTACAAATCCCTTCGAATCCCTACCATTAATTTGTACATTATGAATCATCTAGTTAGGCAATTTTTTCTTTTATCAAAACATGGTTTTTTCTCTCACCTCTCACCCACATAATCTATCTTTCATTTAACATTCATTATTATTCTGTGCTGGTTTGATGTCACGTTTGTTTACCTAGACTGACTAAGGTAAATAGTAAATCATTTTCATTCTATTTTTATAACACATAGGATGTGTTTCGATCAGATATAACAAATTAACTTACATACAGTGAAAACGTTCTTTTCATCATTCAAAGGTTGGAATAATAGGGAACTGACTTATTTCAAGGTTTATTTAAATCAATTTTAGATTTTCCCGTCGATTGATTGGACCGACGTACTCGATCTCGGGTTGACATGTCTGTTGGCTTCTTGTGCAGATGCTTCGACGATGTCTGGGCATGTAATTAGAAGTTAATTGGTGGATGTTGACTAGCAGTGGAATCCAGGATGTGCATTTCGTCCTATTTGGGACTCGTCATCGGGATGTACCTGCACTCCACAGTGAGTGATGTGTTCCCACAGAGGCTCGAACCCAGTACCTATAGTTTCTAACGCCAAAGCGTTATCCACTAGACCACTTGGGCCACGAGAGCCACCTCTCGTGCAACGGGTCAGTCGACGGGAAAATCTAAAATTGAATTGAATAGTTAATATGACCCGTTGCACGAGAGGTGACTGTCGTGGCCCAAGCGGTCTAGTGGATAACGCTTTGGCGTTTGAAACTATAGGTACTGGGTTCGAGCCTCTGTGGGAACACATCACTCACTGTGGAGTGCAGGCACATCCCGATGACGAGTCCCAAATAGGACGAAATGCACATCCTGGATTCCACTGCTAGTCAACATCCACCAATTCACTTCTTATTTCAAGGTTGTTATTTCCTCTAACCAGCATCATCCGAAGGAACTATTAAAAATTAATGATGTCTGAAGGTACTCAATTAGTTGGTGAAATAGTTCGTTTCCTGCTCCCTTTAGATCTGCAAGTCGATTTGATTGAGATTATCACCGGAATAGATTTTGTCACAAATGAATGTCTGCTAGAAAAATGTCGAAAACCAAGTTGCTCTAAAGGGCAGCTTCACCCTGATTCAATACTATTCAAAAGTGTGAAAGCAAGACTCCATGCATGACCCACTCCACGACAGTCGATATATGAGACAACCACCCTACATTTCAGTGTTTAAGTTAGGATTTGATTGTCAATGCTTCTAACTTCCTCACACTCATTTTGGTTCATCCATTTGAAAGTCATTAAGATTGTTTCCACCTGAGTAACTTCCATAGATAGTTATCATCGCTGAATGAAGTTATCCAGGAAACTATTTGCGACCAAATAACACTGAAAAGCTGCTTTAAGGAATTATTACTCCATCTCCACTATCTAGCATAAGGCACTACGTCAACGTTAATTCTCTTCCAATTATCATTATTGTTCCCTTGGGTTACTAGTGGAACATAGGGCTTCAACTGCACGTCTCCACTTGCTTCTGTCTTCTGCTGTACTTTTCACCTGCATCCATGTTAGTCCATACTGTTTCAACTCCTCTTCACACAATCTCCTCCATGTCACCCTTGGACGTCCCACTCGCCGCTTCCCTTTCGGGTTCCACTCGAGGGCCTGACGTGCGATGTCACCCAATGGCCTCCTCAGCGAGTGTCCAATCCATCTCCACTTTCTCCTGCATGTTTGTTGGGCGATTGGTTCTTGTTTCGTTTGTTCCCTTAGTTTCTTGTTGGTGATTCTTTCCGGCCATCTGATCTTCAGTAGTATAGAGCGAAGACAGTTGTTGATAAAGGTCTGCAACCTGTTGGACTAAATCAATATACCGTACATGATTATGACACAGGTTCACAATTTGCAGACTTTGTGTGATAAACATAAAAGCCCTGATAGGTTGATAGCCACATGCATTACTTACTCTGTCTTCTTTCCCTTTCCCAAGACTATCACGTGAATGCACTGACTCACTTATTCACGTAGCTCATTTTGTTTAACATTACCTGAAACCTACTTCAAGAGTAGAATAAGAGTGATAACAAGTAGAAGAGAATTTATTTCTGAATCAATAACCTCTTTAAGAGAATACTTACCTACTATAAATAGATGGATAACCAACAGTCATTACTCTTATTATTCAAACTATAAATTTTTGATTCCATAATATTCAACTCAAAGGATTAAAATTGTTTAGTATCTTCATTTTGACGAAGGAAAGTACTTAGCCTATCGCTACAGAGTGATGTTTGCTTGATGCCTCAGGCAATAAAGTATATATATATGAAAAGAATGTTTCATTACTAGCATTGATCATAAACAACAGTAATAGCATTTTCTCTAGTAATTAAACAAAGCAGGAAGGAAGTCAAGGAAACAATACGAGGTGATTTTAAATTATTGACTGTAACATAATGACTGTTTATCAAAAATGGTTGGATGTTGTACGCCCATGATTTAGTGAACATTCTTGTTTCCGCTCTTTTAATTAATTTGAGTCTTGTAATCATCAGTCACTATCCATTTGAATATAAGTTATGTCAAACAGCCTACAAATGCATGGTTAATTGTGCCTAATCAACCATAATCATATGTACCCACCAGACTCTAATTTAGACATCTAATGAAATAAACTATCTCACCTACTATTGATTTCATTGAGGCGTCCTTGTGCAAACAAATAATTACTATTGCTTTCGGGTTAGATTACTAACTAATATCAGTGAGCTAACTTGAGGTCAGTCAAAAATCTCTACAAGCTACCACTTGAAAATTAATCTAAATAATGTCCACTTGTTACCGACTACAGGATTAATTTGCCAGAAAGTTCCAGTGAGATACTGTGACCAGTAGGCTCCACAGAGTTAATTTTGAGGACAAATACTATGAATGGCGGTTGCTCTCTGTAACACGAACTGACAGATGTTAAAGTGAATGTATTACTGGATTCCGTCTCAATGAATGGTCAACAGACTGGCCACCACTCGTGGTCCTGATTTCCACCCCCTGTGAAATTAGTGGGGCTTACTGCCGAAAAGTCCCCAAACTAGAAAGAAACGAGTGCCCGCTTCTCCCTGGTTTTCAGTTGTCCTCTAGTTGATATCAGTTCACTGTCTAATCAGAAGTCAATAAAATCCGTGCACACTAACACTGAAAGATTATTTTGGAATTCTGAAACGGTGACATCAGATATTAGATGACAACTATGCTGTGCATTATTCCACATTACTTATTTCTGCTTGTCGTCTTTCAGATTCTTAATATGATTACGCTTCTATTCCCCTATTTTATGTTTGCTGCTTCGAAATGTAATATCTTCAAATGCTGCGCTTGTATGCAAAGATCCAGTTTGATTTGTAAGTCAGTTATAGCTTATTGAGTTTTAGCATATGTAACATGTTAACTAAGTAACCCAATACCTCCCCTCCCAACCTGTTTCAAGAGTGTTGGGCAATTTCCGTAAGGGTAAAAACTCTTAAACCTCTCATCCACATAACCGGTCTCAGTACGCTGCCACCCGGTCTCACCAGCACCACAAAACTAATCCTTTCAAAACGAAACAGTAAGAAAGAGTAACTTCTCTGAAACTTGTAATGTAGTTGTGAAGCACACTTTGAACAACCAAATCTCAAACATACTTGTCACATATATTTCCATAAAAGTTAATGAAGTATAAACAATTGAAATTTCACAACGACATTACAAAATGCAAATAAAGTACGTCTCCTCACTGTTTTGTTTAAATTCTTTAAGGAAATAACTGCTTTGCATGATATTTTCAGTGTTTCACACTCAAACTACAATGCATTGATGCAAATTTCACCTTTTGATAGGTTCTGGAACATATGTACACCAACTCCTAACACTTGTCATACATATTAACCTTAAGATGGTATTCGTCTTCGTCCGTCGACATATTTTGCAGTGACAGCTGGCTATGCAGTGGATGCTTGACTAATATGGTATCTAAAGTTCTAGGCTCAATAATAGTGCGTAGACTAAGCGGTGCTCGGAAGGCACAAACACAAGAGAACCAGGCAGGCTTTAGACCAGGAAGAGGGTGTGCTGATCATATCTGAACATTTCTACTGGACTTCATTGACTCGTAGCTTAGAAATAGGAATTGAAGTGGTACAGCACGTTGACCGCTTCACTTATTTGGGAAGCTGCATCAGCCAGTGCCAGCGGATTGATCGCTGAAGAATTCTCAGCTGGGTACGGATACAGAAGGCTCGTTTCGCATATGCCAGTTTACGCCATCTCTGGAGTAGACGTGATATCTGGCTATCGACCAAAGAGCGGGTGTACTCCTCAGCAGTCCGCTCCGTCATCCTTTATGGCTGTGAGACCTGGCCTTTGAGAGTGGAGGACATGAAAAGGCTAGCTGTCTTTCATAGGTGCCTGAGTTCTATCTCCCGTGTGAGGTGGTATAGTAGCGTAAGCAATACTGAGGCTAGGCGTCGAGTGCTACGTAAGGAGAGGAAATCAGTCCATGAGGCTGTTAAGCTACATCGACTGAGATGGCTAGGACATGTGTTACGTATGCCTAGCCACCGCCTTCCTCGATGGGCAATGTTAGCTGACATAGGATAGATCAGGTTGGAAAAGAGCCAGTGGTGGTCAAACCAAAACATGGCCTCATCAGTCAATGAAATCCACAACAGTTAGTTTAAGCCGCGTGGGAAGCTGTAGACTTCCTGGTTGGGATCCTCGGCACGGTAGAAACCAATGGCTGGAAACAATCGGTGATATGGTTCAAAATCGTCCTCAATGGCTGGCGCAGATGCATCCACTCGTTGTGACTTATAATCCCCAGTCAAACTATATTGTTCTTCGTAACTACTATTCCTTTTGTCTCATATCCCTGTTTACTGTCTCTATTTTGCATTTCTTTTTACTTCCTTATCTTGATTTGTGTGCTACATGGAGTGTGGCGAATTGAACTGCTGCACATCGGTGCAAAGTTCTGTGTTGAAAACAAACAGACAGAGACAGCCAAGAAATAATGTTGTGGCGCTACTCGATCTAATGCAGCCGCTTTAGAGCTTATGAAATATTGTCTTCTGAAGTGCATATCCAGTGATGTCCTTCAGGATAATCAAAGAAACATAAATTAGTTAACAAATCTGAAGAACTCTAGCCGTTTCTGCCTAAATAGTGGCCCAAGGCCAGAATTTATCCCACCACACATCACAGTGGCACTATGTGTGTGATATGCGGTCGATATCAGAGCAAAACTAATGTCAGTCACATAGACAGTCAGATATTATGAAACCCACTAATCAATACGACCCACCCCTGTTTGCCATGATTATCATGTGATTATTGGTTGTTTTAACAAGGGTTTAACCTTGTATGACTTGTACTCTATCCTCTTAAATGTATGTAAATATGATTCACTAGTCATTTTGTTCTACACGTCATTACTGTTCGATATGTTATTGTCTTTCCTTGAGTGACAGTCTTTCTTGTACTGTTAACTTTGCGTGACTGTATTATTTTTGTATTTCAGATTAAATTTATGTTAAGTCACCTGTATTTTAACTATGGCAAAAGCTAGATTCTGTGTTGTCAGTATTTATAGTGAGAACTAAGATCTCTAGGCAAATATAATCCTACACTAAATACGCAACAATTCCTGTATCTGTTGTTGAAGAAAACAGAAAATGAAAGCATTCAAGCACGAATTCAGATGAATACAATTCATACAAATCATGTACTATAACAGCAACAACTTGATGTAAAAGCCACAAAAAGCACAACTGGAAAATCATACATCACATAATGCATGCAGTATTTTAAGGCACTCGTCTGGTCTTTATTGTTAACTGCTGAAATTCACGCGATTCAGTTTACATACCTGCTCACTTAAGTCGTTTCATAACTTCATCATATATATTTTGCACATACCCTTTGTTATTATTGATTTAAAAAATTACAGCAGTTTGAGAGGTCTACTGAGTTAAGAGTATATTCTCAGGGACCAATAATAATATAACATTGGAAGAAGACTGACGAATGAGAAAAAATGAATGCGAAGACAAGAGAAATGTCTAACTATCTGTTTTTCCATTTAATTCTGACTATTTTTCAAAACTATTCCTCTGACTTTATCCGTAAGCTTTTCAAAAAAAAATGATAGAAGAAAGTAAAAGTTAAATGCACTATTTAGTCTATTTGTCATCTATATTTAGCTCACTTAATTTGAGTAAGTTAATCAATCAACTGCCTTGTATATATATACGTATCAGTATGTTGTGATAGACAACAAACAATCGATAAAATTTAATCAATTTACATGAGATTTAAATTTTATTGTTAACATATATCGTTGAGGAAATTAAAGTAGTTGTTGGAGTGGAATTTCGTGAACACAACTAATATCATTTTCATTTTCTAAGTAAGTAATTTGATGAACATGGTTATATTTTTTGCTGCAATTATTAAAACTTCATATATGAAGATTTTTGTTATGAGAACCACTGGTTTGTATTTTCAAAAAGTTGGATAGTGCTTACATTCATAATGCCATCTTTCACGGTTTTCCCAACTGGATCAGTTTACTGAACTATCACTCAAGGGCAGGACACGATTAGTGATAAGATCTCAAGATTCATTTTAACTGGAATTAAAATGTCGTTTTACTTGAATTCAGTTCTTATAGATAGCTGTATATCCATGTATGATCTTTTCTTGAAATTCAGAAATGATAGTACTCCTATGTCTACTTAAAGCATTCTTTAATAGTACAAATAAGTTTTTAATTCAGAAAGTAACTTAGTTATTACTAAAGAAACACCAATTAAGTAAAGTATCGGTGGTACAGTGGTAGGATGCTCGCCACGCTTACATGTGGTCCGGGGTTCGATCCCAGGCCGACTCACTCTTCCTTTGCCTTGCTAAGCTAGTAAGAAGACTTGTAAAGAGGGAAGATCGGGCATGAGGCTAGCAACCCCATCTCATAAAAATAAACACCACTACTACCGAAACTTCAAGCCTCTAGCTTGAAGCCCTATATTCCACTAGGAACGTAAAGGAATAAAAAATTAAGTAAAGAATTTAAGCTAACCAAAAGAAGCGATTTTTTGTATCTCAACTGTCTTCAGAAATAATATGATAGGGTAAGCAGTAGGCTTCCCAGAAGATGATGGTAATTTCTCCTATCTATTCAGAAGAATATTGTTGGAAAAATCATAAATTTAGCAGGCTTCGTGTTTGTTTGCATCAATGAACATGGTGCCGAAAATCAGTCGAGCTGATGAACTTAAAATACCTCATGATTGTGAGTTATTTGTTCCTACTGACTAGAGCATGTATTCATTTTTTCCAATTTCATTTTTTGATTGTTTTAGAAAATACCAAACTATCTTGTACGTCATGGCATATGATCAAGACAATTTAAAAGCTTGTCTAAAATGCGGCCCAGCATGTCAAGGATTTACGAAACATCCATGGAGGTACAATTTATTTTGATACTTCTGTCATTTTATTAATCTATAGAATGACATGTACAACATGTCGTTGTGCCTACGATGAACATGATATAACAGATACATCAAATCAAATATTATTAGATGAATTAGAACTGGGTGAATCGCCGTTTTATAAAGGATATGTAGAAGCACAAAAATTAGCTAAGCAATTCGGTTTACACTGGTTACCTATCGGTATTAATTCAAGTGAAGTGAGTTTTCTGTTCTTGATCTATTACTCCACCCCACAAAAGAACCAACTTTCACAACGTACGTTCAGAAATGACAAAGCAATCATTACTTAGTTGTTGTGGTGGACAGTCGACACCAAATGAATTCAGAAATCCTATTTAAGAACATGACAAAACCATAAAAAATGGTCATGCGTTGCATTTATGACCATAATTTTGACGTGATCAAAAGTAGTGGAACCTGGTTACCTACATTTAAATCTAGTTAGGAAAGTAAATGTATAAACCTGACTTGTTACATTGTTCCTCGGAGAATAAAAGCTATATAAAGAAGGAATAATATGACAGAAGTCTATATATGGTCTGCTGGAATTTCATGGGTCTTAATCTGAGACTTGAGAAGAAATGAACATCCAAACCGATAGTGAAAAAGAAGTTAATAAAAGGGAGAAAAGTATAATATAATGAAGTAGTTGGGAGTACGGGATAAAGACGGACCAACAGAAAACTTTACGCAAAACTGTATCAGTTAAACTTGCTATATTTGCCACAAAAGCACACAATAAATAAATAAAAATAAATAAGATGATGCTGCGATATATACATAATTTAAAATATGTAACTTCTATTATATTTTCCGTCTTCAGCGGTGATAAATCTCACCCAAATATAAAGACAGGTAAATTTATTTATCTAACAACTCCACTGTTAGAGATATTGAAATAAATCACCTAGGGCAAATAAGGTATATGCTATGCTTTTATTTGCATTATATTGGGTATTTCGCAACCAGGGCCGGGTCATTTCATTTCTTCTAAATTCCAACCACTCACATTTATAAACATGGTTCACGTTTTGTATATCGTGTGTAGACTTTCTCCTTGATACACATCTTCGTGTCTTGCTAGTAGTTGTTATTATGTAGCTTATAACCAAGCGTATGAACTAATTTACCAATAACCAAAATAAGAGAGGAGTGATCGCAAAGGGAATTCTGTAGGTTTATAACCCACCTGGAATTCATCCACAGCAGACGTGAGAGCCAAATTTGTGATTTCTTCAAACTTGATTGATCTTGAACTTATAACAAGAGATTTAATTTAGTAATGACGATAGGGTATTACACCATAGGAATTTTCATGAGTTATGAAGTTAGCGAATAGTAAAATAATTCATATAACTTGAAAGCAAGTACTTTCATTGTTATCGTGTAAATTTCTGGTATATCTCAGAAGAGAAAAGAATGTTGCTTGACCCATGGTATGGTCACAGTTTTCTCATTACCTTGACAGTTAAATGATTAAAAACATTCTGTTTACTTTGAAAATCAAAGGTGGACAGTTTTCTCAACAGTCTTTCAGCTAATGAAATACCACGTGGTGAAAACGCAGATAAATTAAGACGTCGGCGTCTTAGAAGACAGATTCCTCCACAAGACAGAAAACCGGCAGTTGCAGTTGAAGATTCTTGGCATCATCGTGTTAATTCGCAACTTCCGGATGCAAATCACAGTTTGGAAAGTGAATTACGTGAGGCTAACCGCTTCAGAAATTCGCGTAATCGACGTGATTTTGGCATCGGCAATGTTGAACACATGAGTCAGGATGCAGGACAAGTAAGCAAATTGGATATTATATACATTTTTCTATAAAATTTGTTAACTGAGTGATAAATTTCATGAACATTAGCTAAGAAATCACTTAACTTCACGAAGCATTTGACACTTGTTCACCTCTAGTGCACACTCAGGACCTGCTGGAGGAATTGAAGCCAGGTTACGAAGCTAGCAGACTACTTATCAATCACAAGATTATAATTCATTGGCGGAGGATTTCCGACTCCAGTAAATTTGCGAAAAATATGGGTAACAATAAATATCAAGTTTTTCTAGTATACGCTTCATCTTAATTTTATCAATTTAGGTGGCTTTCAACCTCGTATTTGAACAATCACTTATATCACTTCAGAAAAACATGTCGTACCTATGTAGGTGGCTTATAAAAAGTCATTAATCTAATTTACAATGGGTCATTGTCTTCAGCAGTCTATTAATGACAAAGTGCTTCTCTTTTTATAAAACTTGTTAACGGTACAAAAATGTTTTTAATTAAAAATGATGACAATTTCTATGTTATATATCATTCAAAGTGTGATGAAGATTAATTCAAATATGTTTAATGTCTTCACCTAAATGCATCAGGTGTAAATGCTCAACACTAAGAAAAAATTCGATTTCCAAAATAGTATAGGTATTTACTTTAATTTGAATATTTCTGTTATCTAAATAAGTTTTGTGATTTTAATTTCCACTTAGCTTTCGTTTTGATCAACTTAACTCAAAACAGCAGTTTACTGACTAGAAAATCACCAAAATTCAGATGTTATGTTATTTCTTCAGTCATACTCTCCACTGAGACAAAAATTTCAGCATCAGCGGCTTTAGTGATTTCCATTCTTTCGAGTTAAATATGCGGGATTTATGAATTGAAAACAAGGTCTTATCATGGACCAGCATTAGCTTGACAGCTTATCAATATCAATGAGTACTGTATAACAGTTTCCTCCTAAGATGGGTTGCGTACCCAAAATTGTGTATTGTACCTAGACAGAGATTACCTCATTATAATAAATGTTTTTGTATTTCTGAGTGAATGAAAAACAAAACAATATTTTTTACTGACGTTTCGCTATTGAATGCTAATAGCTTTAAGAGATTACCTCACCTCACCTTATGAACATTACCACTAGCTCAAACTTGAGGCATTCACTTTTATGACTCCTGTCAATTTACCATATTTTGTGACTATCACCAGAAGCAGTTTCTTGTATGAACAACGAAACCAGATATTCCTAACTAACACCTAATTCCAACGGTGGTATACTTCAACTAGGTATAAAATAGGGAGTGTTCTCCAGTAGGTTCTGTTCCCTTGTCTGAGTGGCAATGCGCTTGTAGAGGAGTCTAATGATCTATTTCTGGGTGTGGTAAGGAGTATTTAGTTTACTGCTGAAAAGTAACAAGTTGTGACTAGACATATGTTCAGTGCCATTCATCTCTCATGAGATTCATAGGTTATATTAACTCTCTATGAAATGCAGCTTTAAATCAAAGAATGGTTAATTTTTTATGATTGATGTATTACCAAAATACTCAACTTGTTTCTTTAGTGGTCATTGTATCCATTGTTTTTTGTGTATTCCTTTCCCTAATCATTATTCAAAAATCTTTCTGAACACTGCCAGGACGTTGGAATCACTTCGTATTTTAACAGTGCATGTTCACTGATAGCTGTAAGAAAGTTGCAAATGTTGCATTGTGAAAATAAATAAAGCGGAATTCGTGAGACAGAAAGTACATTTTGGTAACGCATGCATATTGAAATGCTGAATGCATTTATGCACTTTCACTATCTTTTTTAAACCCGCATAATCTAAAGGCTTTACTTTTTTCCCCTTAAAATTGTTTCAGCCATGTGCAGAATGTCTGAATAACATAAAATTTGGCGAGTTTTGTGTTCGAGTTCGACCAGAACATCGTGCCGTTGAAGCAGTTTCTGGTGCTCCATCTAGTGATGCTAAGGATTTCGCACCAGCTTGGCATTTAGAATGCTTTCGATGTGGAACATGCAGCGAACAATTAGTTGATTATTGCTATGCTTGGTCGGGTGGTCGTCCTTATTGCTTGCGACACTATGGTCAACTAATCAGACCACGGTGTGCAACATGTGATCATGTGAGTATACTTCCCTTTTTAAAAATATCTACACAGAAATGAAATCTAGATTTTTAAGATTACACTAATTGCAGGGGGATTCTGATCGGTAGTGCTTGAGATCTTTTTTCCTAAACATAATGAACACTCCAATATTTATTCGATTAACTATTAAGTAATAAATTTTAGTTTCGAACTCTCTTGCGTTACGGTGCTTACAGTGGGTGGGTAGTTTTCACGAAAATTGACCCTATAACTCCTACATTTGGAACTGTACATCAATGCAGAAATGAATATGGCGTTTTCTAGCTAATTTTCTGGCGATGCCATGTCTAAGTATAAAGCATAAAGTAGGTTACTAGGTAAAGAATATTAAGTTAGGTGGAATCGAAAGTATTCAGTTAAAAACGTTGGCAAACAGTGATAATACTAATTTAAACAAAGAGATCTAAAAAATAGTTGCATCACAAAACTACGTTAAATGTTTTTAAACTTATCAAAAATTGAATGTCATGGATCCACAAATATATAGCCTAAAGAGGAACTCTGTAGTATGACTTCTATTAAATAAATTAAGAGAATGATTATAGTTTCTAAACTTGTTTTAATACACTACAATATTACTTAACGTAATACCAACATGTTTAAAAGCCGTGGCTGGTCCTTCGACTAAATACATTTTTTTTGTCTTGATAATTGCTAACCTCCTTTTAGGACTTTTTTGTAAGTTAGTTAGTTAAACTGCTGCAAGCCATTTCGACTCTCCACATTGTTCAGCTAACAACACAAGCGCTCTACTTCATAAACTATAATTAAATCTCCACATGACAGCATAAATGGAGAGTATATTTGCTAATTTCATGAACCGTGGAAGGATACGTTTCATCAAATCTCAAAAGCAGGCTGATGATTTGTCTGTTCTTCATATTATTTCAACCAATCATGATTCGTAATCACCATTCGACTACTGACTAATAGATTTTCTTACTGGATGACCTTAAACTTTATCGCTCGATTTAATGTCAACTCATAGACCTTGAGGTTCATCGTATGTCTAACCAGGAAATTACCAATCGAATTTTCATTGGTTTATTAGCTGACATGTCTTCCACTGCATACTTGCACAACGTGTGTCACGTTTTTAATATATTTATGTCTGTCATACTATAGTGAAGCTATTGGTCTAGTTTTTAAGGATTTATATTTGTAGTTGCCTGATGATGATGCAGCTGAGACACACCTGGTGTTTATCGCTTATTGGTTTAAATTTGTGACCACTGCTACTTATATCTGTGGTTGCATTTAGAGATTAAACTTTTCGTTCACGCCTTAGCTTATTTTCTCGGAGGAATACACTAGAGCTATGGATCAAGAGCATCACACGGGTCATTTCGCTTGCCGCAGTTGCGACGCTTCACTAACGGGACAGCGTTATATACTACGCGATGATGAACCTCATTGTTTGGGTTGTTACGAAGCCAAGTTTGCAAATACATGTGAGCAGTGCAAAGAAAAGATTGGCTGTGATTCTAAGGTGAGTAGTTTTTCCCATGTATTTTTATTGTTGTGCACTTCATGATAATACACAGTGAATGATGTAGTAAGGTTTTTTAAAGTTTTCTCCGTCTCCATATACTGCTTTAACAGTCACTAATTTGTTACACACCACAGTTAATATTAAAGTGGTTGAAATGGATTGTATAGCATTAAAAAAAAATTTTTTTTACCCTTTGTAATATATAATGGTAGTAGCAGGATTAATTTAAATTCTTATGGTTACTTTTACCTACAAAAGAAAAGCATATCGTAGTCGATAAGTGGAAATGCGTTTTACTCAGATATGTAGTTCTTGTGTAACCTTGGTTTTTGATAAGGTGATCATATCCTCAAAGGCACTTAAACGGAATTAATCATTAACTACGAAGGATTAGAAGATGGTACTGACATTTTGTTGTGGAAATTATTTTCGGTCCAAGAGTTTCACTCTATCTCAATCCTTAGTTTTTCGAGCGCTTCTATCATCAATACACTTTTCCTGGCATAGAATACTGGCCACTTTGTGAGCATTTAGTGCAACCTTTATAAATTAGGTACTGAATTCGACTGAATACGACCGAGCATTACTACTTTGGCACTAAAGTAACAATGTTAGGTATATATAAAACGACTTCTACATTAATGTCTTGCTTATACGGAATGATAGTGGTAAAAAATTCCGTTCACTTATTCTAAGAGTCGAATCTAAATTGACAGTGCACAGTTTGAGTCGAATGGTCATAATTGTTGCGACTCTTATTCGACATGAAGGCCATAAAACATTTATGGAGATATCCTAGGTATTTGCCTCTTCTACTTAATGATTACGGTTGAATATTAAGACTATTGATCTCACCAGCGATTCTATAAGTATTCAAAATTCATTCTGTATATTGAGCAGAGAAATCACCGGATATGATTATGTAAGCTATTCGCTTGTGGTGTCTTTATAATCCTAATATGTAGAGTCTGTATCACTGGATGAGAAGTACATTCACACAATTCTTGCGTGTCATACTCCGATTTCAGAATAAATTTTTTACACACGAAAGTATTTGCAATGGTGTGTGGTGGGAAGCTGAGTGCCTCCTCCAAAAATTTTCAACCGTATTTCCCAAATTATACTTGTCTAAAATCTCATGCCCCCTTCTTCAAGTAGACTGTTGGTTGGAATACCGGTGATTCCCTTTTATCTGTAGACCTTCAAAGTGCTTTCAGACTTTAGAACATAGTAATTATGATAATAATAGTAACAATTGGATAAACTAATTTAGCAGTATGTACATATAGTGTATGTAAAACGTTTACAGTAACAAATGCCTCGTATGCATGATTATAAGGATCTGTTGAAGTTGTAAGTTAATTCAGGTTTTCCTGTAATCTGGCAGTCAATAGCTTGTTATGAATTAAAAATATTAATTTCCACCACAGAATTACTTTTGTGTATGATCAAGCATAATTATTTTCTTAACAGGAAGAGTTATTAGCCGTATAAGCCCACTATTTGTTTTCTTGTATTACATGCCTACTTAGAGCAACAGTCTTATATTTGTTGCACATCTCTCAGAAAACCACTTTGTAAGCAACTTATGTTTTTACTGTGCTCAAAACATAGACTTCTAATCATTGATTTTTTCTGTGTTTTCATTACTAGTAGTTATTTCTCAGGTTGTGACAGCAATCAATGTAGCTTATAATGTTATGTCAAAGTCTGATGCAAAATTCTTTTGCATTCTTGTGTGCTGATTGTACATAACTGTTAGGGTGGTCTAAAACCAGAGGTTGGGATCACATCACTTGTCCGTGATATGTCGGAGTCTACACGGAACGCAGTGTATATGTCTTCTAATCAATCGAATGTTAGATTTCATCCAATTTGTTCAATGCCACATGTCCTGGGTCCTGGTTGTAGCGTCGTTCAAGCCTGGCAGTGTGATACAATCAAGGCAGGTGAAAGTCTTCAAACTTCTGTTCATCATCACCTAACGCGTGTCATACCAGTGTTATCGCTTTGTATCGTCGTATTGTGCTCCTTGTGGTTTCGTGTTCGTCTTATTGAACATCAGTTTACTGTTTTCAAATTGTGTTTATTTTCTCATGCACCTCTTTTCGGTGTGTCATTTTAGAAGCTAAGTTCGTCTAATGATTATCTCCTTTTCATTAATACTGATTTAAATCGATCATAAATTTTTTTTCACCACATAACCAACTTCGGTATCTGTTTTACAGTTATTTAATTAACTCAACCACTACTTTTTGTTTTGCCCACCTCCAGATTGATGTCTTCATTAGAGTGCATGCTGAACCACAGTTAGGTTGAATTTTTGCTTTTATCGATATATTTCATGGACTCGTTGTATTTGCATTTAGGAGACTATATATTAAGTCTCCTAGGTAGATGTTTTTGTTCCACTCTGTTGTCATTTCTGACTCAGCCATTACGCTTCATAGCTTAACGTTCTTTTTATTTTCGTAGGATCTTTCATTCAAGGAAAGGCACTGGCATGAGAAGTGTTTCAAATGTTCTTCTTGTACAACTTCATTGGCAGACCGACCGTTTGCAACCAAGGAAGAACAACTTTATTGCTCTGATTGTTATGATGATCGTTTCGCCGCTCGTTGTGATGGTTGCCAAGGCGTATTTAAAGCTGGGATGAGAAAATACGAATATCGTGGACAGCAGTGGCATGAAGAATGCTTCCTGTGCGTAGAATGTAAACAACCAATTGGCGCAAAGAGTTTCATCCCTCGGGAAAATCAAGTGGTCTGTGTACCATGTTATGAGGCAAAATACGCTCAACGTTGTACTAAGTGTTCGGAAGTAAGTTTGAATTTCGTTTCTGTAATCAAAAAAGTTTTTAAAATGGAAATAGACAAAAACGTTTTGAGGTATATTGTAAAACCACGCGTTGTCGTATTTTGTGTACCATTCAATAGTTTGTGAAAAATTATATTTGTAAAATCTCAGTGATATTGAAATAATAAGTAATTCCAACGTTTCGTTCGGCAATCTGGTCCGAACTTCTTCAGGGAAATTAATCAAAATTAACATAACAGAGGTTTTATATATATAAAAGGCACATCTTTTTTAAAAACTTTGTCCAATCATGATTCATAAACACAGGTATTAACAAGTATAATAAACAAAATTGTATGAGCTGTGATCAAAATTTGACCTCGGACTAACAAATATTGGTCTACCTTTGTTAAATACTTTAAACAGAGTGTGCATGCGTGTGTGTGTAAACAGTTGTAAAACATTTCTTAACGTCTCCATAGGAAGATATAGACAGTCAGGAATTTGACCAAGTATTATTAACTAGTGATACATGTCCATTCTTATTTATTAATCAGGATTTCCTATGCATCAGCTAACATCAAACCTTCATGTCCGTTCAAACTGCCAGTACATAGAATTTTATGATTAGACGTATTTTCAAAATTATGGTGTTTAGGATTAGAGTTTAGTTTAAGCACCCTGTCGAACTTATTGCATTGTCTTCTTTCTGAATATTGAGCTGCTTTATTCGACCTACTGGGGTTGTCAGGTGACTCGACAGCTACGGATTTAGGATATGCATTCTGTTGCAGACAACGGAGAGTGAAAATACGATGATTGTGCCAGTTATACAGTTTCTTTGTTAATTTAATTCGATTGCAAAATAATTCAAATGAACTGTCGTCAAGATTTGACAGAATAGTTCTAAAATATTTGGGCGCCGAGTAAGAAGTAGACATTTGTAAAAAATTTATATTTGTAAAGTCTCAGCGAGATTGAAATGAGTAATTGCAACGTTTCGTTCGGCAATCTGGTCCGAACTTTTTTACAAATGTCTACTTCTCACTCGGCGCCCAAATATTTTAGAACTATTCGGTCAAATCTTGACGACAGTTCATTTGAATCATTCAGTAGTTGTTAACAATATCACTAAAACATATGCGGGACTCTGCTTCAAATACTAAATTTTCATACAAATTGTATCTTCTGTATAACTCTCACGTAAGCATTCTATGTTGAATGCAATGTGGTCATGAAGTAATACTGATTTCCATTTTAAGAACTCTTATTTTAACTCAAATTTAATTTAATCGCAAATTCTTATCAGGATCAAAACACATAAACTACTGTAAAATCCTTCGAAATTATCTAGAGATTCTTGTTTTGGTTTAATAGTGTCTGCAGTAGATGTAACATATGATTTTAGTAATTATACTTCTCAAGAGTAACATTTTTTGGTATAATTTGCTTGTGTTTCTTATACTGGTTATTTGTATGAACAAAAAATGGACACTGTAGCAGAGTATAGTATCATGTTGTTTTGCTTAAAAGGTGCGGCTCACAGCGATATTTTCTTATTTGTTGAATGCTCCAATCAAAATTTATTCAACTTCCGAATTAAATATTCTATAGCCCCATTCCCTTTTTATTAGTAGCAGAATCTTCCAGATATTCTAAAGCGGTTGTTTACCCATTAGATTTTAAAAATAAAATCCAATATACTCGTCCAGCAAACAAAACTTGAGCGCCGTGTGCTATATTCCAGATAAACAAATTTACGTGGAATTGACTGTATATGTAGTTGACGTGATGATTTGGCAAAAAGTTATTTTTAAGTTGTCATTTATTTCTTACATAATAGAAACACCTGTTGCTATCGCAAGCATGCAGGACTGCTCCTCGTCCTAAAGAAAATATCAAATGTGTGAATTTAATAGTCTGACAGTGCGAAAGAATATGCTTCTAGAGAGAAGCAGCAATTACTCTATATCCCTTTGGATTTTTCGATGGCTTTTCTTCTGTGCAAACTGTTTGTAATTTGTCTGTGATTCATAACTAAACATTGGGAATCGATTTGCAAATATCATTTTTTTTCACTTATCGAAGAATGTATGTTGAATTCTGTAGTCTAATAAAAATATGCAATCGAAGTTTTAATGTTGCATATTTAAAGTGCATTTAGTGTTATTTCATCAACAATCTAAATGCGTTTACAATAAGTTGTCGCTAAACTACAGGAATTGTTTTAAATGAATAATTTGCAATATCTTCAGTTGAGCTTAAGGAAAATATTTTATTCCACAGGTTTTGTGTACTTTAGATCTTCGCTAGCATTTAGGAAGCTTTTCAACGATGTTTGTTGAAATAAAATAAAGATCTAACCCGAAACAAAATTAAGAACACAGATACTGAATTTATTGAACACAAGTTATCAAAATTAAGCATTTCCTTTTTACTTTAATCCTAATTTATACACTTGTGTTACTGGGTTTTGACTGAATATAAATGAAACACTAATGCTCATATTATGGGTGTCAAACTACTTTCGTATTTAGAGATATTGTGAGCCTTCACTTTGGAACTCTGCTTCAAATAAACGTCTAATTAAGGTAGTAGTTTCCATAAATCCAGAATTGGTGACCAGTGTGTTCAATAATATTTCAACTGAATATCCGCGTTTATGTTCGTAAGGTGCTGATAGTTTTTAACTACTGATAAGTTCCTTAAGTTCTTAACATTTTAAGCATTAGCATCTTAAGCTTGCTATTACAAGGTTTTCATTTTCCATACCTTTTTTTTTCAAAACCTATACATTCCATTAGGTTATACGTCGCGGTGGAGTTACTTATAAGGGAAATCCGTGGCACAAAGAATGTTTCACTTGCACCAATTGTTCAAAACAGTTGGCAGGCTTAAAATTCACCTCCAAAGAGGAACAACCATATTGTGCAGATTGCTATGGTGATCTGTTTGCCAAAAAATGCACAAAATGCACCAAGCCAATTACAGGTAAATTTTCTGCTGTTTCTGGTTTACTTTAATATACTTTATTCCGTGTCCCGTTATTTGATCATGATGAGATTTATTATTATTTTTATTCACTTGATTTTCGAATTGAAAATGGGACTTCAACAGCATATATAAATTTCACTATGTTCTCCGTATTCGTTTTGTATTGCTGTACTTTTGCCCAGAAGCTTTCATTTTCACCTCCCTGTCACCCTTGGAAACCCAACTCTTCGCTTCCTGCTAGAGTTCTTCTCGAGGGTCTGTCTTCTCTGTCTACCCCCAATCCATCTCCGTTTGCTTGCGTATATTTGTTGGAGGGTAGGTTCTTGGTTACTTCTTTCCCAGAGTTCCTGGTTGTTTATGATTCTTTCTGTCTTTTTTACCGCTACGTTTTAAGCCGGGAAAAAGAGGGAGGGTTAGGCGTTGGACCACCGACCCTACACGGGTAATCAATCCAGTTACAAAAAATTCAAAGCATAAAGTATTAAAAAATAAACTTATTCTTCGCCGGAGTCGGAGGGACGACATGGCGCCGGGTGGTAAAAGCCTTTGAGAAGCCAGTCAACCGGTATATCTTCTTTTAATGAAAGTCAAAATAAGCATGGAAACATGGAATATCTGATAATGTTGGAACGTTGAAAGGCTGCTCGGATCGCGAAGGAGATGCAGACAATAATGGTCATAAGCCCAAATGACGACATCGAAATCCTAATGGGTGATATGAATGCCGAACTAAGAGAAAACAACAGAGGTAAAGAACTCATCATAGGTTCTCGGTGAAATGAATGAGAACGGCAAAATCTCAGACTTCTGTGCGTCTGATGACTTGATTGTATCATAATGACATATCCAATATTTAGTATACTATTTGGTGGAAACCAGTAATGTTAGAGAGTGGTACATCTAGGATTTTAATAACTGTTTCTCTTCTTCGTTCTAAAGATGCTAATTTCACAATCACTTATTGGATTTCTTGAACGAAAAAATCCATGGACCCGTGACCATACTCGACTGGGGAGTTTACATCTTGCCAAACCAACCAGTTGGTGTACACTGCGTGGTCTGCTTAAACTCATCAATGTTGCCAGTAGTTTTTTATGTTTAATATCCATCCTCAGTGTTCCAAAAGTGATTATGGTCTACAAAATTAGACCGAGTTTTTGGTCACCTAATTAGTGATTTTCTTATGAAACAACTGGGCAACTCAGTTCAGGGGTGATCCCAAAAAGAGGATTCACGTATATGTTTGTAATCACTCGATAAATAGAAATAACAATTTGTATTTTAAAATAAATTTTACCGTCAATCATTTGATATAATATGAATTTACAAGTGACTCATGCACTAAACCTGGATATCGAAATAGGAAATATGAAAAATCAAAGGTTCAAAGCTAAGTTTCAAGTCAGATTGTTGATTCAGTTTCACTGACTTGATAGAAATTTATGTGTCAGGAAGTGAACAGTATTTAGAGTATTGCAGTCTACGTTGTGGTCTTCATATTACCTAGTTACCTAAGTTGAAGTAGTTATAGGCAGTGCGAAACAGACGCAAAATTTGCTGAGGTAAAGTTCCTTATAACAATAAGCTATGTTTCCATCGAGAAAGACCTCCGAATCCTTCCAGAATGGTGATTAATTCACTGACTGGACAAATTGCATAACCTTATAAATTGACAATGCAGAAATAGTAACTCACTGTCACTTGATAGACTAAATATGAGGAATTAAACGTCAACTTAAGGACACTAAGATTTTTTATTATCGTAATATAATAAGCTGAAAGCCTAGAGAATTAATATTTTCTGATCAGTAGATACGCACATGAACAGCTTGCCTTTGACATCCAGCTAGATATAATCGTTTAGATATAATCTCAAACGAGCGGGTAGTATTGTCTTTTATTATCAATTGTTCTCTTCTTCATGCTCATAATTTTCTTGTCGGATTTAAACAACCGAATAAGAACGACATTTACAGATTCAGATGGCATTATTTTAATTCATTGGATTCTTGTCGGTTGCATTCAGTCTAAATGAGTAATTATCTAAGTGTAAATGTAAATATGCACGAAAGAACTTGTGATGTTTCAGGTGTTCGAAGTAAAAAATGGTGTATAAAATGACAGGTGTCATATATATTATTTATTTATACAATATATATGTGATTTTAAGAACAGGAAGCAAATATTATAGAGCAGAATATATGTGCTTAATTATTATTGTCACTTCAGTTGATCTTGGTGAAAGAAATGTGAAGTGGACGTTGTACAAACGACGTATGTTTATGCATAATGCACTCGCTACACAGTAAGTGTACTTTGAAACGTTAAGGGTGAATTCCACTTTGTTTTCTGACTATATAATGGATTAATGTTTAAAGAGATAAGGTTCCAACTGTTAGATTTTCTAGATATTTATTGGACACTGCATGCCATGCAGCAGATATTGAAACTAACTCGCTTCACTGAATCATTTTCAGAAGTTACACCAAACACAGCCGTGTGCTGATATTTTTTTAATTTCTGTAGCATACTAGTCTCAATATTACGAGCCTCATTTCTACTGTAAGTTAGCACCGATTGTGAAACACGAGTTATTTTTATTTTATTTTTCCAAAGATTTTCAATACGTCCCATTTTATAGCTTCGGTCTTCCTTGTACAACTATTGTAATTCTATGCAGCCCGTATATGATTGAAAGCCATAAAGCAGATGTTTCTTCCTACTGTTAGTGTAGTGTTATTTATTTACATTAAGTAAATGATCCCCCTATCTGATTGAGGAAACATTGATTTACCAAGGTGTTGTGAACGATTTTTAATATTCTTTAAAGGATCCTTGACGTCTTTCAAACAACTATTAGTGCATTATTGTATGTAGTCTAATGGAGCATACTCTTTCAATCTATCTAAAGTGGTAATTACGATCATTTAGTGATGTTTTGCGAAATTTCAAACATAGATTTATTTTGACTTGTTTGGGTTGTTCAAACAAAGTATCTCTAGAAAACCGGTCATGGACTTTTAATTCAGTGCTAGTTTCAGTATTGCTATGAGTTCGGAATTTAAACAAACCATCCGCATCATTTAGTGATTCCAGCTAATTTTAAAACCGGCAAAAACTAATCTGGATATATTTAAGCTACGGGGTCGGGGCAAAATGTTAGTGGTGAAGTGACAACCACGAAGCCTAAATTTCTGTAACCATTTGAGTTATCTGTTTATTGGCCTAACATTCCTAGGTTGTCAATATTTATGTGTACTGTATTTTTGTATAATAAGATCTGTTGTTCCCACCACCTCGAAGCAGTCTGCCTTCTTTTTTATTTGTGTGGACTCTGCGGTTCAGAAGTGATTTGAAATCCGTATTTGGTATTTCTTAAAATGAGTTGTTTGCTTCCTTCCCGTACCGAAACTTAGTTCCAATATTGTTACGAATGCCGGTCATACCAACCCATATCAAATTTCGGTTACGGTATTGAACCCAAAAGACGTTATCTTAATCCTTCATATCAGTTTTCGTCCGCTTTATGAACTGCAAAGGATAGTTTACTTACAGTTTCAGAATTTTATGGATTGATTACTGATAATAGTGATATGTACTTTCATTATTGCTGTTTCCTTATGACGTTACGATTATCGTGCTCTAAGTGGACTCAGCGTCTAAGTAGTTTAACTTTTTGATCTAGGTTGTAGACAGTCAACTCGGGGTGACTTTTTTTAGCAATCATTTTGATAAAGCTAAGCCCAGTGCATCATCTGCTTGGAATTAAATATTGTGCTCATGTAGGCATTGTATTACTACTGTAGCATGACAATCTAAAGTACTGTACTTTTGCGCAGTTTTGCATTAAAAAAATCTGTCATTAGGTCAGCTTCTGTGATGATATGTGTGGTAATGATGTTTTTCATCAGTCACAGTAAGTTTATGTGATAATCATGTAACCTCTGTTTTTGGTTAGAATAACAATATTAACTGTTGTGGTACAGTATGTGATTATATTGGCTTGTTTTGTGTTTATTACTGTTCAGCAGCTGGTGCATCTGGTGCTAATTCAGTCAATTTTGAATCCAGCTTTTCTGTAATATGCAATTAAGTTTTCTGACGTTTTTACCGATTTACAGGATTCGGAGGCTGTAAGTTTATTTCATTCGAGGACCGTCATTGGCACTCAGAATGCTTTTCGTGTGGGAAATGCAACTGCAATTTAGTCGGCAGAGGTTTTCTTACCAGTGATGATATGATCATGTGTTCAGACTGTGGACGCTAATTTCGCCAATCAAAGAAAAAATGCAAATCTAGTCAGCACCCGAATGACTTTTTCTGTCCAACGTGGTGATATCATTTGTAGCAATAAAATTGCCTTAGCCAGTTTGTATGTTTTCAACGCATTTATGACCCTAAACTAAATCAACAACACGTACCAACTGATGTAATACAGAATGATGTTTACCTAACTGATACATTTTACTATGAAATTCTATTCTAGTCTATCCTGATACTACTGACTTATTTTCCTAATTTTCTTCCACTGTCTTGTGTGGCTAAGTTTAATTTGTCTTCCTTTACACTTACTCTCAGTTCACGGCAATATTTGTGACTGAATTTTTTTAATTTTATTCTGCGCCTGCATGGCTTTCCTACCTACACTCTTTTTGTTCGTTGTTTAGCAGTAGTGTGGGCACAATTTTCTCTTTCGAGCCCATTTAGCCGCTTGTGTTGCTTAAGATTGTCGGTAGTACGTTTCTGTATACGTGAGGAACTAAGTGTTTTTCTATAAATTGTAGAATTCTGAGCTTCCAGGTTTTTCTTCTCTTTATTATCTATGCGACTGATAATGAGTACAGGCGTTTGATCGGTGTGTGTATGTGATGTACAAGGACAGTTATCCTTCCTTTACTACTGTAAGTCATGTCATCAAACTTTCACTCTTCATTATTCTGTTTCTCTTGACTTTCTGTATTCTGAACTCAAGTACGTATACACTTTACTACACATATGAATACACTGATCAATCGTCTACAAGTCCATATTGTACACTCTGAACCACTATAGGCATTTTGCAAAACTTTTTTCATTTCATTGTTTATTCAATTCAGCCACGTTGACAAATACACTCGCACATAAACAGATCATCCTTATTTAAATGTGAAAAGTAATATATTTAATTTCCAAAAGTTTCCTTTAGTTTTATGCATATGATTCGTATTAATGTAAACACTTCATAAAGATTTAGGGTATAATCTTTTCTCCCAGTGTGATTTATTCCCATTAAATTTAGACATTTTAGTTATTTCATAGCCTACTTTCAGTTCTGTTGTGGTAACACGAACATTGTAAGTGGATAACGAAATAACTGTAAAAAAGTAGTCGAAGTTTTACTAAAATTTTGGCAGATGCCTCACAGGATTACTTTGTTGACTAACGAGCAGACACGTGTGTTATACGATACATGCTATCCGCATTATGTGAAATTACGCGAAAAACTAGGTTGGTTTTAGCGTTCACTTTTTGCAACTGCAAAGTAAATAGCAGTCGAAATAGGGAAAGCAAGTAACACAAAATACTAAAGATAGATGCTATTGACTAGTTTTCAGCTACATCACAGTGTTTAAAACTTGACATCATTGTGGTCAAAAACATACGGTTTAAATGGTTTTCGGATCAAAGTGGTTAGATTACATGTAAGATATCATAACTGAGTTGGGATTAATTGATTTCGTTTTCGTTTGGTTCCACCATTTTCATTATCATATTCTTGGTGTTGTTGATCCACTGGTTACGGTACTTGCATTCAATTGCCTTAAAGGCATTTATATTTGAATATTTGACATTATGTATTCCACGTCTAACAGTCATGTTGGAATCGCAAAGTAGGTGGGTCTCAATTTGTGTGTATATTTATCAGCAGACTAGTTTGCTGAAGCTGCGAATTATGTCATTATAAGTCAAGAGTAGTGGATTCTGAGTAGGAATTAATTATCTTATAAAGCTTTCTATGATTGTTGAACTCAATACAACGACATAAATTTTTACTGTAGTTTGACTTATTTTTTTGGCAATCACCAACAGAAATTTAACCCACTTGCTATCACTGGTTTTCAAGCCTAAAAGTAGACTAATTCCAAAGTGTCACATGGAATCAGCTGTTCAAATACTAGGTTAAATTGTCATCATTCGATGTGCACTACAACGTTTTAGTGAAACTATTATACATATGTGAATAAGATTCAATTGATCTAAAATGCCCACTAGAATATTCTGTTCGATATTATGCAAACCAAAAGATCCAACAGAAAAAGGGGATAAAATTAATACCATCTACAAAATAAATTGTATGAACTGCAACAAACATTACATCGGCCAAAGTGGGCGTCCCCTTCGAATCAGAATCCAAGAACATAAATCAGCCGTGAAAAGACATGATATGGATTCTTTAGTATCAATGCATACAGACAATTATGGCCATCAATTTGATTGGGGTCATGTCAAAATCTTAAACAGAGGAAACACGAAAAGTGCCAGAGAATTCCTAGAAGCCTGGTACTCAAACGAAAATGCAATTAACAAACACGTTAATATAGATGAAATATACCAACTAATAAAAAGTAAATCAGGTGACCAGAAAGTTTAAAATCCAAGTCAATAGAAAATACATATGTAAAGATGGTTACCAGGAGACGCAATTATATCACTCATGAAGAAATTTAAATCATTTCACTTTGTGCTAAATATGGCGCTGAAGATGTTGTCCAGAAGGACGACGAAAGCTCCGCAACTAAACCAACCAGCTCATAGAACACTTATAATTGCAGAATATTCTATTTTCAATAATCAGTCTTTTGAATAAGATCCACAGATGCTTAGATTTTGGAATTTACCGCTCGCAAAATGAGTCACTTACAACTGCTTAGTTTTTTGGGACTATCCAATTGTTTAAATTCAAATGAGCACCAGATCTGGTTATACTGCACATATGAGCAGTCAGTCATTAGCGTTAAAATCAGACCTTTTAACAGTTGAGAACAGAATAAGTTTGCAAGCACGATTTTTCGAATTGACTTCGTGAAATACAATTGACAGTGAGAATATGCTGAGTTGAGATTCCCCTTTATGTATTATTCTTTTAATCCATGCAACTGATATTAGAGTTATCCCCGCCTAGTTTACTAGCTGATCATCAGACTAGAAAAGAGGGAACGTCGGTCTAGAAGCCTTATCGCTACTGAAACTCAAAAGCACACGAAAAGTGAACTTACTCTCCCCTGGAATCGGGAAAACTGCTCAATTCAAGGATGGATTATGCTGGCAGGTGAAAATGTTCGGTAAACCGGTCGACCGATATGCCTTGTGACAGAATTGAAAGTAAACATGTTCCATGTCCACAAAATATTTGAAACTTGACGAGATGGATGATTATTTGCAGAAGTCTGCACCTTCACTGATTGGAGTTAGCGTGAATAAGCACAGGATAGACAGACTAAAAGTCAGATCAGCTTGATCTCAATGTCAAGAAATTAGTGACAGCCTACTAGATATGAGGTCGAGAAGAGGAGTGCAAGAAACCTCAGAGGTCAAGATGAAAGCATTCAAAGAAGCTGAAGATAGTTCAAGTGCAGCACTCAAAAACTAAAGGGCAAATTTACAATGGATACCTTTACAGTAGTCACCAGTTGAAGTGGGAGGGGGGCAGTAAGCAACATCACAGAGGAAACCTGCATGGAAGAACACTAGAACTCTGTAAAGGTGACGTGGAAAGAAAGCTGTATTCGCATCGGTGGCACAGTGGTTAGGACTCTCGCCGACCATGCACATGGTCCGGGGTTCGATCCCCTGCCGGCGCACACCCGATATCTATGGTCGGCCTGAATTTGGGCTACCGATATCCATGCTGAAAATTCCATACTTGTACTGAAAATACGGTGTGGAATCAAGCTGTAAATCAAAATAAAAATAAATAAATAAATCTTAGCCAAGAAGGAGAGGGAAGACATCTGGATACTGACAAAAGGATATTGATACAGACTAAAGGTAAGAGACACCTTAGAATACTATATCAACCAGGCTGCTATCCGGTAAGAGGTCAGTGCAAGTAAAGCCAGTGAGTGATAATGGGCTAAATCCAGTTGGTGAAGAGGTGGAATGGAGGAAAAGCTGTACTGATTACTTCAAAGGACTCCTAAATCGTCTGAAAATGACACCAACCCTCCGATAAAATCAGAAGGGCCATAAAATACCAGAGGGACAATAGAATATATGGATCTGGCGGATGATTTGTTCCATATATATATATATATATATATATATATATATATAATTCACCTTCAAAACATGTAGATAATTTCCAGGACTTCAGTTTACCTTTACAACCATTCCTTTAAAAGCATACAAACTTCGAACATAAACTCATTTTGAGGACCCTGGACCGATCTTATTGTGATGTGGTACATTTGAACAACAAGGTCTCTTCTTCACTGCTATTTAGAGAGGAAACAGCAATACATTTTCCACAAATTAGAGGGATATTACTGTATATGGAAATAAAATAATTTTATTCAATGTATTTCATGGCTAACTTCCAAGCTGTGTCATAATCAAAGTAGAAGTAATCCGTTCAAACAGACGCATCTTTTAGGACAATAGTAGAACTTTACTCCAATGAAGATAACTGCAGTCCAAATAGTGTTTTTCCTCAACAACATAAAGATTGTACTTGCTTCAACTCAGTCGTCAGTTTATATTACGCCTTGCAGCTAACTCTACCTCATTTCAGAACTATCATCAGGCTTCATTTAGTGGAAAAGAAAGCAGACAGAACCTGGGGATGAGAAATTCTCAAGTGCTTTATTTAACAGACATAATTTTAAGTTTTTCTTCTAAATGACAGCTGCATACAGTTAACTCGGAAAATTATGTACGAATCAAATCGGGAATATGGATAAACATAATCTATGTTAGTGATTATTTAGGTGTATAACTTCCGTAACATCTAATTTTCATCGTTCAAACCTCATTACTGACTGAACCCATCCCCACCTGTGAAAACGAATGCACTTATCAGTTAATCAATGATACTCTGTAGGAAAGAGATGTTACAGTATCCTCATAAAGGATTGTAAGTAGTTAAGAAAGTATGGAAATTTCAATTGATGAAACTAACTTGCTTGAAGAAGTCAAGTCTCGTCACCTACATACCTTAAATATCAAGACTTTTTATGATACAATGTACAGTTGCTCAAACAACAACTGATTATGCAACTGACATACATCACATTAGATTTTAAGAAGTTTGCGATTATCACGGGAAGTACTGAAAACTCCAAGTGGTACTTGGAAGATATTTTGCATTCGAAACTCTTCAGAAGTCTACGTCCATAATCTCGATGATATGGGATTGTGATGGAATCAGCTTATGAAAATATATTGACAGTTAGATTTTGAGAAACAACCGGATAGTATCATGGTCTCCTTCGAATCTAATGGTACTGACTCAGTTCATCATCATATTTAGGTTACAGCGTGCTTAAAGAAAACCCAGTTGAAATCAGAGAGTTGTTTCATGCACTTAAGGCTTTAGCAAAATTGTCTTTTTATTTCTGTCTTCAACTTGATGATGGTAGTCACTAAGGGATTAGAAAACAGAAAGATTGAGCGAAGAGTTATTTACTTTTCAATTAGATCCTCATCTCTGGCTCTACTCTAATATATATCCATAGCATTTTTATTACAATACACAACAATTTACCAAACAAGTGGTGATATGTTTGTTAACAATAATTAAACAGTGCCAAAATATCAATGGGTTGATAATTAACGAAGAAAATCAATACACATTAAACAGGTAGAAATGGATAGAATAAATTAATTTTACAAGGATAACACGTAATTAAAGATGAAGTGGTCAGAATAAAAATAAAATAATTTGGACAATTATAATTTAATAGGTTTAGGGGGAGGGGGAGGGCGGCGACGTAGTCCTGTTTATGCATTGTTGTAACGATGGCCACGGTAATGAAAGTGGCTGTACAAATTTCTTCTGAACAAACGGTCTCAAACCTTGAGCGATGCTTTCGGAACACAATTTCTTGTACTTAGTCATATGAAGGTAGTTCTACAACGTTTGGTCGTTTTCATAATTTAAATATGTTTTATTTCGGAATTTTATTTTTTTTTGCCTGCTACCTAATTATTCCTGTTACATGTACCGGGTATTGATTCTCTGCAAACAGTTTTTCCAGTGAATCTCTCTTTGTATTTCTACTTAACTATATCGGATTTCAGTGGAGACAGCCTATCGAACCTGATTATGTGTCAGTGCATGTGTGGCATTCACACAACTTTTTTCTACTCTACTTATCTTGCTGTGTAGTATAACATTTCATATTTCATATTAATTTCTTTTCCTCATATCCTGCCTAAATCTTAGTGACTGATTAATTTTATCTATATAAATGAAATGGGGAATAAAATTACCTGTTTTCCTGATTTATTCAAAGCATCCAAATCTTGTAGTAATGAGCTTGGGCGTGAATGAGTGTAACACCCGTCAGCTGTTCATATCCCTTCGATCTGGCTAGCAAGCACCGCTGTTTTACACGAGTTATTTCGAACTAGTTATATCAATCACTAGTGTATGCCTTCACACGATTTGCTCACTTATAGTATCTGGATAAACAAGGATCAGTCCGAGACATTTGGAACAACCCACCTACCAAGGAATACGAAGCTGCATAGAAGGCTGTCTGATATGATATGATGACTGTATCACTAGGACACCCATTGTGTATTGCATCACATCAAATAAAATACCAATACAGTGACTATTCTCTACCAGTGTAACTAACCATATATTTCAATGATAATTTAATATTAAGCTATTTAAAAAAAAATAAAAAGGGATGACAACGAATGAATAACTAGGCATAAAATTTTCCAGCTGTCAAAACAGATGAATTCACATATTAAGCAAAACAGTAAATTACTCAGTCTAAAAACAATAAGGGATGAGCATCACTCAGAAGATGATTTGCAAGCTTTTGTAATCTTTAAACTATCAGTGAATTTGAAGCGGAGTGAATAACTATCAATTTGAAATGTGTTTTTTGTTTTTTACTAGCACTCTAGAGTTCATATCATTTTAACTCACCATACTGACTACATATTTAAACCACAAGATTTGTAATTACACATGAATAGAAATCAGTCAGTGTCTTAATATTCACAATCATTAGTTATTTTTTTTTCACTTTAAAATATTACCAATACAATGATGACTAAAAAAAATAAAAGGAGGTAATTCAGTAAATCACTGACTACTTATGAAATTCCATTATGGGTAAATTTTATTTTGATAGAGTCTCACAGTGTTATACAGTAATATTTACTGATGACGTTTCGAGCACAATTTATTGCTCATAATCATATGATTAACACTTTGAGACTCTATCAAAATAAAATTTACCCATAATGGAATTACACTCTACCACAGTGCCCAAGTTTTATTCTTATATCAATGATACTTATGAAATTACCCTGCGGAACACGAATCACTCTTTCCTCTTATATAAAAACACACCTACAGAAGATAATAGATAACTTCGGGTTCTACAAGAGATACGTGGACGATACTTTTATTATCGCCAATAATGAGGAAAACTTGGAGAACATAATGGACTTCGTCAACAGTTGCCATCCAGCAATCCAGTTCACACTAGAGAAGGAGTCCAACGCAACAATATCTTTTCTGGACGTGCAACTAGCAAGACGCGAACAAGATGGGACACTCAAAAGATCCATTCATAGAAAACCGACATGGAATGGACAACTCATCGGCTTTCACAGATGGGTGCCTCTATATACAAAACGAAATCTAATCCTCTCACTGACTCACAGAATCCACAACATTTGCAGTCCGGAAACTATAGAAGAGGAGCTGAAGACCCTGAAAAGAATCCTCCTTGAAAACGGTTACCCGGAACGTTTCATCACAAAAGCTATGAAGCCCAAAACACAAAAACCGTCCATGCTTACTGCTCCCAAGGAACTTCTCGATTTGAATCTACAATTCAACGGAGATTCTTCAGCAGAAATACTGAGAAACCGCCTGTGCCATTCACTGAAGAAAACCTTCTTCGCAGCTGAACTACGACTGACGTTCTCCACGAGACCAATGATTCGCACGAACGTGAAGGATAAACTTCCACTGGGGGCCTCATCAATGTGCATCTACCAATTCACCTGGTCATGTGGAGCTAGGTATGTCGGCCGTACCCAGCGTTTGCTATCCAAACGAATCAGCGAACACTTACCTTCATGGTTTTATAAAGGAGAAAGAAGATCCCCCCTCCACAGCTCTATCCTAGAACACTTGATCGAATCCGGACACCAAGCAAACCCACAAAACAACTTCTCAGTTATCTACACAATACGTGGGAATCTTGCCAAAAGAGTACGAATTAAACTTCTTCAAACTGCAGAAGCAATGGCAATTCACATATTGAATTCTGAACTCTGCATACAAAAGAAGTTTGTTCAGTCACTAAATCTACAATGGTCCTGATCTTTCTTAACACCAAATACGTAATTTTGTCTTACCTCTTTCTTCTTTGTTTGTCTGTTTTTTAATTGCATTATTTTCTACCCCCACCCTCTATTAAATCTCTACCCTCATGACGACTGCTGCTAACTCCATTTTCGTTTATTTTTAAGTGAATTCTACTCAGCTTATTAACTTAACTCTCATTCATTTTCAAGTGAATTCTACCCACATTATTATTGACTTGACTCTCATTCATCTTTCATTGAACCCTATCAATTAGATTACGTCACCCAACCTACTTTTGTAACTTTATTTTAGTTTCTAACCGATTAACGCCTTCTAAATTATGTAATTTGTTGTCAAAAATTAACAATTGCATTAACACATCTTTGGAAATATTCGTTTTGTTGCCAAGATAAATTACTGTAAATTTGCGGTTTGTACAGCTTGAGAATGATATCGCTGAAAAGAGTAACTCTTTGCCGAACGCCTTTTCTTTTCTATGACAAAAACAACTTTATCATACTGCTGTAACAAATGGAGGTAAGCACCACCGAGTAATTCAGTGATTCCGACCAATGATTACGAATGTTTCAGTATGACGACGAGTACCAGTTTGAACCTAATTACTTTGATTGAACACTAGTAACCAGCGTGATGTGTCTAGTCCAGCCGATTGCCTACAACCATCTAATATCACCAAATCAATGTGCACCGTGATGGTGGGCTACCTAGAATGGCGGCCACATTGAAAACTTGACTGCACTAAACAAAGCACTAGACACATTACACGAGTTACTAGTATCCAATCAAAGTATCCAGTACAGTCCTACAAGAAGTCAATCGCGAGGCCAAATAACTCAGTGGTAGTGTCTCCGTCTGCAGCACTGGGTGATGCGGGTTCGAATCTCAGAAGGGACATGAACTCCTTCAAGGTTGCAGATCCTCCTTGCTGATGAGTGCCAACTAGCACGAAACCTAGGTCGAAGGCTTCCTTCCGATTGGCTCCAACCATCTAATATAGACTTTGTTAGTTTAACAAGGGTAGCGGAAGAAGTAACGATGAGTATGGTTATGGAACTTAAGGCGTGACGACAATTACTCACCTACAATAAAGTTCAGGACGAAAATAAATAAAGTGGTTAACAAGTCCTGCTTGACTTATGCGTATCATTTGTCAGTACTCATCAGCGAGACATTCTGCAATCCATGTCAAATCAGTACTTCTCCACTGTTAGATATTTTGTAGAATCCAAATCAGATAGAAGTCTCATGTTAGATGAGCTTATTTTATATAATACCGTGATACAGCATTAATAACTGGATGATGTCTCCAGCATAATTTATCGCTCATAATCACATCAGTGTGTTTACACGGCTTCATAATTTGCTTTATATAGTCTTTATCTTCCCCCTGTTATTCATCGTAATTCTCCGTATATCGAGTATTGGTGCTGCATCACTTCCATTGCAAGTGTTTAGTGGTGATTTGATGAACTAAGATTCGGTGATTAATCTTTTTCTCAAACTATCTACATTACTTGTCAATACTTTTATCCTGTCCTACCCTGCTGTGTGAATCCATACGAGTGGATGCATTGAAATGATTGAGTCTGCCTTCTAGGTTACTTAACTTATCGGGGTCATTCGTTCTAACTCTACTTAAATTCCTAAGTCCCGAACAGCTAACTCACCCTAATCTACTAGCATGACCCATTTAATTGACCTTACAGTCATTACATGGCATTTGGTAAATTATATTACTTTTCCTAATTAGATCTGTCTGGTAGTTAGACCCACAAAGTCTGTCTCAGATTGAGTTGATTGCTGCTCTCATTAAGAATCCTGTGTAGGGCTTCTGATGTTCCTTCTTTAATATAATGCAGTATTATTGGCGGTTTTCAGCTTAGCCTTATTCAAGTAGACTAAAATATTGGCCAGAAACTGTATAAAATGCTTTACTCTTATAACCCCAAAAATACTGCTGATTCCAGGAAGACTATTGATTAAAATATGTCTTAAACTCTCTCCTGCCTTTTTTTGTCTAATCATTCTATGTGCTGCCATTTATACAAGATACCTTTGTTTTCTGCTTGACCTATCGCCTATTTTGGGATTTGGAAATTATCACTACCAGGTGTGGCCCAATTTTTAGTACTGATATTTCTCATTCTTGAGAAAAATGTAGACGTGGGTTGTGTAGGTCTGCAAAGTGTATCGGTTAAGGTCAGTAGAGGACAACGTGACCTACTGACGGGTGCAACTATCTACGGCTAATCAAATGAATTCAAGCACTGACAACACATCATTTATCTATTATTTCTCTTTGTTCTCTCCTAGGCATATGAAGAAGAAAGTTAGTGAGAATTTTTATATTGGAAAGACTTAATATAAATGCTCATTTATGTGCTGTTCATTAAGCATAACGTTTTCAGTATCATTTAAGACTCAAGCCACATTTAGTGCATCTGTGGCACAGGAGTTAGGACGCTTACCAACCAAGCATATGGTCTGGGGTTCGATCCTCGGCCGACGCACACCTGATACCAATGGTCAGCCTGCTAAATTTGGGCTACCGATATCAAATGCTGAAAATTCCATTCCTGTACCAAAATACTGTTTGGAATCAAGCTATAATAAAGAAAATTTTTTTTAAATGAATAACTCTTTGTCACTGCAATGAAAATTGTTCAGGTTATTGCTGTTCTTCCTCTTCATCAGACTACAATTCATCTTCAGCACATGATTTCTAAGGCACCAATTCTAATGAGTTATCTTCGTGCATTTCTGGAAGCTGTTATTGACTCACTAAATGACAAAATGCTAGTTAGTTGACATTTTCCGTCCTGAATGGCTTGTTACTGGAAATACATTTTTCAGCTGTTAATACTAATCGCATTTTTTCTTATTAGTTCCCCTCTTTGTCTTATGCAACGGAAGTTTTGATGTCCATTCAACTAGTGTCATATTCACTAAAAGCAAGGTTGAATTCCGTACAGTATGATTCTAGTGGTACCTTTTTGAACTTACTTTTCAGGCCGCATTTCTGGAATGCGTTTTACTGTTTGGAATTGATACATCCTCAATTATTAGTGTTCTTGTGATTTTACTTCAATAAGCTCAAGTTTCTATCTGTTTGACTCACTGTAATAACTGTTGTCATTCTCCTTTTGATTTGTAGTCGTTAATGCATCTGGGGATGTAAAACATGTTTCATTTTTCGGCTGCCTCGTGTTATCCTGTAGGTGTCATCCTTTTTCCACCTCAGGCTTTAATCCTTATCTTGATAGAGTATTTGAATTGAGAGATTGCCTCCATAATATATCTGTAATAAGCTTAGAAAGAGTATGCCAATCTTCATGTTAACTGATCATCACCCACTAATCTGAATGTCATAATTTCGGGAATTCCGCTGCTACCTTTCAAGTGATTCGCTTCAAGATTTTTAATAGTTCTCCTAGTTAAAGTTAGAAATTTAATATATATTGAGATTTCACATGAAACTGCTTTATTGCCATTTTATGTTCGCCTACACGTTTAACATTGTGTTTATCACACTTCTTCTCGTCTATTCTGTAGAATAAATTCAACCATTTTAACTTAAGTAATAGACTTCGTGTGTTGTGTTCTTTTTTTACTCGTTAATTCTCCTTTCTCGTTGCATATTTTTTTAGCTGGCATTGTGTGCGTGCGTGCGTGCGTGTGTGTGTGTGACCATTTTTAGCATCATTCCTTTTTATAGTTTAATCCCTTCTTAAAAATGATAGATAATTTAAATGAGTGCATGCTGGGAATTTTATGCTCTATGCATAAACATCATATTCATGTAGTCTATTACTGCTTTTGTTGGTATAAATTTAATTACCATTATCATTAGTAATAGTATTATAAGCAATCTTATTGATCATTTGCTTGCTTTGCTGTTAACATCGCCATACATTTCTGAGGATATTGCATGAATGCCACCCACTTGCCTCAAATTTCACCTATTAGGTAGTTGCAGTTCTGACAATGTGAAGTCCATGATGTCGTGTGAGTAACTAACTGACTGATAAATTTAAAAGCTGACAAGTACTTACATTAGTTAACTCCACAGGTAACCAAGAAATCACTCCAGTTGACAGGAATATTCTGGCGTACAGAAAGCACTTAACGATGTGGGATAGATTGATTAACTGACGAATTTCATCGTTATGAAGATAGTGAAAAAATGGTGGAGCATGTCCGGTGAAAATCCATTTCTTTGATTAGCATCTCTAAGATATCAACTAGGTAAGCTACACTTTTTCCTATGGGTCTGATGAAAACTTAAAGGCTCTATGGACTGGTGCCAGTTCTTTCTTTCTCGGTTTTTCTCCAGCCTAATCCACCTTTAAGTAGAATTTCCTACCCCCTTGGAAGAGGCATTAGTTCTTCATAGTAACATCCATAGCTGGCATTTCAGTAGCTGAGGGCCTGCTACTTCACTGTCACACCTTTTTCCCTACATAACATTCCATGTCTAGCCATAAACGACTGGTTCTCTAGTTTTACCATACGCAAGAAGACCCAGAAAAACACCGTGTCAAATACACAGAAGGCCATCATGCAGTACATTAGTCGCCTGAGAGTCTATCCAGCGTCTCTCAGGAGATAAAAAAGAACCAAATTGACCGATAGCAAGTAGAATGTATTCGTCCAGACCAAGATTTCATCAATAGATATTCTGTCAAAGCTGATTAAGCTTCTCGAGTAGATTAAGTTTCCAGCGAAGTCAACCATTTCATTGAAGATTTCACCTCGAATCTTTTTCACACTTCAGACTTACACTATCATAAATACGTTTAAGTTTTCAATTAAAACGTTTTATTCTCAATCACTGATGCCTTTAGTGATTAACAGAAAGCGTCTACTTTCACAGTCTGACAGTATAGCTGCTAGAAATTGATCTGCTATCAAAGTTATGTCCTACCGGCAGCCAGTCGAAATGAAACAAGCTACTGCAGACGCATAGTTTTATCCGACGAACAAACTCCATCTTTGTGATTTAAAAGAAATGCTTCACATTTATCCCAGATTTTTAGTATATACTTTATTCAAATATTAGTTTTACAGTGAGCTATGGGTATGACCACCGTTTCATTTCTCAGGTCTAGGCGTTTGAACATAAGATTCCGGAATAGTTTACCAAAAGTCAGTTGCTGCTCACCAAAATATAAGCACACTTTGTCTTATAAATCTGTCCCGTGGAATTCATATTCGTTTTAACAAACTGGACGATGACAGATGACTCCATGGAACAACGTTCATTCGACAACGAAAATCTTGAAAATTTAAATATATTGAACAGATTAAGGAAAAAGTGGAATGTTGCTACGTTTTTTGGAAATTTTTAGTTTTATATAGAGTCTTTGTTGGACCACATTTAGTTCAGTTAATGCAGATCACTCCGATCATCAGTTAGGATGCCATCCATTCAGCTATCCATTTTGAACTTGAGAAAGAATGAATCTTAAACATTTCAAAGGCTGACTCCTATTAAAAGACGCTTATGTCCACCTCTATGTGCATATACTCATTCACAAGCTCCTGTGGAGCTGAACACTACCCAGTTTGGTTAATGAAAGGTGAGCTAAGGACGACAAAGTCTTCAATCTGTGAACCCCTTCTGGAGTCAGGTCATTCAGCCCCACATGATTTATCCTTTAAAGTCGTCTACAGGACTAAATCCAATCACTCCAAAAACTTACGTTTTCTCCTCTTATGCATGGCCGAAGCTCTAGCTATACATTGACAAAAACCTAAATTATGTGTATTCAGAAACGTTTTGTCAAACTCCTTTCTTTACCTTGGTCTTAGTAACGTTCTTTTATTTTATTCTATTTCACAACTTGAATTCATTCCATTTTATTTCATCTTCGCTGTCTTTATTGTTACCATCATCATACTCTTAATTTTCTAGACAACAATTGACCTACAATTTTAAAATCTTTATGCCAGTTCACTTATTAAGTACTCCTTAAAAGTTTTGTAATTCATTCACTTCGACTCTACGGCCTTAGTACATAGTTTTAATTATCTTTATTCTTATCGTAATGCATATTGACTGAGCAATTTCTAGTGCCATCTAATGCCTTCTTTTTCCCTAATATAAATACAACTGTACCGCTTGATAATGAAGTCGCTGAAAAGAGATATTTCTTCACTGAACAAAGTAAACTGTGTTTTTCCTTATTAAGAAAGACATAAAACAAGAATTAAGCATATCGATAACTTTTATCCTCACTCTTCGAGATTGGCTATTAAGCCAATAAATCTAAATCACTGGCGGAAGGCAGATTGCCGACAGCCGTTGAACATCAGTTTAAAGCGCACCTACCCAACTTGAAGATGACAGGATTCAGATAGAATGAATACATTATAACTGTGTATGAAGATCAGACATAATTAATTTAAACTATTGTAGCCAGAGATTATCTAAAAACGTATCAGTCACTTTCTCTTACTTGTAGCTGAACCCATTAGCGGTGTATCCTGCCTGATTCAGATTTGATGACAGGATTAAATCAAACAAACTGAACTGTGAAATGTTTGTATCATCACTGTTGTTTCATGTAGTTAGTAGTGAGTGTAAATTTACGTTTTTTTATGCTGCTCAGTAGTGTGCACCATTCATCCTAAAACGTGAGCATTTGAGGCTCACAATCACTGACTGTGAGTTCTTGAATAATTAGTTCACAAATTATTATAAAACCGAATTTGAATTTTAAACGAGTTAAGCATTCTCTGAGAAACCCGATTTTACTAATTAGCTTTTCCATCTCAATCTCAGCATCAACATAACCGAAGTCATTTGACCAATTCTTTTAATTTAAAGCTGTAAGATGACAGACTTTCACTCCCACTGGTTGGCAGCAAACAACAGTTCTTCGTTATCCAGTATTTTTGTTATCGTCGATTCTCCAAATCAGCGTCATTAGTGTCAATACATTCAGAGAAAACAGAATCTTCAGTACTGCTGATATAACATTCGATTTAGTCTAAATCAGTTCAGCGAAGAGTCTCTTTTCGGCGAATTCATTCACTTAGCTGTACAGTCGCAAATATGTACAATTAATTGTGTATGTGTGTGTGCACATTAGGTTTGTCAAAATCAAAATAACAGTTAGTGTGGGTTGTTGATTACATCATCAAAATAATAGAGAAATTAAAATGTGTGATTAATAATCAAAGTTGTAACTAAGTGGGGTGAAGATTGGTAAGATGTGAGTAGGGTTACGTAATATAGACATGTTTAGAAAGAATAGATGTTAGTGAAGGAGTATGGAAACAATTATGAAAATAAACTCGATAATAGGTGAAAAGATTGAATGGGTTAGTTACTAAAAATTATTATACGAAAATTGCAAAAAAAACGATTTGATAACAAAATGTTGATGACAGATAAACTTGAAATTAAACCCACAGTAGTAGGAGGGGGTGGAGAAGTTTCTTCTGTGTGCATAAATCAGGCTTTTCTATCCAAATCGCTAAGGCTTCGACAATACAAAGTACACGGAAGCTTGTCGATTTTGGAAGGCTTCTTTTGACTTTATAGATGACTTTGAACGACTTCTCCTTGCAAATCGAATGACCAGTGTTGAGTATATGCTAACTAATGGCGCTCCTTATTGCTCCGTTGTTACCTTTCCGTAGCCAGGCGGGATAGTTTTCTTGAACTCTTTTGGATAAAACTCACATCGAACGACCTATATACCTGGCTCCGCAAGAGCAGGTGAATTGGTAGATACACATGGAAGTGGTCAAATGCGATAGTTTATCTTTAGAGTAGTTGAAGAACAATGGCCGGGAGGAAAATGTCAGTCGTAGTGTGGCAGCGAAGAATGTCCTTCTGAGAGCAGTAGATATCCTCTTCTTCAAGGTGTCAGCAAGAAGGTCACCTTTGAAGGGTACATTCATGTAGACCATCTTATTCTGCACTGTGATGGGTTGTTCTTTGTAAGTCTTAGGCTTAATATGTTTGTCTATAAAACGGGTTGGGTAGCCATTCTCGAGCAGTGTCTTCCTTAAGAGGGCGATCTCTTCCTCTATTGATTCAGGACTGCAGACAGTTAGTTTACCTGTGAAGCTTTCATTGTGGTCCTACACAGAATAAGTAACATAAATTTTAGAAAGTAAGTCATACCCCTTTTTTCACTAACCGACTGATAGTTTTGTGATGATATTGCCACTATTTTTTCTTTGTTTAGTGTACAGCTATTTATTGCATTCATAAGTTCAGCAGACCACTAATTTAAGTGACAATTTCATGTTGCTGATTTGTCCCAACAAAATTTAAATATACTGCTGAGTTCTCAGTTAATGAGGATTTATGATAACACTGACCTGGTGGTTATACTACCTTAACATTTACCTAATCATTTAAAATGCGACCTTATATAATTTTATGCATGAAACCTGAAGACTGTTAAGAATCTTTGTGACTTATTTCAAGTTTGATCAGGGATTGATATCAGTTAGAGAACCATTGAAAACCATCTGAGAGTACTTGAAAGGTGTTTCGTCCAAGTTTTGGACTCCTCATCAGTACGCACCCACCACTGGGGTTCAGTTACAAGTCAAGTTCGTAGACCATTCAACCACTGCAACCTGTGCCAATGACCCATGAATTCTGACTCCTACCTATTCTTCGTGACTAACTGATATAATTTCTGGAAAGATTCAGCGGGAATGAGGAGCTGGTCGGTGAATTCAAAAGCGTGGAAAAGCACTTCGTGAAAGTCGAGAAGTATATATATACCTTTGAAATACAATATAACATAATATAATACAGTCTCTAGTTCGTCCTTATCTGTTTGTTACGTAGTCAATTTGAATGCCAATTTATTTCTCACTCACTCTTCTTGTTTTTCCAAAATTATGTATGCATTATGTAAGCCTAAGTTTTGCAGATATTTTTCCGCTTTAATTGTTTCAGTAATTTTCTTCATTAATTATTACCCCCCTCTTCCTTGATAAGATGATATTGTTGGATTCAAGAGTGTGAAATGTTCCCCACCGTGAGTGAAAAGTCGGTCTGAACGAAGGATATTCTATTCAGTGTATTCTCTCCATGAAACAAAATATCTGTTAAGATTACAATGACAGCCAGATATGCGGTGGAGATATTTTTTTACTTAGAGTAACAGATTAGTTATAGGGTGACAAAACAAGTAGTACTTGTATTATAAATCTACTGGGATGAATGAAATTACAAAATGTGATGAAATATGAGACACTGATGGGGATCATTCATCACTGATCTATACGAAATGGGAGAAGAAAAACTCACAGGTTGATGCTGATTAATTATTGTTACCAAACTGATCCCTCATAGACTAGGGTTATTGATAGAATGATACTTTTATTCTGTTTTTCTGATTTTAACACTTGAGTTAACTTTTTCACCTGTATTAATTAAAATATGAGCTATTATACTACTCCGTAAGGCTTTTATATAAGTGTATACAGCATTATTAAATGTTTGGAGGTAATCGGCAGGAGGCCTTGGACATACTTCTCCTCTTCGCTAGCACTCGTCAGAAAGGTGTATCTACAGTTTTCAGGGGATTCATTTCCTTTCTGAGATTTTGAACCCATGTCACCCAGTGTTACAGTCAGATGTTGGCGGTTAACCCCCTGTAGGATTGTATTGAATACTTTGATTGGACACTAGGCGGTAACTAGTGTTATGCGTTTAGTTCTTGGGCAGGTGTAGACTGAGTTTTATCAGTCCGAGGATTCTAGTCAATTGTCTTCATTCATCTAATAACCAGAATGGAGGGTGCAACGTGACGGTGAGTCACCTAGCCTGGTGGTCACATTGTAAACTTGACTGATAGAATTCCGTCAGCATCAAACAAACGAATAGGCGCATGACATTAGTAAATACCTAGTGTCCAGTCACAGTATGCACATAACATGCAAGCATATGATCAGATTGTTTGAAATGTATCTGACTAATTACACATTGTACTTTCCGGATAAATTACGTCTTCTTATTGTTTTTGTCCAAATTCATAATGGGAACTAATTGCTTCACAGTTGTTTTAGTAAGAATGAACAATTGAAGGGAGAGTATCCAATAAATTTTCTGGGAATGTTGCAAGGGTGAAATGTTTTGACTTGCACTGTCACTTCGGTCAATCAATAGATAGAATGTTCGCGGTAAAGGTTAGTCAAGCTTTCAAAATAACCAGTGTACTCCAAAACATTAATTGATTTTTGATGACTTGATTTTGTTTGTTTGCCTGTTTCTCTAATTGCTCATAATTCGTGTATTCATTCAGAACTCTCACATAATTTCGCATTCTCCACTTTCTTCCTATGTGTATCCTGAGTACAACTCAATCATCAAACTATTCATATTATTGCGTAACTTCATTTTAACAACCGTTTGTGACAACTTATCACCTTTCTTACTACACTAGTTTCATTAACACTCAGTTTTCTTGACCGTTTTCGTATTACGTAACTCTACCCAAAACTGACTAATTCTCACCTGTTTAGTTAAAATAACCATAATCAATTATATTTTGTTTGACAAACTCGTGTATATTTGTGATTGTACCGCTAAGAAAATGAATTCGCCAAGAAGAGACTCTTCACTGAGCTACGTATTTTGTTTCGATTAATGCCTGGATGGGGATAATTCATGAATTAATTGATCTATTTGGATGATTTCTACAGATTGAAGTATATTATATTATTATTCCATTGGGTTCCGAGTGGAACAGCACATCTCCACTTTCTTCTATTTCTTGTCATCCTCTTCAGCTGGGCACACGATTGCCCATAATCTCTCATTTCCTCCTCCCCAAACGATCTCCTTCATGTCATCCTCGCACCGATGACCCACTCGTCGCTTCCCATTTAGATTCCACTCGAGAAATCGCCTAGCACGCGATGTTATTCGACAGCCTCCTCAACGTGTGTCCAACCCATCTTCAACTTCTCTTACATACCTGTTGATCAATAGGCTCTTGGTTGGTTAGTTCCCAGCCAGGGTTTCTTGTTGCTAATTCTTTCTGGCCGGCGGGCCACTTGACCTTCAGTATGGAGCCAGCGAAGCCAAATGTTTTTAAATGTCTGCGACTTGTTGGGAATCCTTTTCGTGAATAACCTCAAGTTACCTAGCCCTACTATATTTCATTTGTTTTGTTTCCGTTCTTCCAAATGTTATTGTTTATCGACAGAAATTCAGCTTTCTTATTAATTTGTTTATGTATTTGTAAATACCATAAACACCACCACAATCATAGGTAACTTTTATAATTCATTTCCCTTTAGTCTAGATTCTGGAATATTCTCATATGTTAATTATTGAATAAACTGTGGTTTGTTTATTTAATTATGGTTTTTATGTATTTCTGTGATAAACCTTCTTAGTGCACATTTAAAAAGTTGCATCTATCCTGAAAAAAAATTATAGTTGGCCACTTATTTAACTTCTAGGCCTGATGAATTTTCATTATCTCATAACTGTGAAGAAGCCTTAAAATAAATGGGATTTCATTTCAATTCTCTGAATATCTGACCATCAGTCAATCAGTTCCTTCACTAAAATCAGTTCAGTTGTACAATTATCAATAGGATGGACAATGAATGTTCATATATTTTTTATTCCTTTAAGTTCACAATGGAACATAGGGTTTCAAGTTGGAGGCTTGAAGTTTTTGTAGCAGTGGTGATTATTTTTGCAGGATACGGTCGCTAACCTCATGCCCAACCTTCTCTCTTCACCAGTCGTATTGTTGTGAGAGCTGTCTACTAGCCAATTGGTCGACAGTAATTGAGGTCAATGTTTATGTATCAAATATTAGTCATGTTGTGGTGAGAGATGGTTGCTAGCCAAATTGGTTGACAGTAATTGAGGTCAAAGGTCAAGATGGACAGGTGAATATATAGTTAACATATAGATGAACTGACACAGCCACAAGAGATGCAAGGTTAACTTTGTGTGAGAAAACAACCAATCAACAGACGGTATTTTCTACTAACATTAACCTACAATAATGTACATCAAAATCTATAAATACGTGTTGATTTTCCGTAATAAACGTTCTGTTGCCTGGCCCTTGTCTTCTGTTGTTACAGTATTACTGGCTTAGGGAGGTAAAGGAAGAATGAGCCGGCCGGGGACCGAACCCCGGACCACTTTTGTTGTTGGCGAGCACTCTACCGCTGCGCCACCGACGCACAGTTAATAAAGTAATGCAAATAAACCTAACTAGGAGTAGTTCAGATGACATAGTGGTTTTTTCTCAAATTTTATTATCATAAAGGTGATTGCGAAATGGAATCGTTCAGTAAAGATTAGGTGGTCACAAAACAAGAGACCTGTGACGCATAACGAACGATTAGTAAACAAAGCGTATATTATAATGAGAACATATAGACATCATCATCTGATTATGACGTGACTCACCTTCAGACATACTGGAACTTCTCCACCGGTCTTTCAAATTCACTAATGTTGTGAAAAATAATCATTGCTTGTGAAAAAATTGGTGAATCACAAAAAAGATATCTCTGACATTCACCAACATATGTGTAAGAGAGAGGGAGTAATGCATCACCTTTGCACGATATTATAGATTTAATTCCTTTGCATTCAGAGTGGAACACTGGGCTACCAAATTGATCTTTGAAGTTTCAGTGGAGGTAATGTTGTCTTTTACGAGGTATGGTTGCTAGACCCTTCTCTCTTTACCAAGTCTATTACTGCCTAAGCCAGACTTAGGAGTGTATCTACCAGGAATCTGACCATGGGCCACGTGTATGACTGGCGAACTTTCTAACACTAAACCCCTGATGCTCTCTCATTTACATAATATTTGCACACATAAACGACTGCCAGCCAAATAAAGCATCTGTTTTTCGTTTTGATACAGAAGAAAAGGAAAATGAGCATCGTTTCAACGTCTTATGTTAATATGAGTAAACCTATCCAATCAGTATTTATTGTTGATCAACTTTCAGATGGAAGTAATCAGTTAAATTTAGAGTGTAATAATTACAGAATACTTCAAATGAAAATAAAAGTCAGGAGTAAGTTAGTGTAGGCTTTAAACACACCAAAAAAAACTTTGAGAAAACTGAAATCTACGAATGATTAAAAAGATCCAGCTGTTGTCTGGAGAGGTATTTACACACACACAACCACGGGATCTTTGATTTGTGTTTTTGGATCTTGATATATTTTTAGTAGTATTGTTTTCGTGAAACTGAAACTGTACATTGTGCCTGAAATTTGAGGCAGACCAACAGAAGGCTGTATTCACCTAAAATAAAGCGCTTGTTGAATTCACATCTTTTCGGAAAATCCTATTCCATAAAGTCAGAAATTGTATTAATAAGCTATTTGGATAGTGCAGCTGTGTGATTGAAAAGATTGTTTTCTCCATCCCACCCGATATATACTGGATGCGTCCACTGAAGAGTAACAGTGACTCTTTGAAATCATGTTACCGGAGAAAGCTGTATCAGCATCATTCATGATGCGAAGAAAGATCACATTATCATTTAAAATATAGAAGTGAACTATAAAGGTTACTTGTGGATTGTGAACTTCCCCTAGAAAGTCTTATATTCACACAGTGTACAAAAAGTGACTCACTTACTTTGGTAAAACATTCTTACCACCTTCAGTTTATGAATTATTTGCTCGCTCACTAGCTTGCTCTCAAACAAACAAATAAACAAACATCTTGTACATAAACAGAAAAATAACTCTGTTTACAAATGTCAAACATAAATCAACATCGTTCAGTTAAACTTCTCCATTGTTTACAAAATCAATTAATGATATGAAGGTTAGGTAGGATAAGGTGGAAAATTTTTTTCTCTAAAAATGTATTCCATCATAACATATCTGATAAGAAACTGACATTTCTATACCCCTTTAGTCAAAATAACATGAAACATCATTCTGGTAAATTCAAATAATGTTTTTATGAAGACGAATTTCGTTTTACAGGTAACACTAGTTGAAACAATCACAGTTTTGCGTCTTCAAACTGGATCGCATGCGCGCGCACGCACGCACACACACACACACACAGAGAAAGTAAAGCCAATAACTTCACACTTTACAAACAAGTACAGTTTAACTGAATAGTGTTACCATTTTGCACCATTTTCAATAAATAAATAAATAAAGTATTTGATTATCTGTCAGGAAGTTAATTAAATATTTCAGAGTTATCTTAGTAAGATTCTAACAGTTGCAGAAAGTGTCCGTGCTGGATAATGCCAGTGAATGGTGAACCTGGGTGAATAGCATTCAGACGACAAAATGTTATCCTTAGACCAGATGATGTATGTATGTATGCGGATAGCAAAGAATGAATGCGGAACCTCAAGATTGTGTAACTTGATGTTTCTATATATTATCGTATAGATTTGGCCAAAGAAATATTTTTGCGTGCCTCACCTTTCTGATGTAAGCGAAGTATGATGATTCGAAGTGGAAAACCATTATGTCAAAACCTGTGTACTGGTAGATCAACACTGAATACGTGAATTAGGTGATGAATTCAGCACTTTGCCTAGAGAAGACAAATCATCCCCAGCATCTTACGATATAATATTCTTCGATATGGAGCATTCTCGAGTACCCCACGATATTCTCTGTCATTTCCTATAAAAATTGAATTTCATCAGTTTGCATACAATTATATACTGCTAATTGATGGAGATGAGTAGTTGTGTGCCACCCACAACGCTTGACGAGGTTTTCGATTAGCACGCTACGCAGGACCAGACGGAATCCCAGCAGAGGCATTGAAAATGGACCCAGAGACATCAGCGAACTTGATGATACCACTGCTGAAGAAGGTGTGGAAAGAGGGCAAGGTACCTGCGGATTGGAAGAAAGACTACTTATTCAAACTGCCAAAGAAAGGAGACTTAAATCCATGCAAGAACTGGCGCGGTATTGTGCTCCTGTCCATCCCAAGCGAAATACTAAGCCGCACCATCCTAGAAAGAATCAAACACGCCACCCTGGATGAAAAACTTCGACTGGAACAGGCTGGATTCAGGAGAAACAAGTCATGCATCGATCAAATCGCAACACTACGGATCGTCGTTGAACAGAGGTTGGAATGGCAGTCAGCTCTCTACCTCAACTTCATTTACTTTGAAAAAGCCTTCGACAGCGTCGATCGAGAGGTGATTTGGCAACTACTTCGCTACTACGGGGTGCCACCGACAACTATACATCTCATCCAACAGCTGTACGATAATGCTGCATCCCAAGTAATCCACAACGGGAAACTTACGGAATCCTTCGAAGTGAGGACAGTAGTAAGCCAAGGCTGCCTACTATCGCCAGTGATTTTCCGGGTTGCGGTAGACTCGATAACGCGAAGGAAACACACTGGGCAAGGAGGAAGCAGGAACAAACTGGAGGATATGCGAGTAAAAAGCAACAAGTTGGCAGCAGAAGCATCAAAAATAGGCCTTCAGGTGAACATAGAGAAAACAGAGATGATGAAAATTCCTGGGCAACACCACCACCAACAACAACAGACAACAATCAGCATAAATGGGAAGAACCTGAAAGAAACAACCTCCTTTACCTACCGACTTGGAAAGCATCGTTTCAACTACAGGCGGAACTGACGAGGATATCAAAGCAAGGATCGATCGGAAAAGCAAGACAAGCTTTCACTACTCTCAAGTCTGTGTGGAGGTCAACAACACTCAGCATCAAAAATAAGATCCGGATTTTCAACTCCAATGTGAAGTCAGTGCTAGTATACGGATCAGAGACTTGCACTGCGCGTCATAAAGAGCATCTCAAACAAACTACAGACCTTCATTAACAGTTGTCTTCGCTCAATACTCAAGATCAGATGGCCATAAAAGATCAGCAACAGGGTGGGATCTCTGGGAGCGAACCAACCAGGAACCGATTGTGAAACAAATAGGCAGGAAGAAATGGAGATGGATTGGCCATGCTCTGAGAAAACCATCAAGTGACATCAGAAGCCAGACTCTCTCTCGAGTGGGACCTGAATGGGAAGCGGCGAGTTGGTCGTCAGTGTGAGGGTGATATGGAGGAGGAGGTCATGTGAAGAAAAGATGAAAGCATTCGGGCAGACGTGGGTCCAGGTGAAAACGTTGGCAGAGAACCAGACGCAATGGAGACGTGCGCTTGAAGCCCTATGTTCCTCTAGGAACTAAAGGAAACACTAATAACATAATGCCACCCACAACAACCAGTAGTGTTTACTAATCAGATAGAAGTATTCTAATCTATGGACGGTTGTTCCGCTCACTTGAAACCGAGCTCATTAGCTGTGTACTCGGTTCGACTCAGCTCAGATAGGCGAATAAGTTCAAACTACCCGATTTCTGGTTAACGCTTTTGGCGAACTGGTAATTCCACAAATCAAATTCACAAATTGCAAGTGAATTCGCAAAGGTGAAAATTCATCACAGTTTCCTTTGGAAACCGAAATTGTTCAAATTACACGCACATAATATGTGATCTATTTGATACCATAAATGGTAATCAAGAAAGAAAGCATATTTGCATAAAACTCTGTATACCAATGATTGATTGACCTTGAACTGCGTAAATTGCAAATTAATTTCCAAATTTAGTGAATTTGATTTATGAATTTCAGTAGGTTGAAAAATATTTTAAAATGCACGCGTAATCAATCAGATGATCAAAATGGTATGAAATTAGGTGAATTAGATGCATAGTGCTGGGTGTCAAGTTAGGTACCTGAATAATTTACATCGATCATCAATTTTTATTAGCCTGCCAGTAACATTCTACTATTTAATTCAACTTTAGATTTTCCCGTCGATTGATTGAACCGAAGTGCTCGATGTCAGGTTGACATGTCGGCTCCTGGATTCCACTGCTAGTCACCATCAACCAATTGACTTGAAGTCACATGACCAGACATCATCGAAGCATATGCACAAGGAGCCAACATGTCAACCTGACACCGAGCACTTCATTTCAATCAGTCAACGGGAGAATCTAAAGTTGAATTAAATAATTAATAAGACCCGTTGTACAAAAGGTGGCTGTCGTGGCCCAAGTGTTCTAGTGGATAACGCTTTGGAGTTTGAAACTATGGGTAGTGTGTTCGAGCCTCGGTGGCGAAGCCATCACTCACTGGGAAATGCAGGTACATCCAGTTGACGAGTCCAAAATAGGACGACACGCACATCCTGGATTCCACTGCTAGTCACCATCCACCAACTGACTTCAAATATTCAACTATGTTCTTTTAATATTGAAATTTTTCTACAAGTGTTTTGAACCCCTGAGTCACGAGAATACCTTCAAACTTTAATTTCAAATAACTGTATCAACTCATGCACAAAAATGATGTGTACGTGAACGGCTGTAAATTTGACATTACACTTTTAAAACTTGCCCACAGTTATACTATGCTAAAGAAGATATAAATATGAATTAGAAGGCAAAATTTAGCTTGACTGAAATTACAGGAATTATTCTACTCGACTTTCAACAACAAAAGCACTTCACTCCAAAATTCTTTTCACATTCGAGCATCCTTTACACCAGAACAAAAGGTTAAGAGCTTTGGAGAAGAGGGTATTTCAATCGAGTTACCTAGTCAAGATTAGGTGGTTATCACTTCTCACTTTTAATTCATGATACGAGCTAACTTGTATTATGGCTGCAGTTCCAAAAAACTAACTATTATCTAGTTTTGAAGATAGAAAAAGGCGATGTCCAAACCGACTGGTTCTCACTTAGAATGTAGGTGATTTTCCGTCATTGTTGCATCAATGTTTAATGGCATGTAAAACGTGGTTTGCCTGATAAACTGCATTAAAATTGTGGTAGGCAAGATGGTCAGGCGTCATAACCGAAAATTGGTCGGACACATTTACAGTACTTTAAATTAGTTTTATTTCTTTATAAAATTAAGGTCTTTCAGAGAAATCAGGATTTTGTTGTAAGTAAACTATCACTAAGCATTAAGACAGAGAGTACACGGTATCTAATCTAGTTTTTATCAGCTACCGATAAGCAAAGCAGATCGTGGTAAGCAGTTAGTTTATGAGTTTTATGCTTCAGCGTGTAAGCGAATCGCTTACTTTGAAGTAACTCATCCACTGTAAACTATTTATTTACGGTTTGTTTACACTAATGAATTGATAATAAATGGAGTGGATGAATAGTTTTGTGGAACTGTACGCTTCACGCTAATATCCCCCACACACTTGAGTAAATTTGTTTTGTTTTGTTACAAAGCTGACGTTACTATTGGAAACCACTCGGACAAATATAATGAATAGTGAGTGATATTAGCCGTGAAAGTGTTGTAAAATGAATAATATTACTAAAGGTTTGAGTTCTTTTTTTTAGTATTTGTCTACACTCTTTAACACCTGTACAGAGATTTATGCTTGTTGATATAGACAGGAATGGAATTGGTTTTCCCAGCTTATTTTCATGAATTCAAAAGAACAACAGACTAGTTGAAATTGACGCTTCATGCATTCTGTAGCATTCTGTACTTATTATACTCCTCACTTTTAGCTCAGTATTCAGATGTTCCCTTTGATGTGTTTCCCGTGCTAGGTTTTATTGCATTAGAACTGTCATCTACTAGTTTCATTTCAGCCTAATATGGCTTTACCATATCAGAAAACATTCTAGTTACCTTTCACTGAATATATTAGCTGCTCAACATAAAGGTTAAATGATTTCTGAAAAAAAATACACCCAAATTATTAGCGGTGGAACTGTTGATATGCAGTCATTTAATTTAGTCTGAATACTTTGTTAAAACGATTGCACTTGACTGCTCCTCAAGTCTGATTTATATATGTAGTTGTCTGAATTGTGTTTTAGATACTATGTGGTAACAAATTAAGTTGAAGTGAACTGTAACAGGGATTAACACAAGTGAGCTTCAAAAATACCAAACTGATACCTAACTGACGAGATTAATAAGTTCATCTAATGTCTGGATTTAAGATTTTATGACTGGAATGCTTATCACTAACCAGTTTTCTTATCTGCCTTTTTCATATCCGAGGTTATTCACACACTCGTTGAAGTTGTCAGGAAAGTTAAGTACTTGTATTGCACACAATCGGAGATGAATACGTAAATTATCATTGTCATTAAATATAATAAAATAAAAGTTACTTGTAAAATCAGTTATCTTTCTTGAATGAACGCTTTAAATCCTCAGTGTGAAATAGTCAACCAGACTATCTAGTAGTAAAGATATAGCTGTATTATCTATTTACCCATAAATTTCATTTCCCAACAAGGGTTACTTTAGATACTAGGTAAGTGTGTGAGCAATAGATGGTTGGAGGCAATCGGAACGAAGCCTTCGACCTAGGTTTCGTGCTAATCGGCATTCACCACTCACGAAGGTGTATCTGCAAGGTCGGAGGTGTAACATCCCTACTGAGATTCGAACCTGCGTCACCCAATGATGCAGTGAGAGACGTTACCACTGAGCTATTCGGATTCGCGGTTGACCTCCTGTATAACTGTATTGGAAACGTTGATTGAACACTAGTAACTAGTGTGATTTGTCTAGTTCTTTGTTACCAGTGTCCAATGAAAGTATCTAGTAGGGTGCAGCAGGTGTGAGGACAAATACTGGCTGAAAACATTAGCTAGCGGTTGTGCTATATCGTGAATTGGCAGAAGTTAGAATTCATGGACTGGCCATTGGATCGTGTCACAGTGGCTTAATGGTCTACGAGCTAGCTGGCCTTGTAACCAGAAGGTCCTGGGTTCAAACCGTGTCGGTGGGTGCGTACTGATGAAGAGTCCCGAGCACCAGGGCGAAACAGCTTTCCAGTACTCCCTGGTGGTTTTCCAATGGTTCTCTAACCAATGTCAGCTCATGATGAAATCGTGTAACCAAACAAAATCAAGTCATCAAAAATCAACAAAGCTGTTACCATGATAATAGAAGTGGTTGAGTAATTCTCTTTTGTATGCACAGCTCCAGCTTTTCTATGTGAATGACCAGAGATTCAGCGATACAAATAAGACGAAACCGTATCGCCTTTGGTAGGTTATTCTTGAGTCTGTAGATTACTTTGAAGGAGGAAGTGTTTGTTGAGATGGAATGATCAGTGTTGACCAGGTTTTCAATTGTCGCACTCCTTATGGCACCACTATCGCCTTTTTGCATCCATGCTGGATAGTGTTCTTGAATTCTCTTGGAAAGCATGCGCGTCGAACGACCAGTGTAGCTAGCTGGCTCCGCAGCAGCAGGTGAACTGATACATGTAGAAAGAGATTGTTGGGATGCGGGATCTTGTCCTTAAGGCTTCTGCAGATCAGTGGGCGACTGGAAAACACTATTCTTAGCGTTGCTGCAAAGAATTTTCTTCTCAGAGATGATGTGATCCTTCTCTTGAGAACATCTCTTGCTAAATCTCCCTTGAAATCCAAGTTTATGTAGAGTTTCTTTTCCGGTGCAAGTGAAGATTCATTCCTCCAAATTCTTGGTTTGATATTTTTGTCAATGAATCTTTGTGAGTATCCATTTTGGACGAAGATTTCTCTCAAAGGTTCTAATTCTGTTTGTAGAACATCGGGACTGCAGATGTGTCGGATGCGGGTGGCAAGAGATTCAGTTAAATTCGGCTTTTGTTGAATGGGTAACCAGCTATAGAAACTTGTTAGTTGACCGTTCCAGGTGGTTTTTCTACGGATCAATCTTCTAAAGGGCCCATCAGTTCAAATGTGTATCCTGAGTACAACCTACCAAAGGCGATACAGTTCCGTCTTATTTGTATCGCTGAATCTCTGGTCATTCACATAGAAAAGCTGGAGCTGTGCATACAGAAAAGAATTGTTCAATCACTTCTGTTATCATGTTAACAGCTTTGTTGATTTTTGATGACTTGATTTTGTTTGTTTGCCTGTTTCTCTAATTGCTTATAATTCGTGTATTCATTCAGAACTCTCACGTAATTTCGCATTCTCCACTTTATTCCTATGTGTATCCTGAGTACAACTCAATCATCAAACTATTCATATTATTGCGTAACTTCATTTTAACAACTGTTTGTGACAACTCATCACCTCTCTTACTACACTAGTTCCATTAACACCCAATTTTCTTGACCGTTTTCGTATTACGTAACTCTATCCAAAACTGACTAATTCTCACCTGTTTAGTTAAAATAACCATAACCAATTGTATTTTTCTTTTGACAAACTTAATTTACACTGCATACAAAATACCTCATCTATATTTGTGATTGTACAGCTAAGAAAATGAATTCGCCAAGAAGAGACTCTTGACTGAGCTACGTATTTTGTTTCGATTAATGCCTGGATAGAGACTACTCATAAATTAAAATATAGATTATTCACCATAAGTGTTGATGTTGACGTTCAACAGAAATGAGAAGGTAAAAGTCAGAGAAAAGCCTACTGTTTGCAGTGAGGGGATTAATGGATAGAGTGTATTTGGTTGCATGTCAGACAACCAATGAAGACTGATGCAGTGCACCTGATTTTACAGTGATAAAAAAGAATTTCTTTATGAGAAAATTTGAATATTTATTCATACTTGCATATTTGACAAGACACTGTAATCAGATATCAGTGAACAGCTGTGCATGTTCGTATAAAGGAGACAAACATTCACCTAAGGTATGAGCTCTTTTCAACTGTGAGCTTTAAGCGGAAATTTAAACAAAGTACAAACTGAAGAAAATCACGTACACTTATAACTCAAATCATGACTATATTTTTGAAATCAAACGAAGTGTTAATACTAAAGTAGGATAAACCCCTCCATAGTGCTTATGTTTCTTCTCTAAAAATCATCTTTATCAAGCAGTGGTTTTCTTCCACAGCACTTGGACTGATTAATGGTTCAGTGTTCAGTTTATGGATAATATGAAAAGGTTAAAAGTGTTACTCACTGTTTTTAACATTTTCAGCTTTCTGAAATAAATTATATTCATGCCGGATTTTGTTTATCGTAGGATATAAATGTTTGTTTACCTGTACATTTGCAGTACTGTCTACTTATGGTAATGTTTAAGTAGTACACTAGTGTCCATAATAACATAAATTAACAGCTTTACTTAATGTGAAACTGTTTTCATTACTATTATTTGTAAGCAGAATGAGAGCTAAAATACACTTTATGGACACTTGGTGCGTGGGTCCTGAACTCAATAAGGCGGCCTGCGTAAATCTTGGGCTACCAAAAACCTCCATCAGTATATTGCATATAGTGAAATATAACGTCATTTACTCTGTCGTGTATTTAAAACATTTACAACTTGCAGTTTTGCAAATTTCTACTAAACAAGAGAAAAAGAATTATGTGACTCTAAACTATAGCGGCACAAAAACGAAACTGCCTAATAAAGACCTTGACAAATCTCTATCGGCCAATAAGATGTGTCCGAGGCAGAAGTAAGTAATCTGAGGAGAGAGTTTATACAAAAGTAATGCAGTGTCAAAAAGTGATCACATAGGTTAATGTTCCCATACATGTCCCGATAAAACCTCCCAATTTATCACAGGAACCCTCATAGTCAGGTTAAAGCAATTTCTGTGCATGAATCCGTCGAGATAATATTAAATCACTGTGTTTCTTGACTCATTCACCGTTCTGATCTTCTTTTTTAGGTGACTGTACAAACTTTCGGTGGATTTTGTGCGAAACCCATCGAAGGGATTAGCGAGGTCGTCCGTATTATTGACGACGTTATGAATATCACCCAAGGATGACAGTCGGCTACCTGTTTTTCCGTTCCAATGAGTCTGTTGTCAAAGCAGCACTTGATAAGGATGAAATCTGGCACGTAATTTGTGTATAGCATCCATAATTCCGTCAACATTCTACGGATTCATCTGATTGGTTGCTCAAGGTCATTAATCCGTTCATTAGATAGTTTCGTTTTGGGCCGCTATAGTTTGGAGTCACCTCGACGGTAGCTTATCTCGGTACCCGAGATGACCGCTCCTGAGTAGTGACCTTGGTTCAAAAAATGTAATTCTAAGCTTTGTATAATTGTCACTCAACAAAGTGTCGTATATTTCTCAAAAAAGAAAAAGAATAGATATCATAATGGATCGGTCTGCGCTTCAGATCAGATAAAACTGTGTCACACGATCTACTATCAGTTAATCTTTTATTCGAAAATCCTGGACGAAGAGAAAATATCATGCAATAAACTCTGTCCATTATATAAACGTTGTTTCAGAATACAGCTATTAGTATTAACACAAAGTGTATACATGTCTAAATGTTTATTACTAGTCAAATAGGATTAGACTATTGGATATCTGGAAGTGAATAGAAGATGCGATCACCTGTTCATTATTAAAACACACAATCAACATGCAACTGGTAAAAGTGAAGTCATTTGCTTTTCCTACTGAATTCCGAACATGTGTCATCCAATGCTGGATTCGGTTATTTTCTTAATGATCTATTTACATGACGAATTATCAACTGTTAAACACAAGATAATTATCAGTGTGGATAACTAACCTCAGTCAAGAAAATGTTTGCAGTGTGATCTCTTAGATAAGTGTTACTTCATTACAATTTACTTTATAGAAAAGAAAAGGCGTTCAGCAAAGAGTTACTCTTTTCGGCGATATCATTCTCAAGCTGTACAAACCGCAAATTTATAGTAATTTTTCTTGGCAACAAAAGAAATATTTCCAAAGATGCGTTAATTCAGTTGTTAATGTTTTTGACAACAAATTACGTAATTTAGAAGGCGTTAATCGGTTAGAAACTAAAATAAAGTTACAAAAGTAGGTTGGGTGACGTAATCTAATTGATAGGGTTCAATGAAAAATGAATGAGAGTTAAGTTAATAAGCTGAGTAGAATTCACTTAAAAATAAACGAAAATGGAGTTAGCAACAGTCGTCATGAAGAAAATAACGCAATTAAGAAGCAGACAAACAAAGAAGAAAGAGGTAAGACAAAATTATGTATTTGGTGTTTAGATAGATCAGGACCATTGTAGATTTAGTGACTGAACAAACTTCTTTTGTACGCAGAGTTCAAGGTTCAATATGTGAATTGCCATTCCTTCTGCAGTTTGAAGAAGTTTAATTCGTACTCTTTTGGCAAGATTCCCACGTATTGTGTAGATAACTGAGAAGTTGTTTTGTGGGTTTGCTTGGTGTCCGGATTCGATCAAGTGTTCTAGGATAGAGCTGTGGCGGTGGGATCTTCTTTCTCCTTTATAAAACCATCAAGGTAAGTGTTCGCTGATTCGTTTGGATAGCAAACGCTGGGTACCTAGCTCCACATGAGCAGGTGAATTGGTAGATGCACATTGATGAGGCCCCCAGTGGAAGCTTATCCTCCACGTTCGTGCGAATCATTGGTTTCGTAGAAAAAGTTAGTCTGAGTTCAGCTGCAAAGAAGGTTTTCTTCAGTGAACGGCACAGGCGGTTTCTCAGTATTTCTGCTGAAGATTCTCCGTTGAATTGTAGATTCAAATAGAAATTTCTTGGGAGCAGTAAGCATGGACGGTTTTTGTGTTTTGGGCTTCATAGCTTTTGTGATGAAACGTTCCGGGTAACCGTTTTCAAGGAGGATTCTTTTCAGGGTCTTCAGCTCCTCTTCTATAGTTCCCGGACTGCAAATGTTGTGGATTATGTGGGTCAGTGAGAGGATTAGATTTCTCTTTGTATATAGAGGCACCCAACTGTGAAAGTTGGTGAGTTGTCCATTCCATGTCGGTTTTCTGTGAATGGATCTTTTGAGTGTCCCATCTTGTTCGCGTCTTGGTGGTTGCACGTCCAGAAAAGATATTGTTGCGTTGGACTCCTTCTCTAGTGTGAACTGGATTGCTGGATGGCAACTGCTGAAGAAGTCCAATATGTTCTCCAAATTTTCCTCATTATTGGCGATAATAAAAGTATCGTCCACGTATCTCTTGTAGAACCCGAAGTTATCTATTATCCTCTTTAGGTGTGTGTTTTCTAGTTTTGACATGACAATCCGCTTTGTTTAATATAAGGTGTCCACATAGGGATTAAGAGGAAAAGACATATAGATTAAATTTTCTATAGTTTGGTTTGTAAGGATTAGTTATGTTTTACGAGTTGATCACGGACTGATATCAGTTAGAGAACCATTGAAAACCAGGGAGTACTGGACAGCTGCTGTTCGAATCCCAGTGGGTGCGTACTGCCGATGATTCCCAAAAATATAGATTAAAGGTTAGGGATTCTAAGGTCTAGTCTTTTTCTAGTTAAACCATTTTGCTGCATACTGAAGATCATATATGCGGTCAACAAGAACAAGCAAAAGAGAAATCTCGGAAAGAGTCAGCCAAGAACCTTTCACCCAAGAAATATGCAGAAGGGAGTGGAGATGAATTAGACATAGCGCACCAAACCATGGCTCGAGTGAATCCAGGATGGGAATCTACGACTTGTGTGTTTGTCAGAGGATGACATATAGATCATATAAGCAGAAAATAAAAGGTTATAGGCAGCCATGGGGCCAATTAAAGAAAAGACTGCTGTGAAGACAGTTAAATGGAGATGGGCTGTTGAAGCCCTATTTTCCAACTGGAATCCAAGGGAATAATAATGAACAGGGAACATTCTTTTCGGTAACTTATTGCTCACCTTATACAATTACATGTTCATATTAATTAAGGAATAAGTGTTTGTTAACAATATTAACCTTTTTACAAAATTAAATCATTAAGATCAAAGAATCGGAGAGTTTTATACCAAAAAGATGCACGTTAGTAAATTCTTAATGGCAAACAGTTCAAGGCTTATGTGTATAAAGAGAAGCATAAAAAAAACACATTAAAATTGTCTACAATACATCCTATCAAGCCTTGTTCAAAGTGAATGTAAACAAATGCTAATGAATTATATTATAATGAGTCCTGGTGATTGATGTTTACAGTGGATTTTATTCGATCTAATTATAAAGTTCATGTGGATGAGTGTTAACATTAAGAACAGAAAGTGAAAATGAAAACTAGGGTTAAAAAAGAACGTTAGTTTGTCGGCAACCGTCGAAACTAAACTTGGTTTGGACCTCTAAATAGATAATTTATGAAAGTGTAAGATTTATTCTTACAAGCCTTAGGATACCAAGGTGATTGAAGCAAATAAACATGATTTAGAATGTATCGCATATATATATACATATATATCTATATTTATACATATATATATATAGGGAGAGAGAGAGAGAAGGAGAGAAACAGAGGGAGAGAGACGGAATGGTAGAATGCTTACCAACCGGGCATGTGATGCAAGGTCCGATCCCCAGGTAAAGCATTCCTAAACGTCGTTTAGCTAGTAGCAATCCCGGTCGCGCGTGAGCCTAGAAACACCATCCTTTAAACATAAAGCCATTGCTACTGAAATATCACGTTCAAGCTTCAAGCCCTATGTTGCATTCGGAGCGCAGAAGAATAATATAAATATATCTTCTCTCCCGACCTCACTGGCTATTACTTCTCACTAGGACTCCAGGCGACCTCGTCCAGCAACCAATCACTAGCAAGCATCAGGCTAATTCCTAATAGTTAGTTTGTAAGGATTTGATTTGTTTCAAGTTTGCCCAGTGGATGTGTACTGGTAATGAGCTCCAAATTAAGACGAAACAGCTGTGCGGTACTCCCTGCTGGTTTTCAATGGTTCTCTAACTGATATCTGTCCGACGTCAAACTTGAAAGTAATCAAATCCCTACAAAGAAACCCTTGAAAAATAAAACATTATGATTAAAACTGTTTGGACAAAGAGAAAAAGGGAACATGAAAATAAGAGGAAAAGAAACATCTGGAGTGGAGGAATTTTAGTCTAAGTTTGACCACGCTAGGAACAACTTCAAAATGTGTTCCTTTTGGATACAAATTTCTCTTTTGGTCAGTCTTATTTCAAAAGCTACAGTTATATATAGTGTGTAGAGTGGTAGAGTGCTCGCCGACCACGCAGGTGGTCCAGGGTTCGATCCCCGGCCGACGCACTCTTCCTTTGTCTTGCTAAGCCAGTAGTAAGACTGGTAAAGAGAGAAGGTTGGGCATGAGGCTAGCAACCCTATCCGGTAAAAATAATCACCACTGCTACAGAAACTTCAGGTCCCTAGCTTGAAGACCTATGTTCCACTGAGAGCTTGAAGAAATAAAAACAAACAAAAAACAGCTATAGATAGGAGATATATACAAACTTTGCGTGATAATAACGTCAGAATGTGGCATACAACCCTAAAGAATATGTTAGCTTCAATGCGATATCCTGTACCCATCAGGCGTTAGACATTTAAACGTTCCATGCATCTGATTTCTGCGTTTCTGAAGCAGGCTGGTAAATGTTCCCGAATCTATAGACGAGCCTGCCTAAAAACATGATTTATGTAACTTGGACCACAGAAATAGTTAAAACCGTACATGCATGACGAGCTAAGAATGCTTAAAACATCTTTCAATTTCAAGGAGAACATTGAACAGCTACTGGAAAATAGTAAAACATGTCCAGAGTAGAAAGTTCTTTCTGTTGCTGTGACTGAATATAATCTTCGTGGAAGTATTTCCCTTGAAATGTAATCTCTAAAGTAACAGTTTTTTCTACACAGTGGCCAGTTCATTTTTGCAACTGTTATGAACTACGTTGGCTTTTGTAAACTTATCTGAATATTTGTTTTTCCTTAGAATATTCTAGACGATGTGCAGTTCCTTCTCTACGCATTCTTTGAAGCAAATTGACCTTACCTTAAATGCTTAGCGCATGATCGAATCATGATTGTATCACGATTGATTCATCCGAAGCGAAGGTAGTGTGTTTATTGGTTTTAGGTCTCTAGCTTCCCAAATACGGTTGTTCTGATGAATCCATTCGCTGTTTTTGTTAGTTAAACGTCGAAAAAGTGTTTTCTTTCGCAGGTGTAATGAACCACTGGACGAACTTTAATGAAATGACTGGAGATCGAATCATTACGTAGATATATATCACAGACAACAAAACTGTCATTCATGTATCGGCAGTACAGTTCTGCTTTTTCTACTTCTTTATTCAACAGATCTTTTTTTTTGGTTACAGCTTGATGCCACACCGTATTTTTAGTACAAGTATGGAATTTTCAGCTTTGATATCGGTAGCCCAAATTCAGGCCGACCATAGATATCGGGTGTGCGTCGGCAGGGGATCGAACCTCGGGCCATGTGCATGGTCGGCGAGAGTCCTAACCACTGTTTGAAATATATTCCAGAAATTTTATCTTATAATTGTAAGAATCTGAATTTGTTCACACTCACTTTATGCGTATTTGTTTGTCACTTATTGAATAATGCAGAATCTGTTTTACTTTGCAAAGTGTGATTATTTACACCCTAAGGAGGAGAGTAAAACCACACAAAACGTGTCTAAAACTGTGACAAGACAGTATGACTATTTTATAAAGTTGGATTTAACGAAAATTGCACGGTTCAACACGGCAAACGATATTCAGAAACCAAGGACAAATGTACAAAATCCAGTTCCAGTAATCTGCCACCAGGATATTAGTCTATGTGTAACCATAATTATTTTAATTTTAAAGTGACTGTTATAAGTAGCCAAAATCATTTGTGGACTACTGAAAGCGAAGTAGCGCCTGACATCAAATTTCAAAACACCGAACAAATTAAAACTAATTCTGGAGTGTTTTGTTGTCGCATCCCTACAACCCATGAACAGAAGATAGTTCAGTGCTATATATATGCTGATTTACTACACTAGTGTAAACAGTCCGACTGTAATGATTAATAACTAAAGACTCAGTGAAAGTCGGGGTCACTGGAGGATTCAAGCTAAAAGCTTTTGGATTATTAAACCGGTGCTCGGTCAACTTAGCCATGATATTTAGCTGCTAACCAGGTTAAAGTACCGCGGGAATAATCATGAAATACGCTTAACTGTGAATTGTTTCTCATTTGACAGAGTACATTTCCAGAATTCAGCAGGCCACTGTTTAGATACAGGTCTTTCTTTTCATGTACATTAATCACACTAATAGCAATCTGAAAGTTCAAGACTAAAGCAGATAAGTTTGTCCTTTCATCAAAAGCCGGAATAGTTAGAAAACATCATTTGGCCGTTAACAATAACAATAAGTAAACTACAATCACATAAATTAATCTCTTTCACATACAACATATGAGAAAATAATTTTCTCCATTGGTTACTGTGTTTATTTATAACTTTGACTGACTGACTGACTCTCTGTCTCCCTTTCGCTTTCTCTCTCCCCCCTTACCTCCACTCTTTTACTCTCCTTACTAATCTTGATCTCCTTTCATCAAGGATAATGAATAAACACAACGGAATACCATAAACACAACGCCCAGAAGTTGATTACCATAAACAAACAAACAAACAAAAACAAAAAATACACAACAAAAAACAAATACATAAACAGATGAAATACATTACATGGACAACGAAATATTGTCACCATCAACAATCTCGTCACCTAAATCACTCATTCTGTAATATTCAGATTTGAGTGAAATCATAGATGGATATGTACATATGTACTTCAGAAGGGAATATTTATTATCACAGAATGCTTAATCAAACAACCGCTGTGTTAAGATGTTTTACAAAATAAAACAACTGCTATTCTTCTGCTTTATTTCCGCCTGCTATAGTTGCATTGTACTTCTAGCTGCTACAATACAAAAGAGTGAATGTGCATGTGTGTGTGTGTTTGGGAGTCACACAGGTAAATACATCCATCACATATACGAGAGGCCTTTGTTACAATGTTACAATGTGAATGTGCATGTGCCTGTGCAGTCGTGACCGCTTGTAACATGCTTGTAAACACATTGTTCTATCTTCCAGCAGCCGATAAGTTGATCACTTCAATTGTTTCACAATAGTAGTGTATATAGTGATCAGCGGTATGAACATAACAATTGAATTGTCTCCATTGTAGACCTTCTTGTTGATGCTATCAACACTATTACTGATCCGACTAAGTAGATGATCTGTTGAATCATAAAAGATATTCAGGCAACAGAGTTTCTCTCTCTTCAGAACTCTACACTGGTTGACATATAAGATACCATAAATCATGAACATTCCATCTTCCACTGCCAATGTGTCAAGTTCCTCCACTGAGAGAAACAATGCTAAAATCCGTAATTGCTACACTGGTATTCATTGTAATTGTTAGATGTCTTCGATGCTTAACTGATCACATCGATTACTGAATACGAGAAATAATTGGGCAAGAGTGCATAGCGTTATATCTAAACCGCATGCCTGCAATCTAGGAAACTGAGCATGACAGTGAATGATGAGGAGTTTGTAATATCTGTGATGTATTCTCCATGATATCCCCATTCACGAGGAGAACTGGATGTTTGAAACATTTGTCGCATTCTCTTCGTAATACAGACAAAAGCATACAGACCTACAGTGAGGCTTGTATGTAAGCACAACATTTCATACTTGTGACGAATTCAAGTGGCACACAGAAAGAATAGTAGAAAAGTAGAGGAATAGCACAATTAAAACGCACAAAAATGAAGCGGAGGTTATTGAAGATGTTTGGGATTTCGAAGATGAGGGAAAGCGTTGTCCGAAATCTCAGCTGTTTAACTATCAACACTTCGTAGATCCCAGCATGACGACTTATACGTCACTGGAGTGATGAAGTCAAAAGTTAGGGTCATCATAGATTATTATTAGGTATTCTGATGAGAAACAGCATTTGGTTGTAGGATTTATTCTTGTCTTCCTAAAGTTTCACCTTTCTGATATGTGATGGCATTTAAATAACGGTGTTATTTTGAGGCTAAAATACGGATAGTAGTTACTGAATTTGTAAAGCCTTTTTCTAGTGAGTAGGTATGTAAACTTTCGAAATGAATGTGAATGCTTTGATGAACTTAACTTCGATTAAAGACGTTAATGTTAAGAGTGTTACTCACAAAGTTGTGCGTCGGTGGCACAGTGGTTAGGACTCTCGCCGACCATGCACATGGTCCGAGGTTCGATCCCCTGCTGACGCACACCCGATATCAATGGTCGGCCTGCAAAAATTGGGCTACCGATATCATATGCTGGAAACTCCATACTTGTACCAAAAATACGGTGTGAAATCAAGCTATAATCAAAAATTACATAAAATAAGTACAAGAAAAGAAAAAACTCAGCTGAAGTTCAATGGGTTAATTCACTGAGTTGAGAAGTCACAAGACAATGTGTAGGGTCAGTTAAAGGATGGATGGCTATCGAAGAGAAGGTATCTGACCACCAAGTTTATCAGATTATTTCCAGAAATATTCACTTAAAAAACGGAATTCGACAAAGTTCCTCGTAACATTATTTGCATATGCATCTGCCATTTCAAATACAGTAGTCTAAGTATGCCCATTAAAAGGAAAGGGAAGAAGATCCTTGATCCTATTTTGCAATTTTTCAGAATATTCTCGGTTCAAAAATTCAAATCACTGTGGTAATGAGATCACTTCTCATCTATATAGTACTGAAAAAGATATATATGTTTTAGAGTCCTTCCCAATAAAAACAGACATTATGTGCTTAACCTTATAACAACTCTGTGTCATCTAATTTACACTAGATCTGTACACTCAGAAGAATCTTTGATTAGCTTGGCACAGAGATTTTCTGGTAACATAAGTCTGTCAAATCACCGCATTATTTCTTTCTTCCTGTTACAGTCACGACTTCCGCTCATTCCATCCCTTTCATAGTACTGGATTAATCTAAGCCGTATTATTTCCATGTTCGGTATATTTCCACTTTCGGCCATCTTATTTGTTTTCAGGATACCTTTCCAAATGACTAATGAATAAGCCCAGTTCCATTGACCGTCTTCTCCTACTTCTTTTATTCTACTTCTCTGTGTTTGACGACATTGTATTTCAGAGTATCTTTTTAAGATGAACTCGACAAAAGTATGCGAACACTTGTTTACACATACTAACAATTATTCAATGTTGTATGCATTTGGAAAAAAGGGTGCAGTGTGACAATGATGTCATACTGTTCTGCATATATAATGGTTCCTCCCTATCTTTCCTCAGATTTATAGAAATGAAGAGCTGTATGACATTTTAGTAACTTCAACAAGTGTGCACTTTGTTTCGATTGAGAAACTTTGGTAAACTCCTCACGGTAAGAATGAACAGACAAGTTGTTTGAAGAAATACATTTTTTTTTTTTTGGTTAAAATCTTTACTACTTTTAATCTGAAATATAAAGTTTTGACACCTAAAATAATTAACATTAGTTCAGCATAAACGATTAATCAATGTACCTTACTAACTTAGGTGTGGGTGTTATGCTTTATAATAGGGTATTCGGATGACGTGTGTGACAGAATAAGCATTGAAAAGATTATGAGGATGTTTTCTGGCTCAATTGGATGTTTTCAATGCTATTGTTTTTTTCTTTCTTTTTGAACAAGATGATTTAATTGAGAGGCTTTCATTGTCCTTCCAGGGTAAATCAGGGAACACAACAACACCAAAAAAGTTAATACTTATAGGTAAATAGTCAGTCAGAAAAGAAGTGAATGTGAAAACGAAATGTTGTCAGAATAGGAAATCATTTTACTTGGATTTTAAAATTATGTAAATAGGCTTTTGCGAATAAATGATTAATGTAAGTCTCTACACAGGAAATGAAAAAAAAAAACAACCAGGCGAGCAAACAAATAAAGTCTCATTTTTTTTAGTGTACACATCGAATTAACTATATTGTAGTGAGATTATGTAACATTGTCCGCACAAGGTTAGGGAATAGGGGATTTCTGAAAATACTTTTCTGTTTCTGACACCTTAGACTTCTGTCACAGTTGCTGACTAAATTTCGAGCCAACCGGCAAATGCAACGTTGTACAGTGACTAACAATCTGTGAATGTCCCATGTGCATACTGTAATTTGTCATAATTTCGTATTTGAGCTGATTGAGATTTTCACAGAGATTTGGAAATCATTCACTAAAACCGATTGATATCTCACCTTCAACTTGACGAAATTTTATCAAATCTGCAAATACTTCTTGATGTTGAGTGCTAATCAGCACAGATCTTTAATGAATCAGGTGCTTTTAGTGACGTCCAGTAACCGCTTAACAACAAGTAACCTACTTTATATTTACTTTTTCCATTTCTCTAATGCTTTTCAGACAAAAGTTAAGTATGAAATCGTTATTTTACCCTTTTCTGAAATATATCTGTAGTGCACCTTGAATGTTTGAACTTTTGTTTTAACGAATTCATGTACTATGGCGCCGTACCTTCATTGTTTTTCCTGCTTGACTGCTCGCACGTGTCCTACTCCTTCGTTGTGCTATAATTAAGTGCACTCTTCGAGCTTGCTACCCCAGCCAATTAACGGATAATTTGTACAACATCAGGGCACACTAACAAGTCACAAGCCTTCTTACTTCGAGTTCGTTAATCGGTACTTATACGTTAGGTAGAGTACTGATTAGGGTATTAAGAGAAGAAGTCTTTAGTAAGTGTGGTTAATCAAGGTCTACCTTAAGTACAACCAACCACTTACATATCTCTAAATGCTTAAACTTACTTAAATTTGGTGGCAATGTTTGAGTATCAGTCCGTCTTACATAGACTTATTTGATATAATTTAATAATTCCCATTGTAAAAATTAAGAACACAATATTCAGAGAAGATACTCTTTACTGTCAGGCTGTCCAATCCCACATATATGGTGTTTTAAGAAACTATATCCCATGAGGAAATTTAAACAAAGGTGTGAATTATAATAATAATGTGAAATGCGATTAAAATGTTGGTGATTATAATCATAGTTAAATATCAAGTGGCAAAATAAGTAATGCTATATATAGAATAGTTCAAAGAATGTATAGATGTTGGGAGAAGGTGTAAAATTATAGGATTAGCAGAAAACAAAAAAAAATTACTTAACATGGTAAGCAGTTTGATAAGATGCATTTTAACGCTTCAAAAAATATACTGATTTAATAATTACAAATGGGACAAGTGGAATGATATTGGGAACTGCTCAAAGTGAGAATAATAATAATAATCGTAATAATAAAGGAAAGATACACAGACTAAATAAACGAAAAATAAATGAATACATGTTTATCCCTTTACGGCCAAGGCAGAAGTAGGGATTGTAAATGCATCTTTTGTCCACAAAGGTTTGACTTGAATACATGAATAGACGATGTCTCCATTGACTTCAAAAGTGTAGAACGAAGAGGACACAGTAAGTTGGCGGGAATTAGATAGATGATCGCAGGATTTCATCATGAGATGACAATGGTTAGAGAACCATTGGAAGACCACCGGGGAGTACCGGACAGCTGTTTCTTTCGCCTAGTTTGGGGCTCCTCATCAGTACGCACCAACCGCTGGCGATCGAAACCAGGACTTTCTGGTTACAAGGCGTACTGACGAAGAGTCCCAAACTGGGACGAAACAGCCGTCCAGTACTCCCAGGTTTTCCAACGGTTCTCTAACCAGTATCAGCTCACTATGAAATCCTGTAACCAATCAGTTGAATTCCTACAAACCAATACTTGGATATCGATGAGATGCCCACTGGCGACTGGCCGTATTCAGATAGGCAGTTACTTGGATTCCAGTGAGAAGTAGTGACCAGTAGGGTGCAACAGCTCAGTTGTGAGGACAAATACTCGCCGAAGACATTGGGTAGCGGTCGTGCTATGTCGTGAATTGACAGGAGTTAGAATTCATGGACTGGACATTGGATCGTGTCCCAGTGGCTTAATGATCTACGAGCTAGTTGGTCTTGTAACCAGAAGGTCCTGGGTTTGAACCTAAGCAGTGAGTGCGTACTTCACATAGTTCCGATCACTAGGACGGAACAGCTATCAAGTAGTCCCTACAGGTTTTCCAATGGTTCTCTAACCAATGTCAGCTCACGATGAAATCCTGTAACGAATCAACCAAATCCTAACATACCAATACTTGAACCAGATATATAACCTTAATATCACGATCTGAGTTGATAGAGTGACAGAAGTCGATCAAATGTGCTCTAGAATAGTGCTTCTCACACCCTTTCTTAATCCCATGTAAAATCATGCTGGTATGTGCTGTCATATCCGTATGGAAAGCATACTCTGGCTGTGGATTATGTACGGGGTTCCACAAAAGCCCGTGAAGTGATAGATGCATATGCTCGTGGTCAGATGAGGAAGCTTATCTTTTACAGAAACCAAGAACTATTCACGGTTGGTGAAATTCAGCTGGAGTTTTACTGCAAAAGACGTCTGACTGACTGATTTAAAGAGACGACTTTTGAGCATATCACCTCTGAATTCCAAATTCATGCAGATAGTTTCATTTGGAACTGAGTCAGTAACCACTTCAGATTGATTGTCTGTCGTGCTTCCGTCAATAAATCGGTTCAGGCAACCATTTTCTGTAAATTTGGCTTTTAGAAAAGACAGTTTCGCATCACTCCATTATGGATAAGATTTTATTCTGATAAATCACACGCAGTGATATTAACTGATGACGTTTCGAGCATAATCATATGATTATGAGCAATAGTTTATGCTCGAAACGTCATCAGTTAATATCACTGCGTGTGATTTATCAGAATAAAATCTTATCCATAATGGAGTTATGCTCTACCACAGTGCCCAAGTTTTATACTTATATCAGAGTTTCGTATCAACGTAGTCAGAATTACAAATATTTCTTACCCTGCAGTAGAGCAAGTGAATCAAGTTTCTTTTCCTTCAGACAGGCATTCAACTATGAATATTAGTTATCATTATTTCCATTCACATTTCCGGTGGATGGATATTTTGAGAGATCTGTCATTACGTCTAGTGAGGTGACAGACGTCAAGAAAAGGTGTGCTAAGTTCGGATTCCTTTTCTACAGTTAATTGTGTAAGAAAGAATGGTAATTGTAGAATGCAAGCAAAATGTCGTCAAGTATTAGGCCCTTATCGCAGATGATGAAAGTGTCGTCTAAATATCTTCAATAAACATCAAAGCAACAGATGGTTTCTCCTAGTAGAGTGTTTTCAAGGTTTGCCATAAAACAATCAGCCAGCAGTAGATCTGGCTGTAATTTCCTAGCAGTGCCATCTTTCTATCTAAAAATCTCACTATTAAAACTGAAGTGGATTTTGAAAATGCATCTCAATAAGAATTCTTTGAGACCATGTGACTGATATATGTGCATCAATATGACGGCATATATAGTACACAGTTTCTGTGATAGGTGCATCAGTGAATAACGAAGTCACATCTAATGAGAACATGATTTTGTTTGAGACACTACAGTCTTTCGTAACCACACAGTAAATTGAGAGGTCCCACAGATAGAAAACTTAGATACTTGCCTTCTAACTGGTCCCACTATTTTGACTAACCACTGAACGATGCTATGATAAGGAGAACCTGTCAGATCGGGAATCGGGCAGATAGGTAGTCCTGCTTTATGAATTTTTGGTAGTCCACACAGTCTATATACCACACAGTGTTAACGTTTTGAGCACAATTTATTGCTCATAATCATGCCAACACATTCGCACAACTTATTCACTTGAAGTAAGCAGTTGTACTTCCTCGCGCTTTCTAGTACCACTTTCTATATATCTGGGATTGGTGTTGCTTTCTCCCTATTTCATGTACTGGATGTTGATTCAATGAAAAAAGATTCAGTGATTAGTGTTTTACTTTTCAGTATCTTTATGCAGTCCCATTCTACTTCAGGACTGTGTATCCTAGTACGGTGATGATAATCGCTTAGTTTTCTTCCGGGTTAATTATTTAAACATCGCCTAGCATCCTAGATCTAGTCAGCTTACTGTTTTAATTATCCAAATAACCCCGGCAGACTAGCTTGATCTACGTATTTGACCTCATTAAACGGCATTCAGAAAATTCAAGTATTCTGTGGGCAAAACAGCGTAAAGACGTAATTTGTCTCAACAGTGTAATGTGTTTCACGTATTCATTTATCACAGATATTTATAGAAGTTTAACAGAGCATTTCCGTCAGGATATGTCCATATTCCGATAAGTAGTGATATTGCTAGTGACTCTCCAGCGTAGCATCCATAGCGGGCAGATAACCTTTTTGCATGAGAAACGATAGGCAGTAGGAAAAAGTTATCACTCATTGGGAATCTGGTGGTCTTAGACTTATGAGTCTCGTGTAGGAAAAAATACTAAACAACACCTAGTTGACATTAAATGTATCATTGAGAAGGCGGTTTTTGGAACTCAGAGAGCATCACAATATCGCAAGATGTCATACTCTACTGATTAATATGAGTGTTTGGTTTGGGAGAGTGATTTTTCACCATAGGTATTGGAGAATTCTTTTCCCACTTAAGAGAGTTTTATGTAATGGTAATAATAATTCATAATGACACGTACAAAATAGGCTGTATGTTAACACTGGAGTGTTCGTATGTGTATCTATGCCCTTCTAAGGATCATTGTTGTTGTCGTTTCTCGTGTGTGTGTGTGTGTGTATGCATATGTGTATGTGCGTGTATCTAAAAGATATATTTCACTGTATGGAACATAAAACTTAGAAAATTTTAGTTTTTATTCACTTGTAAAGCTGAAATAACAACAGAGAAGTAATTATATTCTGAAAATGAAAGAAAGGCGTTTTTTTTCGAGCGGAGTGTTTCGTTATTTTCGATAATTTGATGATTGTTAAATAGATTTTATAACTAGGCTGAGGAAAACTGCAATTCCCATTGATGCATTACAAGCAAATAGTTAATGGTGATACTCATTTGGAATGAGAGAGACAGTGAGCTGGAAAATGAGGAAAAACTACAGAGTATTCATGGCTTACAGTCAAAGTAAAAGACAAACTCAGTCCAGGAGACAACATAGTTTCATGTTGAAATAATAAAGAAGATTTGTAGCTCAGGTGGATGATTTGCAGTTAGTAGTGTTCTCTGAGCTGGGTGGTTTAGTTGCGGAGATTTCATCGTCCTTCTGGACCACATCTTCGGGGCAATTTTTAGCATAAAGTGAACTGATTTAAATTTTCCATGAGTGATAGAATTGCGTCTCCCGGTAACCGTCTTTACATATGTATTGATCGATTTTTATTGACTTGGATTTTAAACTTTTTCGTCACATCATTTATTTTTTACAGGATTTTCATCATGAGCTGACATTAGTTAGAGAACCAATGGAAAACTGCCAGGGAGTACTGGACAGCTGTCTCGTCCTAGTGCTCGGGACTCTTCATCAGTACGCACCTACCGGGATTCGAACCCAGAACCTTCTGGTTACAAGGCGAGCTAGCTCGTAGACCATTAAGCCACAGGGACCCGATCCAATAGCCCATGAATTCTAATTTCTGCCAATTCACGACATAGCGCAACCCCTAGCCAATGTCTTCGGCGAGTATTTGTCCTCACACCCGACCTGTTGCACCCTACTGGTATATTTGGTCTATATTAACATGTTTGTTAATCGCATATTCGTTTGAGTACCAGGCTTCTAGGAATTCCCTGGCACTTTTGGTGTTTCCTCTGTCTAAAATTTCGACATTATTCCAATCAAACTGATGTCCATAATTATCTATATCGATTGATTTGAAAGAATATATTTATCATGTCTTTTCATAGCTGATTTGTGTTCCTGGATTCTGATTCGAAAGAGACGCCCACTTTGGCCGATGTAATGTCCGTTACAATTCATACAATTTATTCATACAATCTCCTTTTTCTCTTGGATCTTTCGGTTTGCACAATATCGAATTAAGTGATTTGACTGGCTTTTGTGCTGTCTTTTTCAAACGAAAGCTTCGCAATTAAACCAACCAGCTCGGAGAACACTACTAATTGCAAATAGTTTCATGTTATTTTTTGTTTATTCATTATAGAGCAAAAGGATAAATTATCATTCACGGGAATATCACCTAGGTTATGGCTTATTGTTTATGATCATGTCAAAATGATCCAGAGACTTTCAATATTTGTTTAAATTTTAATGGCAATCATTTCTGAGCAATGCTCATCACTTATTGTCTTCAGACTATGTAATTTATTATTTTGCTCGATGTGTAAATTCATATGTTTTGTTACCTACCACCTGATATGAACAACTGACCTTAAAGGCGTTTCCCAGGCATTTTACAACTGTACAGCTTTCAAATGAAGTTACGAAAAGAATATTCTTTGCTGACGCATATCTTTTTGGTTTATTCTACGGGTTTACTGTCGCTTACTCTTGTCTTTGATGCTTAATCGATAAAGGAAGACTCATTAATGAGACTCCGCTTCTACTAATCTGCATTAGATTCGAAACTATCACTTCATCACACCCTATACAATGAAAACTAGTCATTGAATTTATCTCAGTAGTCAACCCTTTTTCTAGTTTACTTACCTCACTAAGTTATTTTTTAGTGACCGGTCCAAGTGCCTGACCTAGGAATCATTGTTAGGTATCTGGTGTGTTCAAGCATTCTGCTTCATTAGAGCCATGGACGATCGTTTAACCAACAGTTCTTCTATTGGGAAGAGTTTGTAAATCTAAGTGTTGTCCTAATCCCAGCTGGAATAGGAATCCTAGGTTTAGTTTTTGACGTACACCTTTCTTGTATAGCAACGATAAAATTATCTCGAATTATCTTTTAGCTATTGTAATTATCACTTGTTTTATTTTATATTTAATAATTATTTCTGTAAACTATGAAAGATACTTATCAACTAGTAATACTCATGTGATATACTCTGCCTCTATTTATATGATTTTTATTCTTTGTCTGAATTCAAAGGAACTAATTGTTCCAGACATGCAGACATTTTTAATCAGACAGTAGTTAACTGGTTTATGCATTAATGTGTTTCTGAAGTCAACTATGATGAAGACAATCAACCAACCGACAACAAGCAACAATCACTATCAACTTACCTACGAAGCATCGCTTCAGCTACAGGTGACGGCACAGATTGGGATGTCAAGACCAGCCAGAATCTGATGGTGTCACAAAAAGCCTTTTCAACAGGCTAATACAAACTTTTATCAACAGCTGCCTTCGCTAGCTCCATAATGAAGATCAGTCGGCCAGAGGGCATTAGCAACAAGAAACTCTGAGAACGAACTAATCAAGAACCTACTGCCCAACAAATATCCTGAATAAAATGGAGATGGACTGGATACACGCTAAGGAGACTGTCGAATAACATTTTGTACCATCACATCTCTCGAGGGGAAACCGAATGGAATAAAACATGTTTGGCTTTTGTCTAAGGGTGACGTGGAAGAGATCATGTGAAGAGGGGATGATAGACTATGGGAAATAATCTTGGGGTCAGCTGGGGAGGACTGTAGAGAACAAGACAAAGTGGAGATATGCTTTGAAAGCCCTAAGATTCACTCGAAACCCAAGGGAACAATAATGACAATAATAAAATAAAGTAAAATATCGACCTATTGATATAAGTGTAAAACTTGGGCACTCTAGTAGAGTATAACTCCATTATAGATAGGATTTTATTTTCATTATATAATTTACAAAATACCTTGGAATGACTGTGAGGTCAACTGCATAGGTCAAACTAGTAGGTTGAGGGTAGTCAGATTATCGGAACATAAGAAGTTAGCTAAGATAAGAATAGTTGACCCCGAGAAGAAAAGTAATTTGGAAAAAACTCAGCAATTGCACTGCATGCATTAACACACAACCATACAATAGGGTGGGAGATGGTTAAAATTCTAAGAAGTAATATAGGTTGGTGGAGAGAGAGGTTGATTACTGAATCCTTATTAGTTTGTTTATTAGGTATATCACACAGTGAAACAGTATTATTTACTGGATGACGTTTCGAACAAAATTTTGTTCGAAACGTCATCCAGTAAATAATACTGTTTCACTGTGTGATATACCTAATAAACAAACTAATATGGAATTACTTACTACCACAGTGCCCAAGTTTTACACATATATTAATACTGTATCCTTGTTAATCGAGTCTACACCCAACACATGCAACAGAAATGACTCAATGCAAATACCAGAGATTTGGGAGATATTATTACCACCAGTCAAATCAGAGGAGGACAATAAATAATCTCAAAATTCTATTTCAGTTCACGTAAATCATAACATTCTAACAAGTTACTTATTTTGACTATTAAAACATCTTATTTCCTATCTGACTATATTTGATTGATAACGCTCATATTATTATTTCTGAATGTTCATTATCCTATATTGATTTTTTATTCAAATGTTTAATCAGCAGTTTTTACTCATGTAGATAAATGAAGTAAAAAGTTGTGTGAGTGACTTGATATGATTATGAGCAGCAATAATTTGTGCTCGAAACGTGGTCATCAGTTAATATTACTGTACAACACTGTGAAATAATCAAAATAAAATCTTATCTACAACTGTTGACCTTGTTTACTTGTAATATCCTCACATTCTTTAGGGATTATTAGATCTGAGTGATAAGGTATAACACCAGGACTCATTCGTAGATGACTTCATTTGACATTTGAAATTAATTGTAGATCTCTTTATCTAGTTAAAAAGTAGTATTAATAGTTTATTTTCTTAATTTCCTCATATGATCCTGCTCAAATCTGCCCACTGACTTTTGCCATTGTTTATTGTTTAATTCCTGTGATTATATTTATTCATAGTTAGACTGCTGCCATTTTTCATAAGTTACAAAGCTGATGTACCTAGCTAGTGTTCCATTACATTTTGCTTTAAGTTGTTTGTTGTTCACAGAAATGATATGCAACAGTTGTCTCGTAGACTGGGCAATTTCAATACTGACCGCGAGAAATTCAAACCTGAATGCAGTTACTACCTGTCTGGAGTTCAGCCCTGCATGGTACTTCTAGTTGTCGTAAACTTATTGGAAAGGGACAGCAAAGTAAAGTGAGCAGGAATGCATTGTTTTTGCTAAATGGTTGCACTTCAAAGGTTGTATTAAGCTAAGCGAAGCATCACGAATAAAACAGTAAAGAGAAGCAGATGGGAGGAAGATACGTGGAGTCAATTTCATACAGCTGGGATAAATATACAAAATATCAGAGAATAAAAAAACATTGAATGAATTCGCATCATTTTACCTTATCTAGGTGTGTTATATAAATCAGATAAACATTTTTATATTACACAGATCAATGCATTATACTGGCCTGGTCATCTCTATGTTCATGCAGTCAGAACTTTAGTATGTTTTAAATCGTAAGCCCGTATAAACAGTTAGTTGACAAGCACAGCACATACAATTAATATGACCTCACCCTATAGTGTGAGTACATACGATAAATGCAACAAGAACACATGTTTAAACGTAAGTTTGACACTTATGCATACTTTGAACTGAGTAGTTTTAGCAAGCAAGAAAGCAAGAAAACAACATTGGCGTTATAATGTATAGCTAACCGAAAATTTTTGACTTACACACAGTCCCGAAATGTCCCGATGACAGCAAATGAAAACAGTTATTTTCCATAAAGTCTGTGGTACTGCTCAATAATAATAATAACACATCGAAAACTCAAAATTACCTAAACAATGGCATGTGGCAGCTGTACAGATCCCAGATTTCGCAAGTGCAAAATAAACATCAAAATTAGTTAGACGAAATCAAGCGTGTGAAGTGTCTGAGAATCAAGTACGGTATTCTCAACAACCAAAAATCAAAACTTTATCAGTAAAAATCACACATTTAGAAACTTCTTGCAGACAGTCCATGACCAACTTCAAACAAAATCATAGTCGTAAAAGAAAATGCCACCAACACCATCACGCAACTGCAAAACAGCATTAAAATTAGGGATGAGACAAGAACAGATGGTATGCAAAAGTTAGAACAATGATATACAAACTAAGAGGAAAGTTATTCAAGTGTTGGTTTGTAGGGATTCGATTCGATCGTTTACAGGATTTCATAATGAGCTGACATCGGTTAGAGAACCACTGGAAAACCTGAGAGCATTGGACAGTTGATGTTCACTAGGGACTGATCCTGTTCCAGTCAGCAGTTACTTGGGTTCTAGTGAGAATTCGTGACTAGTGGAATACAGCAGGTCGGGTGTGAGGACAGATACTCACCGATGACATTGGCTAGTGGTCGCGCTATATCGTGAATTGTCAGAAATTGGAATTCATAAGTCACTGGGTCGGCTCCCAGTAGCTATATCGTCTACGAGCTCTTCTTGTAACCTGAAGACTTTGGCTTTGAACCCCGGTGGCTGCGTGCTGATGAAGAGTTCCAAGTGAGAACGAAACAGCTTTCCAGTACTCCCTAGTAGTCTTCCAATGGTTCTCTAACTGATGTCAGCTTATGATGAAATCTTGTAACCAATTACAAAGTTAGTTGAAATATCCAGAAAAGTACCAATATTGTATTCAGATCGCCCAGGAGGGATTTCCCAAATATTTATTCCGCTACTGTACCCACGTTGCAGAGTTCTGAAGTAGATTTGAATGAAACTCTTCACATCTTCATACACAAAGATGTTTCTTCAGATATTACTTACTTACCATAATTAGATAAAAGATCTGCTTATCTTTTGAGAACCCAAGAAGCAAGAAAGCCTGAGAATCAGGGTGGGTTCTATGCAATACATGGGCTTTTCTTTTGTTTGACAGATGAGTTCATCTTCCGATAATAATTGACTTCCGTCATGAGGTCCATACGCTACGCTTTATACAAAGAATAGGCACATAAGTTCACTATTCAGGATAATTGTCATCAACATCTGCCTAAATCATCTTTCAGTTACCTAAAAGTCAACTGTTTATATTAGAATGCAAGAACAGTGTTACGTAACTACAGATTAATCACTCCATCCGCTTCAAAATGTTGTATTTAATAAAAGTTAAACAGTGTATAGGTTCCATTCTCTTCGTAGACTTGAACTTGACTCGCTTAACTGGGAACTAACCAACCACTAGGCTTAATTTTTTCAATGCATCAAATGTGCCTTACTGACCATTATCAACAAATTTGATAGGTAGGTCAACAACTGCTTGCATGCTGACTCTTAAATTACAGCATCGAGAAGAAAGTACTATGCAGTGCACAGCGAAATCGTGTCACTTAGCTTGATAACAACATCAAATGACTACATTTAACCAATACTCTTCCAAGCAGAGAATCACGATCGAAAAACTAAATTTCGTAGAAAGTAACTCCGATCATATGTTGTACGTTGGAAATCTGTAGTTTGTCATATTTTATCTGAGTCATGTAGATAAGTACAGGCAAATTGAATGTAGTCTAAAAGAAAGCTCTAGTCAGTGATTGCAAACTTAAAAATGATGCATTAACTGTTTATTAACATCTGAAAGTTTCTGTCTTAAGTGTGGATGCAGCTTTTAAATAGGATATATAGGCTAGAATGAAACAACTGTCAAATAATTCTTGGTTTTCATTGGTCGTTTAATCCACACAAGTTGTTGATAATGGATACTTCAAAAGTTTAAAATGCTTAAAAAGCCTTGATATGTTTGCCTATCAGTAAGAATTCCACCACTAAGCACCGACCTGTCACAATGAGAATGAGTAGATATCAAACTGAAGGGGATGGGGACGTGGCATTGGGAGGAGGAGGAGGGTAAAGCATGGAGGCAGCTACACTGCATTTTTATTTTAGTCACTAACTTTTACTAGATGAAGACAAATTCTTCCCTTATACAAGTGTGAAACATAATTAAACTACAGTTCAATTAAAGATGTTGTTTAAAAAAAATTCTTTACAAGGCTTCACCCAGTTCTAATTAATTTAACTAAATAGCTTTGTGTTTCTTTCTCTCTTTTTTATCAGTTTCATATAAGACATCATGCTGGTTTCTAATTTTCACTAATTATAGTATAAAGTTTGGCTTCCCAAGCGTTTGCTGTGACTTTTTGTTTTTAAAAATGCAGACGCATACGCATGGAATCAAATTTTTCTGAACAAAAGACAAAGCCAACAAAAAAATTGTAATTAATATTATCTGAAGTAATTTTTGAAAATAAGATCCGGATTTTCAACTCCAGTGTGAAGTCAGTCAGTGCTACTCACTATACGGATCAGAGACTTGCACTGCGCGTCAAAAAGAGCATCTCAAACAAACTACAGACCTTCATTAACAGTTGTCTTCGCTCAGTATTCAAGATCAGATGGCGGGCCAGAGAAGATCAGCAACAGAGATCTCTGGGAGCGAACCAGCCCACCAGGAACCGATTGTGAAACAAATAAGCAGGAAGAAATGGAGATGGATTGGATTGGCCATACTCTGAGGAAACCATCAAGTGACATCACTAGACAAGCCATTGCTCGAGTGGAACCCGAAAGGGAAGCGGCGAGTTGGTCGTCAGGGCGAGGGTGACATGGAGGAGGTCATGTGAAGAGGAGATGAAAACGTGTGGGCAGACATGGAGCCAGGTGAAGACTCTAGCAGAGAACCGAACGCAATGGAGACGTGCAGATGAAGCCCTATGTTCCTCTAGGAATTAAAGGAAATTATAATAATAGTTGTAATCGGCTGGTCGTGAAGTCAACTAGCCTTACGTTAGTAGGTTCGGTCTCGTGCATTATTCCCAACAAAAAGAATATCAGTCTCCAAGACATTTATGATTTTCGATGAGTTTTCAAATGGTGACAATCGTCTTCAGATTAGTTCTATTTTTCTGATGCTATGGCACCATAGCAAATGCAAATATGTATGTATGTGTGTGTATTTGTTGTATTTACACTAGATGTACTCTACTTGTGTGGCAAAACAGAAACAGGTATGCAATAAAAACGAAATAATTATGTGACAACGCCGAGTACTGTCTGTTGAAAACGTGACTAGATAGCTTGGACAGTGTTAAAATACTAGGATAAACATCTCCATGTATGTGTGTATGTGTGTGATCGATTCATCCTACATATCAACTGAGTGGAAGTCACACCTCTCACTTTGTAATTTGATACTACACTCATATACATAAATACAAATACATACATTTTTTTAATAATGTGATTCTCTCTTTCTCTCGACTGTCATAGTTAAGAGGTGTGTTTGTATGAATGTGTTGATAAGTAAGGTGTCAAAATGATGCTTTTAAAGACTTAATTTCATATGTTTACATTGAATAAAAGTACATATTTACGTTTATTTCTATCGAATACATTTATTTTCTCTTCACTTTGAAGTTGCATCAGTGATTGGAGATATTCAAGCGATGCTAAACGCCACGTCCTCGAGATGCAAACCCTGATGAAAAGCGACGACATTTTGCAAAGTCATTCAAAAGAAGTAGAATTATGGGTGAACTAGTATTTGGAGGCATTTATTCTAATGTACTTGTCGTTTACACTCAGTCGAAGGAGACGCGTTCGGTTTCTGATGGTGACATGGACAGGCTCCTGTGAAGTGGGAATGAAAGATTGCAGGCAGTCGTAGAGTCAGCCGAAAGCGATGGCAGTGAGTTGAGTGCAATGGAGACATGCTGCTACATGTCTATTATTATTGTTTCCTTTAATTCCTAGAGGAACATAGGGCTTCAGCCGTGCGTCTCCAATGCGTTCTGTTCTCTGCTAGAGTCTTCACCTGGCTCCATGTCTGCCCACACGTTTTCATCTCCTCTTCACATGACCTCCTCCAAGTCACCCTTGCACTGACGACCAACTCGCCGATTCCCTTTCGGGTTCCACTCGAGCAATGGCTTGTCTAGTGATGTCACTTGATGGTTTCCTCAGAGTATGGCCAATCCACCTCCATTTCTTCCTGCCTATTTGTTTCACAATCGGTTCCTGGTGGGCTGGTTCGCTCCCAGAGATCTCTGTTGCTGATCTTCTCTGGCCCGCCATCTGATCTTGAATACTGAGCGAAGACAACTGTTAATGAAGGTCTGTAGTTTGTTTCAGATGCTCTTTTTGACGCGCAGTGCAAGTCTCTGATCCGTATAGTAGCACTGACTTCACATTGGAGTTGAAAATCCGGATCTTATTTTTGATGCTGAGTGCTGTTGACCTCCACACAGACTTGAGAGAAATGAAAGCTTGTCTTGCTTTCCCGATCCTTGCTCTGATATCCTCGTCAGTTCCGCCTGCAGTTGAAACGATGCTTCCCAGGTAGGTATGTGAAGGAGGTTGTTTCTTTCAGGTTCCTCCCATTTATGCTGATTGTTTTCAGTTGTTATTGTTGCTGTTGGTGGTGTTGGCCAGGAATTTTCATTACCTCTGTTTTATCTATGTTCACCTGAAGTCCTGTCTTTCATGCTTCTTCTGCTAACTTGTTGCTTTTCACTTGCATATCTTCCAGTTTGTGGGAAATCAGACATATATCATCGGCGAAGTCCAGATCCTCCAAGTTTTTTGTGTGTGTCCATTTTATGCCTGTTTCCTCATTTCCCACTGTTTGTCGCATTATCCAGTCTACTGCCATCAAGAAAATCATTGGCGATAGTAGGCAGCCTTGTCTTACTCCTGTCCTCACTTCGAAGGGTTCCATAAGTTTTCCGTTGTGGATCACTTGGCATGCAGCATTGTCGAACAGCTGTTGGATGAGATGTATAATTGTCGGTGGCACCCCGTAGTAGCGAAGTAGTTGCCAAATCACCTCTCGATCGACGCTGTCGAAGGCCATTTCAAAGCCGATGAAGTTGAGATAGAGAGGTGACTGCCATTCCAAGCTTTGTTCAATGATGATCCGTAATGTGGCGATCTGATCAATGCATGACTTGTTTCTCCTGAATCCAACTTGTTCCGGTCGAAGTTTTTCATCCAGGTTGGCGTGTTTGATTCTCACCAGGATGATGCGGCTTAGTATTTTGCTTGGGAGCATAATTCCGCGCCAGTTCTTGCATTGACTTAAGTCTCCTTTCTTTGGTAGTTTGAATAAGTATCCTTTCTTCCAATCCTCGGGTGCTTTGCCCTCTTTCCACACCTTCTCCAGTAGTGGCGTCATCAACTCCGCTGTTGTCTCTGGGTCCGTTTTCAATGCTTCTGCTGGGATTCCATATGGTCCTGCTGCTTTCCCAGCTTTTAGCATCTTGATTGCCTTCAGGACTTCTGATTTCGTCGGAGGGTTGGTGTTCACTGGTAGCTCTGTCTCCGTTGTTGGTATTGCTGGGCGCGTTGTAGGTGGTGGTCGATTTAGGAGTCTTTTGAAGTGTTCAGCCCAGTGTTTCCTTTGCTCCACTACATGTCTATATCCCACTCAAAAAAAACAAAGAAATAAAAATGTTGTTAATAACACATTTATTAGTTTATTTTTAAATGGAGTCACCCGGAATTTAAGACTAACCTACGTCTGATTTTTAAAAGCCATGCTTCAAATGTTCTTGTTCACATTCTGCAGAAAGGTAAATTATAATTATTTGTTAATACTGATTTGACAACCCGCGAACACAGAATTCTTGAATAAATAACTATGATATTGTCTTGAGCTTGAATTTACGAAGTATTTTGTTTGTTGCTGACTGACAGTGTAATCCAGGACAAGAATTTCCGCCCATTTGTCTTCTTCGCTTAGATTGAGGTATTTTCCCAGGGAGCTAAATACCACAAAACGTTAAACATTTTTGTATGGTAAAGTTAACGGGGAACTACAAGTATCAGTAGGCAACCATAAAGACACTCTTTTCCCAGTTGGTGACTATCGTATCTCAGTAATCTAGTAGAGTTCAAGAATACACACGTAGGACTTCAGACTCACCAGAAAAATCATAATTACAGGTTTGATCACGAGTTCATGTCAGCTGGAGAACCTGGGAGAACTTAACAGCTGTTTTGTTCTAGTTTGGGGCTCTTCAGGATCACAATTACTTTGTGTAGTAAACACGTTCAGCTGATCGATTGCAAACTGAACGAAACATATTTCCTGATCTTCTCTAGTAGCACTACCAAGAGACATAACACTCCACAGGTTTATTATGTAAGTGAAAATGATTCATAAACTCTGTGGTCTTAACAAGCAAAGTGATTGGTATTCAATTTGTTAAACATTATTTTCAGATTATGCATTTATCCCATGAAACATAAATATCAGTTGGAAATTCAAACCAATTTATATGAAATTGATTTTTTTGTGGAAATATAAATATTTTGGCAGAACAGATAAATGTCACTTTAGTAAAATACATGTGGTTGGCGTAAAACAAAGAGTTTTCTTTCGTATAATTGGGAAAAGTGTGTATAACTGAGACTACTAGAGAGTATCCTATACAATTTGACTTTGATGCATACAACTTCAGCATCTGCAGTTTTTTCGTACGTGCATCACAAAAACGCTTTTCTTAGATAGTAGTTTTCTAGGATTGTCTGTGCTTTGTAGGTGCTCTCCTAAGATTGATTAGTAGCACTTTGAAATCCACTGTACTTTATATTTCATATGATCATATAATATCACTTTTGGTAGGTTAATCATGCATCATTCATATTAACTCAACAAACTGAAAACCATCCACTACCTTGTTATTGGTCTCTCAAAGCTCATAAGTGATCAGCCTATAAAGTAGAAGTGTGAGATATGAAGGATAGTTGTGTTACATTCACATTTCTAGCTGCATCTTTACTCTCTGAGCGTTTATTTCTCATGTACTGAAACTGCTGTTTGATACTGAACATAAGATTGCAATCATTGTGCACGGAAACGTACAGCTTACCTGAAAAAAGGTTCAGTAACTGCCACTTTAGCATTCATAATTAGTGAAAATCAGTGTTAAATTAAGGAAACGAAACATTCAAATCTCTTCATGGGTTACGATGCATTCACTGCCTGACTAAAATAGTGACAAGACTAATCACGTGTTCAAAAACCTCAAAGAATAAGTGATCCGTTTAGCATGCTTTTCAACAAATGCGCTTTTTTTTGAATATTCGCCTATTTGAGCAAATCACCGATTAGTCTTACAACAAGATAGGTTAAAGACAGTTTAGCAGTAATTATACTACTGGCTTATTTTCAAAGGATTTATAAAAAAGAGGGACGAGATTAAACATCAATTTAGTGCTGTCGACAATGGACCATATCTGTCCTGTGAAATTTCATACTTTTACCTGGTTGATGAAACGTTAACAGCTATATTAGGACTTGAATCTATGATCCTCGTAATAGATGTCTACTACTACAATTACTACTACTAATAATACTAATACTAACACTAATGCTAATACTATTTCCAGTACTAGTACTACTTAGATTCCTTTGTTGTAACATTTCTTCCTGTTGCATATATTCTCAGCATTGAGAATACTTTTTAGGGGGGGGGGTGGATCAATTTCTCATGTAATAGAACAGGTGGAAAACACAGATCATTAATGTAAGAAAGTGATAATAACATTTACACCTTGGTTTTCGAGAATGAAATTAACTCCTCAGTGGGTTTTATTTAAACATCTGTGGCGCGGATGTCAATTTTCAAGTTGTTAAGTTTAAATTAAAACTCAAATAGCCTGCTGCTAAAATTTTTATATCTTCTAATAGACAAAGTGTCGTTTGTTTCAGAAACCAGTGAAGAGCTAATATCCGTTCACTGGTTTTTCTATCCCTTTCAGTATGGTGTTTTAAGATGTGTTTAACCTCTAATGGTACTGACATTTCTACATTAGTTTACATAAGATTTGTTTAATCAGATTACTATAGATAATGCTAAATAGAAAATCCATTTGTACTTATAATGGGTTATATGTGTGTGTATATATTGCGATAAGGACTGGAGATGAATTATGGGCTGTATCGACGTCGAATTCCAACAAAACAGCAAACTCCTGGAGTTGTGTTTTCTTTCCATTTCGTCAAAAAGCCTATGAATAATGACCAATCATCGATATAAAATATGCACCTGACGACTCCTAAAAGTGAGAAATCTGTGAACACACCGTTTATGATATACAGAATTGAAAATAAGTCAACTAGTGGATTTCAGTGTCATTTTAGTCTACTTTATTCGTACTTTTACTCTGTAGCAGACGATTTTCTGATACATAAGTTAACCTTTCACCTCACTAGAATATTAGCTATTCCTTAGGAACCTCATATATATATATGTTTTGATATTATTCTAGTTGCGAAATTGTATGTATAACTCAATTCTCGTGAGTCGTCACCAACGGATCGCCCGATTTTCATCTCACTATAGATTTAAAGTTGATGAATAGCAGGAATTATCAGGTGACAGGTTTGTTCGCTTGACGAACTGATGAACATTTTGCACCGGTGATCACACGTTCGATGAAGCGACATAGTCTTAAGCATATCATGTAACGCCTAAATCCAACTCGTTGTGGTCTGTATCCTACAATATACCTGTCCGTAACTTCTTTGAGAGACACACAGTTACAAACGCTTTAATAACAGCAAGAAGACGATTAGTTGTTGATAAATCCATGTGGTTCTATTCAACAGTAATAATATCAAGAACTCAAAATTACCTCAACGGTTCTGTTGGGTGGTTTTACAGACAAAGTAACCTACTGAGTCCAAAAAATGTACTGTAGAGCAAAATTAGTCAACCAGAATAGAAAACTACTCCAACACTACGGCGTGCAGTGCCCAAGTCTTCATCAACCTCATTCAACAACTGGCTATATGACACTGGCAAGTGTCGGGTGATCCACAGTGGGAAACTCAGCCAGGCGTTCGAAGTGCAGTGTAAGACAAGCTGGATGTCTATTATCACCAACGAAGATATTCTTTATTGTGGTGGACTGGATTATGCATCAGACCGTGAGTTGGGAGCGGGGAGACAGGAATACACTGGACCACCGATAAGAAGACTCTAGAAGATCTGGGTTTCGCGTATGGGTGATATATGTCTGATGTCACACAAACTCGAAGATTTACAGGGTGGCGAAAACTGGCGACAAACGCGCAGAAGAAGCATATAGCGAGGACAGGACGCCATCCAGGTGAACATGGAGAGGACGGAGGTGATGAAGATAACCAACCAACTAACCAGCAGAAACAACAACAACAACCAGCACCAATCACCATCAATGGGAGAGATTTCACAAGAACCACTTACTTCACTTATCTGGCTAGGAAGCGTCGTTTCAACTACAGTCGGAACGGATGATGTTTAAGCTAGCCAGCCAACCAACCAAAATCGGAAAGGCGAGATACGCACGCCTTCATCAACCTGAAACTAGTTTAGAAGTCCTCTACACTCATCAGACATCAAGAACAAGATTCGGATTTTCAACACGAATGTGAATTCACTCAATTCTGCCATATGGGTCAGAAACTTGCACTACGTGTAACGAAAAGGATTTTCAACAGGCAACTGCACAGTTTCATCAACAGCTGCCTACTTCGCTGGCTGGCTGCATACTGAAGATCAAATGGCCGCCCAGAAAGGATTATTAACAATAAACTCTGACTGGGAACAAACCAACAGGCAAGAGCCGATTGCTCAACAAATATGTAGGAGAAAGTGGAGGTGGATAGATCGGGCACACGTTGAGGAGACCATCGAATGATAAAGCGCGCAATGCAGGCCGCTGCTCGAGTGGAACTCGCATGGGAAACGACGTGTGGGTCGTCATTGTGATGGTGACATGGAGGAGATCGTGTGAGGAGGAGATGAGAGAGTTTGGTCAAGTGTGGACCCAAATGAAGAGGACGACAGAAGAAAGTGGAGATGTGTTGTTGAAGCCGTATGCTCCACTCGGAACGCATGGGAATAATTATAATAAGGAGAAGAATTCAACCGTAAGAAGTGCCTTAGTAATCAAGAAAAATATTCCCAGACAGGTGGAATGAAAAACTCTGTCCACAGGAATCACACACCAGCAGTACCCTTAGACAGTCCAAGCTTAGAATTATCTCGATTTACTAAAACAAAATCACAGCGTTTGACAACACCCTATCAATGTATCGCACAACCACAAAGAAAAGCAATCAAATCTGAGACCAAACATGAACAGAGACAGACAATAAGAATCAAGCGAACATGTGATACTAAAATGTCAGAACAATTATATACAGTCTAGGAGAAAGACGGTTACTAATTACAAAGTTAGCCGGAACATCCAAATAAGCATAAATATTGCAATTGAATGGTTCCGGATGGATTTTTCAAACAATTACTCCATTACATATTATTTTTGGCGCTTAACTACTGAACTGAAGGCGAATATTTTACGTTGCACGCTTTCTGCCAATCTTCAGTACAAGACAGTCACTCACCTCATAAAACAACATGCTTTATATATGTACATTACACGTATACATCATATTTCATAAACCCGTTGTGCACATACAAACTTTAGTGTTGTCTCAAAGTATGACTTTTGTTATCAGGAATAGTATGTTTCAAGTAGGAGGCAATAGTAAACCATGATCTAAGAAGATCTGAAGTTCCGATACTCAAATTAAAACACTTTACCATTGAAATTCACCTGGTAAAGTAAATTAATGAAAAATTGATTTTATTCTTTGGTAAAATGGATCTATTTGTCGGTATTGTCATGGTGTATGCAGTTATAATTAACTATTTAGTTATGAATAGTAGAGGGTTACATTGACTCCTATTTGACACTGAGTTCTATCAAGCACAAAATGCAATTTTAAACTGATTTCATTGTACGCTATACCAACAGATTTTTAAAAAAGATCTTCTATGCACCGAAAAATATTGATCAGTTTAGTGCTTCATATCAAGTGCTATGAATAGTTCGGAAATAGACAAGAGACAATTAGAGGCAAGTTGAGTCTGAAATCATTAAAATACGATGCTCACTGGCGACTGGCCGTATTCAGGTAGGTAGTTACCTGGGTTCTAGTGGGAATTCGTGACCAGTACGGTGCATCAGGTCGGATGTGAGGACAAATACTCGCCGAAGACATTGGCTAGCGGTCGCGCTATGTCATGAATTGACAGAAGTTAGAATTCATAGAGTAACCATTGGATTGGTGGGTCCCAGTGGCTCAATGGTCTAAGAGCTAGTTGGCCTTGTAACCAGAAGGTCCCCGGTTCGAACCCAAGCGTTGGGTGCGTAAGGATGAGGAGTCCCAAACTGGGTGGATGAAACATCTGTCCAGTACTCCCTGGTGGTTTTCCAATGGTTCTCTAACCGATGTCAGCTCATGATGAAATCCTGTAACCAACCAATCATATCCCTACAAACCAATACTTGAACATTAAAATATGAATTTTTTGATGGTTAGCAAAACCTATTTTTAGTTTGTATTCAGAATTTATTTGAAACGTTCACTTCTTTTAGTATTCTCGGGGGAAAATAGGAAACTGAAGTAAATGTATGCTGAGTAGAATTTCTTGATATGAAGCTATAACATAAAATAATGCTTGAAATTATTTCCAGCATTTTGGTTTTCTCCTGAGTCTTTTAAGACTGGTCGTAGCTAAGCTGCCAAGAAAGCTGTAGAAAAGCCTAGAAATCAAAACTCTTTTGTAAGTAAGGAACAGTATAATTAAGCTGCTTCTTAATATTTAGCTATATAGCTATATGATAACCGGTATAACTTCAAACACAGAGTGAAAATAGACATTTATCCATGAAATCTACTTATCGGCTTACTTATCAGTACAGCTTGTGGTACTTTCCAATTAGCACTGCTGAAAACTAAGGACAGATGGACAGTTATTTCATTCTTCGACAGGTTTCTTCAGCTTTACTTCTAAGCTTTCTGTCATGAGTCCTGTCAGCTTTGAGTTCTATGAACTTTTCATCATTTGCACCGAATTGAAGAGCCAAAGCCATGACCAAATGGCCATCAAGTCCTTCATGGATTGCAATAATTCTCCAACAGCTGCCATTTTGTAGTAAAATGTATACTTTGGCTATTAAGTTCTAGTCTTGTTATTCTTCATATCTTCATTTGGAGAACTATAGTCATCCAAGGCCCACCGATAACTTATTGTAAACATTTAAAATAATAGAACTATTTGTATCATTTATCCGTCTTTAAAAGTAACAAAAACCCGATTTTTCGAAAACTGGTCTTGTTGAGAAAATTGTTAGATTTACAATTTTGTCAGAAGTCAGTGACTTGCATAGTCTATCCGGTACTTTGTTTGGTGCAGACTGAATTCTGTCACTCAGGTTTGAAGTGTGACCAGCATTCAAGGTGGTTGAAGGTAATCGTCAGGATTTCGTGCTAGTTGGCATTCACCGGTCAGTAAGGCGTATCTGCCACCTTGAAGGAACTTATGTCCTTTCTAAGATTCAAAGCTTCCTACCGATCACCTCCAACCACCTAATATCAACGCTTTACGATTACTGATGAATAGTGGAATGTTAGAATTTCATTTTTAACAACACTTGCTCTCAATAGTTCTGTAATTTTTGATTTCTGTAATTGGTGTTAACGCTTAGCATGCTGATGTTAATAGTACAGATGTGAAAAATAAGATAGGGTTTTTTGGAGAGTTTTTATTCGGTGGCAATATATGATAAGTTGAATGTGACAAACAGGAAGTATTTCGGGCTGCGGTATTTTCTGTAGTAGACATTGACATATATTGTTCAGTGTTCATAAGTTATGTTATTCTGATAAGTTATCTCAACTCTAGATATGTCCACGTACTGAACTGGTTTGTGCTGGCAACATCCCCGACCCTAACAGTAAGATAGCACCGCGTATCTGCTAGTGGTGGGATACTTGATGTTGACTAAGCATCACTGTACATCTCAGAAGAAGATGAATACTTGATATAAAATCAAATAAATACTATTTATTATCTTCCTTTTGTTTGACTGTACAACGATTTAATCAAAACAGACAATACAAACCAACAAATCTAGAATCAGATTATAGAATTTGTGGTGAATTTCGATTCACTTCAGTTGTTAGATGTTCGTCATAAACCAACACCAGTTGGAGAGATCATTGAAAACCAGGTAGCATGTGAATAGAATTTAATAATTAGAATTAGTCCCGAATTCTCACAAATTCTATAATCAATTAATAATTCAGCAGATGAAGGGATGCCAACGTTCACGCCAGTTGCTACACTCCACCTCACCCCACCCCCAACTCCGACAGTATTTGTTCTACTGACACCAGAGACAAATCAAAACAACCAACTGATCGTTAAAAATACGAAATATATATATATGTCAGGATCAGAATATTACTGAGATAATGATTGCTTAGCTATCCAGGAATCGTGCACAGATGACCGAGCGTAACAAGACAGAGTGTCAGATGGCCTGTTAGCTTAACCACCCAACCTTCAGTCTAACGAGTTGAAGTTCAGCATCCACTGTTGAGTTAAGAACGCTGTAGGCTAATAACTTTGACGAATTAGTCATTGCTGCAGTGATTTGCACAGCGAGTATAACGTTTAAGTATGGCAGCCTATACATTGATTTTCTTCAGATACTAAGTTGAAATACTCGATTCATATCAAGTCATTTTGTTTATGCTTTTTGAAAATATCATCTTTCGTCCTTGCCATTTCGTCTAACGAAACTAAGGTCAACAAATTTTTCATTTCATATATTTACATACATATGTATGACATCCAGTGGAATTTGACAAGTTAGCGATATAAAATGCTACAGTAAACTATTCATATATATGATGCGACCTGAATATTTCATTCTGACATTTCGATGTTTGTATTGTTTTTAGCAAAACAATCCATATCCAGAAACTGAAATCAAAAATTGCCTCATGTTAACTTAATCAAGGTGCACTAGTTTTTAATGTATTTTGTAAAACACTGAGCTAGACATATAAGTGCATAACCAAGCTACCATACATCACACTAAATTAATTCAGTCTGTCACAAAGTGTAACATTAATGAAATAAATTCGAGTATGACATTGGTGATTTCGAATCAGAAAACTGTTCAGTTTCAGACAAAAATGCAGTCATATAAGTATGATAATAAATGCCATGAAAGCTTTGAATTCGACTTCCCTACTAGAGTCTGTTTGCTGGAAAGTTGAGTCAATGGTATATAAGTTGTTACACTGTCTTTCCGGCCAAAATGATGGCTACCTATGGGTAGTTTCATTTTACACTAAGAAACATAGTGAATCGGTGACTCAGTGGTAAACTGCTAGCCAACCAATCACGTGGCCTGGGTTTCGATCCCTGGCCAGCGCACACCTAGCCTCACTGAGCCGGTTATAAGGCCGGTAAAGAGAGGAAGTTGGGAGTGAGGCTAGCACCCGGACCCTGTAAAAATAAAACTACTGCTAGCAAAATATCAAAGCTTTAACCTGAATTTAGAAACATCAGTTGTATTGTAGCATAAGTGCAAAGCGAGAGATCTTGTACCCATAGGAGATGTAATTGCTGAGTTTGACTTAATGCCATATCTCAACCAAATTATTATGCTTTAAACACCGTACAATTATATGTGATTAAACTAAGCCTTGCTGTGAAGCAATAACAGGTAGGACTCAATGGTTAATTACTGTTTTCGTTCATGGAAGTGGTTAAAACTAACAAGTAAGAGGGACACAGAACAACTGTGTGTCCTGGGAACAACTGATTACATAAACGGAATGACCTAAGTTACGCACAGCAGGACTTCAGATAAACTGTACATATATAGCATTTCAGATGTTCCTGCAATATGAAGATCCAGTACTGTATATGTTGATTTCTGAATATTCTGTCATGATGTCATGAGTTTTTTTGATTTCCATTGGAAACCAGTTTCGATTGTGTGTTTCCCCAAAATGTCATTCTGTATTTTAAATTCCTGCATGTGTTTATTTGTGGATAGGCTTTAGAACCAATAGTTAATCATTGTTATTCCACCACCGATGATCATTTGAAATAAAAGACATCCATTCTAAAAAGCAATATCCCAACAAAAATCAACTATTTTTTCGGAAAAATTCAGTAGTTTCAGGAAATAAATGGCTATAATTTATACTGGATTATTTTTTTAAATTTTATTATTTTCATTACAGCTTGATGCCACACCGTATTTTCAGTACAAGTATGGAATTTTCAGCATGGATATCGGTAGCCCAAATTTTGCAGGCCGACCATAGATATCGGGTGTGCGTCGGCAGGGGAACGAATCCCGGACCATGTGCATGGTCGGCGAGAGTCCTAACCACTGTGAGTTACAGCCGAATAATGAATATAACTCCAGTGGTTGATGAATTTTGTATATTCATATATAGGCAGGAGTAGAGGTTAAGAAGCAGATGTTTGTTTACTGTAAACACACAATGCATTTTACTTCATCAGAATCAAAAAAGCTGCTGAGATATAAAGATTTTCAAGTATTGGTTTTGTAGGGATTGTGTTTGATTGGTTGGAGGGTTTCATCATGAGCTGACATCAGTTAGAGAACCATTGGAAAACAAGCTGGGAGTACTGGAAAGCCGTTTCACCCTAGTGCTCCAGACTCTTCAGCAGTACGTACCCATCGCTGGGGTTCGAACCCAGGACCTTCCGGTTGCAAGGCGAGCTAGCTCGTAGATCATTAAGCAACAGGGACCCGCCAATCCAATAGCCCATGGATTCTAATATAAAGATTTCGTGGCCCAGCCTCTTTTGGTGATAGGGTAGATGGTAGAAAAGGACAGACTAATGTTAGCTTCGCAGTAGTTTTGATCAGCTGGGCTTATATCGAAGCGCCGACGCTCTTTATTATACATACAAGTACAGATTTATTACTGTCTCATAAAAAAGGGTTTTCTTTATTTACTAGTCAGTGTTACCACTGGTAATTTGAATTTATTAAATAGTTAGTAGATTGCCTTCTTCAACAGGTACTTGTATTAAGAATAATTGACGATCTTTCTAATACACAGTCTTCACTTGTCTACTTTGATTTAGTGTGGCCTTATCGACACGGTATAATTTGCAACATAAGTCATTCACAAACTCACAGTTACCTTCCATATTCTCAGCTGGAGTGTAGAATGTGTTCTGTTTGCTTCAGCGATAATGTCAGTCAGTGATATTATATCCCCGTGTGTCTGTGTATGTATGGATATTAGTGTACTTTTTAACAATAGCCATTATACCGCTGGTGGAAACATGATCTTATTTTGATTACCCATCGTCACTTTGTCATGCACAAGTTATTCATACCAATATGTAACGAACCGAAAATTGTGAATCGACATTTCTTTTTGTTTCTTTGTCTATTTATAGAGGAAGAGAAAGGGAACCAAGGAAACAGGAAAATGTAGCGCATCTTCATTCATGGGTGCCCACTTGATTTCTTTATCCGATTCTTATAACGCACTGGTTTCCTCATCTCTTTTTCGCTTGATGTTTATGTTAACGGAGATTGTTTCTTTTGTTGAGAGTTTAAGTTACTTTGTAGCTTATTTTCTTTTAAAGTAAACAAAGTAGAGTAAATGAATTATGCATTGTAAGACTAATTCTTTAAGAAATTCTTCTTATAACGATTTCAGCGGTATTACACTGTGCTGTGATACAAGAAGTAAGCAGAAATGTTTAGATTCCATGCGATCCACAGGACTCACCATAAAGCTTCACCAGTGTAACCTCAAACCTTTTCTTAGAGAAGATAAAGCAGTTCACTTCGTACAAACTCTAAACAAGAGTTTGAATTAAGATTAGGTGGGACGTACGGGTATATCTGCCGAATCAAGATTAAACTGCTTAAAGCTCTCACTAAGTGTTGCATTGATAACGATGTTGAACAGTGTTCACGTTAGTGTGACCGATTTTCTGATTAATTTATCCAACCACTAATGTACTACCTGGAGTACTTGTGGTGAAGTCTGAGAACTGCATTGAAATAGTCGCATGTGCGTTTAGGTAGTGCCATTTGTTTTTCCTGCTCAAATTACCAGTGTAGAATAGTGTACAGTTTTTATATGTCATTTCGCAGACAAAACAGTTGCACATTTTAAGGTTTCAATACTTCAAATCAATGAGAAGTATATATGTTTAAGTGTTATTACAGAAAACATAAACAGCAAAAATTTATATTTAGTTCACTTTTAATCGAATGACACCTCAACTTGTCATGTAGATAGTAGGTTATGTAGTCCAGTCTATAGTCTAACTTTATCAATGGCTTGTTCTTCAGTGTATAAAGTGAGACTGTATAAAAGTATTTGTTACTTGAACCCCATAATCTGTTGGTGTCATCTCCCGTGTTTCGGGAACGTACAATATGATACATTGGAGTATGGCGTGTTGTATTGACTTTCTGATGATAAATTTTTCGCTCTATACCTGATGACACTTCTAGCCCAAGCTTGAAGTCCTACATTCCACTCGGAACACAAAATATTAAAACAAAATTCCATCAGTCGTTTTACTTGGCAGTGTTTAGCCATTAATAGGATATTGCAACCAATAAGTCAGTGTGTCACGACAACCTGCACTGACAGACAATGTTCTAATACAGTAGAAGTCAAACCTGGTTTTAAACCAGGTGATATCTAGAGAGCTAGCCATGAAAAGCATTACGTTCAAATACTGTTAATCGGGAATTTATTCATTGAGCCTTTAATTAGACTGTAGAATGAAAAAGCAAACGTTACACATTACCTCTCATTTGAATGTTTGAGTGGAACTATAATTATCACTTGTCAGGATACGATTTCATCCAACGCTTATACATGCCCTAGCGAATATTCTGAATAAACTGATTATACGAAGTGAACTGTGAATGCTCTGAACTTCACTGTTAATTGGACTTGCTTCATAGGAGAATTAAAACTATTTGATAAGTAGTATTTCGTGTTTATGCTTAATTGAACTTCATAAAAATATGCAAACCTACAATTTGTGATAACTAAATATTTTCAATTGTTGGTCTGCAAGGATTTGATTGGTCACAAGTTCAATAACAAGTTGATATCATTTGGAGAGCCACTGGAACACCTGGCAGCACTGAACACCTGTTACATCCTAGTTTGACACTCTTCATCGGCATTCATCCACTGGGGTTGGAACACAAATCTCAGACCACTCTAATCCCTTCAAACCAACACTTGATAACTAATCTGATGCTCACTACAGACTGGCTCAATGCAGGAAGTTGCCTAGAGTTCTTGTGAGAAGTTGTACCCACATGGGGTCCACCAAGTCAAGTGTAAGTTCACTTACTCGCCTATGACATTACCTAGTGTTTGCGCTATAAAGATCACGAGTTGTCAGAAGTTTGAATTCATGGGGCATTGGATAGAGACCCAGTAGCTCTGGCCTTACCTTGTAACTGGAAAGTCCTAGGTTAGAGCTCCAGTGGCTACATACTGATGAAGAGTCCTACACTAGGACGAAACAGTTGTTCAGCACTCCCAGCTTTCCCAGTTGTTCTTCAACTGATGTCAACTAGTGATCAAGCCTGTTACTGCATATCAACTGATTTTGCTGAGTTTATCATTTATCTCGTTCTATATAATTATTAATTTTTTAATTTGTACTTGAACTAGTTTCAGATTAAACTGTCTACCAGGTGTTTTAACTATGTATCTAAGTATAGTAATGTAAGTCGACATCTGTAAAACATTGAAATCAAGGTAAATGGAATCGGATATGTAATTAAACTAATTACTTCGAATTTTTTTATTATTTCATCTTTCTTTAGATAAAAAGTCATGTGATACTACTGCATTTTGGACAACTTATCGTAGCCTATGCATGATATATATATATATATATATATATACGTATTATTGTCTAACTGTTTGTATACATAGAACAATGGAACACTGAATTAACATTTAGTATTCATCGATAAATCAGACAGGATAAATTCTATTTTCAGCCAGTAGAAACAGTCACCGCTTCTTACAGTCAAACCAAATAGGACATTTCATCAGGTTCTCTGAAATAAATTAAACAAGGAATAGGATAGGCTGTGAAAATAAAGAATAACAGGATAGCCACTCAGAATTACTAGAAATTTCATCGCATAGACACAACTGCAGTCAGCACTTCGACTGGAGAATATAAGCATTGTTCTCTCTCCTAGTTTAAGGCAACTCAAATTTAAATTGAGAAGATATTTACAGGAATGTGCATCAGTGAATGGAAATGTGGGAGAATTTTTGGAATTTCAATCAGATATCGTAATGGTTGAGGTCAGTGGAATATCCCGGACTGATAGAGTTACTAGCAGATGATAGATTGGAAAGCATTAGCCATTGTAACTCTAAACGGATGTTGAATATTAATGCGCTTGTCTCAACACCTCGCATCTATTGAATGAGAGTGTCACTATGTTTTTGGTATGAACTTATAATGACTGACAGTTATTGTTCCTTCGGGATTCGAGTGGAACATAGGGCTTCAACATGATATTTCCACTTTACCCTAGTTTCAACAGTCCCTCTTAGCTCCTTCCACCTTTGCGCATAGTCCCTCATCTCCTCTTCACACGACCTCTCCCATGTTGCCCTCATCGTTTCACATGTGGGATCTGCTCAAGTGGTGACACCCAGGGACCTTCTCATAGTGCGTTCAATTCATCTCCATTTTCTTCGGGATGATTTTTAGTCTACAGATCATTGATTAGTTCGTCCCCAGAGTTTCCTGTTGCTAATGCATCCCGACCAACCATCTGATCTTCAGCAAGAAGCCAGCAAAGGTAGCTGTTGATACGAGTCTTCCGTAGCTTGTTAAAAATGCTATTAGTGACAAACCCATCATGTTTATGACCCAAATAGAATAACTGACTGACTTAACATTGGTGTTGGAAATCCGAAATTTTTGTGTTATGCTGTGGAGTATAGAAGATTTCCGAATTGACTGCAGAGTGATGAAGGTTCATCTCGCATTTCCTACCCTGTTTTTACATCCTAATCATTTCCGTTTACCTGTAGTCGAGACGATGCTGTCTACTTAAGTGAAGAGAGTGACCTCTTTCAAATGTATTCCATTGATAGTGATTGTTGCTTGTTATTGGTTGGTTGGTTGGTTATCTTCATCACCTCCGTCTTCTCTATGTTCACTTGAAATCCTGTCTTTGTTGCCTGCCTCTTCTGACAACTTGTTGGTTTCCCCTGTAAGTCTTTGAGTTTGTATGACATTAGACATAAATCATCCATACACAAAATCTAGATCTCCTAGAGTGCTCTTACCAGTTCAACGTATTCCTGGCTTCATGCTCCTCACTCAGAGTATTCCACATAATACAATATCATCGGTGATTGAGCTTAATCGCCGACGTTGGTTACCAATAAAATCATAAATAGCCTGAGATATAGGTGTATCTAGTCGACATACAGAACACTAAATGCATGCCTCAGACTTAGCCTTTAACTGGTACTGACTGCCATCTGAAAACCACTTTCCAAATCATCTCATTTCTACTGCTGAGCCATTTCATATTTTTTAACATTTGTTTACACTAGTAAAGATTTTATTTTATGTTTTCTAAGTTTTAACTGCCAATTGTAGACTAAGGGTGAGGTGAAGACTTCAGCAGGGGAGAATTCACGCCTACACTCTAACTGAAAACAGTGTAGGATATTATCAAAAGACTTAGCTTAAAATTAAGCTTATTTTTATTCCAGTGTCTAAAATTTGGTGTGATTTAACTTGCTGCAGGGGGAAAAAATGCATCAGTGATTTCTGACTGTGAATTTTTTGTTTTGCTTGTCAATCATAAACTCAGGTCCCGTTAGTCGCTCTGTGGTATACTGGATTAGTGTTATTAATGCACAAACTGCCAATTAGTATTAATTCTCATAATTCAATTATCATCTACAAATGAGGATACGAAACACACACACACGCACACATACACATCGGTGACTAAGGCAGTACATATATATATATATACTGTGCTGTACAATGAAGGGACTGGCTTCTAACAACATTTATGAAGTGAAATAATATTAAATTAGCATGATTTACACAAGCGTATTTTCTATCATTCAAGTGTAACATTTATTTACAAAATTTGAGCCAAAATGTTATAAATCTGTAACTACCAATGGACCGGTTGATTGCTGTCATTCAACTGAAACAAAAGTTTTGTTTTTGTTTGAATGCTCTAATGAACTGTATTAATGATTAGTTTACCTTTACCTTTCACATATCCTGCAGTTAGAAGTCGCTTTCCCAACTGAAAACAGGGTCTAGATTTGGAAAAAGTCTTTTCGTGAACCAGTATCACCTAGGAGATCGTTGAGGTCTGACTAGTACGTTTCAGATGTTTTATATGAGTAACAGAGTCCGTAAGAGTCACAGAGTTATTCTAAAATCATTGATTCTTTCAAAGAGGATGAAATGCAAACGATCTATAAATTCCGGCTTCCACCGAATTTTTTCAGAGTTTGGTCAGCGTGGAATGTCGTCAAATTAATACTGTCTACATAAAGTGGACTCATTATTTACAACGCCGTAGTATAACTTCAAAAATCCATCTGAAAGATAACAGTATTGTGAAGCTCATAGATGTTCAGATAGAGGTTTAACAGCTACTCGAACAGTATGAAAGTAATTCGATTCAATTTTAGATTTTCCCGTCGACTGATTTCCTATCCAGTGGGAGTACATCCAGATAATGAGTCCCGAATAGGAAGAAATATTATTATTATTATTATTGTTCCCTTGGGTTCCTAGTGGAACATAGAGCTTCAACTGCACGTCTCCACTTGCTTCTGTCTTCTGCTGTAATTTTCACCTGCATCCATGTTAGTCCATACTGTTTCAACTCCTCTTCACACAATCTCCTCCATGTCACTCTTGGACGTCCCACTCGCCGCTTCCCTTTCGGGTTCCACTAGAGCGTTGGCCTGACGCGCGATGTCACCCAACGGCCTCCTCAGAGAGTGTCCAATCCATCTCCACTTTCTCCTGCATATTTGTTGAGCGATTGGTTCTTGTTTTGTTTGTTCCCAGAGTTTTTTGTTGGTGATTCTTTCCGGCCATCTGATCTTCAGAATGGAGCGAAGACAGTTGTTGATAAAGGTCTGCAGCCTGCTGAAAATATTCTTGGTGACCCGCCAAGTTTCTGATCCGTATAGAAGCACTGACTGACTTGACGTTTGTATTGAAAATCCGAATTTTGTTGTTGATGCTGAGTGACGAAGATTTCCAGATTGGTTTCAGGTTGATGAATGTGTTTCTTGCCTTCCCGATTCTCGATTTGACATCCTCTTTCGTTCCTCCTGTGGTTGAGACAATGCTGTCAAGATAAGTGAAAGAAGTAACCTCTGGGGCTGGATGTTTCTGCTATTGTTGTTGTTGGTTGTTTGGTTATTTTCATAACCTCCGTCTTGTCTATGTTCACCTGCAGTCCTGTCTTTGTTGCTTGTTTGAACAGTTTGTCGGTTTTCACTCGTAAGTCTTCGATTTTGTGTGACATCAAACATAAATCATCCACGCGCGAAATCCAGGTCTTCTAGGTTCTTCACGTCGGTCCAGGATATCCCTGTCTTCTCGTTTCCCACTGTCTGAAGCATAATCCAGTTCACCACAATTAGGAATATCATTGGTGGTAATAAGCACCCTTGTCTGACTCCTGTGTTTACTCCAAACGCTTCGCTGAGTTTTCCGTTGTGGATCACTTGACATGTGCCGTTGTCGTACAGCTGTAGGAAGAAATGTGCATCCTTTATTTCACTGCTAGTTACCCCCCACCAATTAACTTTTAAGTATGAAATTAAACTTGATTATGGGGATATTTGCTCAATAATGGCACTGTAGGACGAATTTCACTTTAATCAAAATCAGAAAAAGTTGAAGAATGTGGGCTATTAGATTCTTATAGTTATTCAATGGTAACATGACCGTTAGCAGGTTTAATTATCCCCCTGTCATCTCTAGGGGGTTTTTTGATTCCCACTATCGAAAAGTCCGAAAACAGAACAAAATCCCTACTGAGTACTTTTTGTTTCTCAGTGCTTCTGAAATGCTCGATTGTTTGTGACAAAATCTATGGTGAAAGCACAATTTTCCATGATTTCTTCAGGTGAATTTAGTGTAAGAGAATGTTATTTCAAGGGTTATGTTTATGCGATATCTAGCTGAGAGCAACAACAGCCAGCTAACTGACTGAGTTCAGTTAGCTTTTATTTCATCTGCAAGTTATAGGCCAGGCTTACTGAATGATATTTATTGTAAAGAAAGTAAAGTGATTGACGCTAGCAATGAATAGTACAAGTTTGAAAATCAGAGGGTTAGGAATCTCCTTAATGCTACAGATACACCATGAAAATTAATAAATCTTGCAATAGAAGTAGCAGTGAGTTCACTAGGTTTATGGATATGCCACTGATGCACATTAGCGTCATATATGTAATAGTCATTCACAGAAAGATCTGCCTTGCAGAGGTTTAGAGATTACTGTCCCTCGTCAGTAGGGTGTAACTGCAACATCATAAAAATTCCTGTTCCTCTGGAGGTTTCTTAAATCAGAGTGTTGCGCCACCCATCGGTAACAACTTTTTTGGTGAAGTGGTTACTATCCAGTTCAAAGTTTGCTCACCATTCATTCTCACTAGGTGCCAGTTGTGGACGTCTTACGTCGTTATAATATAATACACTTCAAGTCCCAGACGCCATATGACAACATCTAGCGAATACAAAGGCGTTTAACGTGAGCAAAGAAGTGTCATATTTTAAATCCATTGCAAAAAATTGGGTGGAATTCAACTGATAAGCCCCAGAAACAAACAAACTCCAAACAAGATCAGACAACACTGGAAGCTGCTCATTTCAACCACACATCCCTCTGAGTTACAAATCCTCTCTACTATTTCAGCATCAGACAACATTTTAGTTATGTTAACATAAAGCCAATTCAATAGGGAGGATGTGTGTCTAGAAGAGTCACTCACTTTTCTCTAGTGTCCAACTATCATTATTTCTACTCTTTTCAGTTTTTTTTTAAAGTATTCCTCTTTCCGGAGAGCTGAAAATATTTTTTTAGTGCTATCTATCAACAAATTGAAAAAAAACTAAGCCCATTGTCGCCAGTCAAAAATAGAATGGAAAACTAGTCTGCAGAATAAATGCCTATTGTAGAATGAAAATAATAAGAATAATATAGCTCATATTGTTTGTTTTTTTCAATTGTGCCACGGTCTACTTTGTAAGTTAAAATAGAAAGTAGACTGATTTCATCGATTTCATTGCATCTTAATGGAATTGTTAGCCTCTTCTACTTGAAGTAATGTCTTACCTGTAATCATGGCACAGCATTGATGCGATACCGGTGTCCCTTAAAATCGGTCATGATGGCAGACAATAAGCCAATGGTGAAGAAGCGATAAAGTGAAATGGCTGAAATGATATTCGAGTAGTCGTGTGTTGTACGACACATTATTCCCTGAAAAAAACCCATACTAACTGTAATAACTATTTATAGTAATATTTCTCAATGACTGAATCACAGGAAATCAAACAACAGCACAGAGAGGGCGTAATTTATGAATTTGTATTTGGCAGAATTAATTGTAATTCATATAATAAATATTAGCAAACGGCGGTAAGCATTTAAACGATACAGTAATATAAATTGTCAGTCCCCACACTGACATCAAGAGGGGCATCAAAACCTACTTTTGCAATCCACTTGAATGTAAATTAACGACTGTTATTCTTTTGATACTTGTGAATTTCAGTTGCATATTTCAGACAGAATTAATGTACTTTCTATCACAGTGACTAACGGTTTTCCTACTACAAATTGGAACCATTATTTATTAGTTAAAGTGCTGAAGAAGCTTTCAAGAGAAAAGTAAAATCAGCTGAAAGCGTCGAGTTATACTGAGGTTTTCACTGAAGTAGTTAAAACTCTACAAAAAGTCAGTCTACCCTGCATCCAGAATTAGACAGGACGCAAGATTAGGTATGGTGAGAAAGAAAAACAGAGCTGTAGTCTGTTAACTATAACGTGGTATGGTGTTCTTGATCATCAGATTCCTAAATGACGAGTTTTCACAACGTTTCTCATGAACTTAGCGGTTTAGTAATACGACATGTAGGATTTTCCACTGGTGTTTAATTCAACAAGGCTTACTGAGGTCAATCTACTATCATCTGCTAAAGAATGTCAGCTTTTTGCAGGGTACATATTGATTTGTTAGAACTCGACAAATATAACAGTGTAGCTGAGTAGGCCTCTTTCCCAGTTTGTTCAAAATTTGTCTCCAGCATGTATATATAGATATTGCTTATCAAGAGGATACAATTATGCAGTTAAATTCACATAACTCATTTGGTGGAGTAGAAGAGTTTGAAATGCTGAAGTGTTCCTCACGTTGGTGGTTCAAAATCGCTTCTCTGGGGTGGGACGACTTTGTACTCACTCCTGTAGCACAAATATTAAAATCGGGATGTTACAGAGAAGATCGGAATGGCACTTTGCATGGATAACTCACGGATTCATGAAGTGTTCCATATTTTAACCTCCCATAGCTTACTAACCTGTTCTAAGTACGGAAAAGAAGAAAGTCTATGTTTTCAACTAGCAACTTCAGTCTGTACAAAAAACAAACCTATCGTTACTGAGGCGTCAAAGCACAGAAAAACGTTTCCTACGAACTTCCCGTGAATCATTATGCGCACCTTTACTATTATATTTTTTGTGTTCTTTGTTGAGTAACTGCTTATTTTGAGTATTTAAAACGACGCAATTTTAAGCACTGTGTCAAGGAACTTAACCCTAAGTTCCTATTGTTACGAAGACGCTTCAAACCAATAATTACTTCGACTTATTCTCCACTTTAACTCCAAAACACCAGTGGTTGTAAGAAGGAAGTTGTATTATTTGGCAATTAAAATCGAGGTTAGTACATAGTCTGTAAACATGTTTTACAATAAGTATGCTGTACTTTTATTCGTATTCTTTCGTCTTCTTTTAACTTGTACACGATTGAACTATTTGTGCCTTCGAGTTGCCTGCTAATGGCGACCAAGGCCAATGAACCAACACTCAATGTTCACTCCCATTGACACACTGGCTCTAGTATGTATTTGAACAGTGGTGCATAAAGTTTGTACGATAATTAGTATTTCACATACGCTAAAAGAGCTGGCAGGTTTCCTATAAAAACAATCAACCTGTGGTTGATAGTCAGCGAAATGAAGTGGAGTCGAACTGTCCTTTTATCTGAGATGCTGAACTTGATGGAGATTTATCCGACTGATCCTTTTTATGAAGAATATCGTTCAGTAACAGTGTTCAGTAAATTGGAGGGCGAACACTCCAAACTCTGGGCTGACAACAACAAGGAAACTGTAATTAGGAAAATACCACTTAAGGATCAGTCATTTCGATAAACTGAGATTTCCGCATCATCATAAGATTCAGTTTGAATGTACTTTTGTGGAACAGGATGAAGTGGCTGTACATGAACCAATGGGTAATTTTAGTTTTAAATACAAACGGTCTAATGCGCGAACATGTTCACTTGACCACCAGCTATTGCTTAATTACTTTGCTGATAGCTTAACTGCTCACGTACTGATTTAAGTGCCTAATTGTTAATGTATTCAGCCATTTGCCTGACTATTTATATAATCACTCGGTACTAATTTTTTAAAAACTTTGTTAATTAACTATTTAGGAATATAACTAGTTGATTAATAAATTACTGACTTTGTGGTGTTTCACTTAAATGATGTAAGCATTTACTTGTTTCGTTGATAGCCTAAAAATTTACTTTGTCGACTGTTTATTCAGCAGAACACCTAGTCAATTACACAGTTAACTGTTTAATCGAGATCTTGACTATTCAATCACTTATTTACCAAGTTACCTACTCAGACTAACATCAGCGTTTAAAGATATATATACATATATACCCACCTACTCACTTTTCATTCATTAATCCATCTACTTATTGGTTTATTTGTACTCCTGTTGAGACGCAGACAAAAATAACCAAGTATTGAATAAGTTGATCACTTCAAAACACCTAGAAACATTTCGTCGAAATCTCAGCCTATTTAATCCTTAAGAAACTTACTAAATTGCAACTTGTTTACTTCCGTCGGGAAAATATTTGCCTGGTTACTTGCTGATGATGTCATTACTACTAAACTTAACTCACTTATACAATAATTGTTTTGCTTTCTTGCTTACGTAATAATTGTTCACCTACTTACACACTCATTTATTCCATGAAAATTTTGTTTATTTATTAAGACATACTCTCATATGTTTTCTTACATACATTTACTTATTCACCGATTGGTTACTGAGGACGTGATGAAGACATACAATTACAGTCAAGGTTGTCTAGGGAGACGGTTATTCTATTCGTAGAGAATTCGCTAAGCTCACTTAACGTTATATTTAGCACTGAAGATGTTATCCAAGAGGACAGCTTAGAGAAGACAGCAACAACAACAACGACAACAGCTCAACTCAGGCTGAAAATAAAAACTCAAGTCATCTTTATACAATGTATTACAAAAGGAGAAAAACATGGGAGCCAAATGCTCAGCAGCAGGTAGATCTCTGTAACCTGATTAATCCTCACAGGGTACGAATTAGTTAAAATAGTGTGCTTACTGTCGTCAACTCGTTGTATACCTAAGAGACAGAATTTCAGAATAAGTCTATGTCACATAGAAAGCTGTAATACTGACAGCTGAGTCATTTAAACTTTAAGTGAACATAGGGAAGACGAAGGTGTTGAAAATAACCAACCAATAACAAGTACCAATCACTATCAATGGAAATATCTCACTTCCTTCATTTATCTAGGATGCATCGCTTCAACTACATGCACCTTGAAATGATGAAGATGTCAAAACCAGCCAGAATCGGAAAGGCAAGGCAAATATTCATCACTCTGAAATCTGTTTGGAAATCAGTTGCACTAAGCTCAAAGAAAACAAAAATCATATATTCAACACTCATGTCAAGCCAGTTCTTCTGCATGGCTCACAGACTTGGCATGTCGCCGAAAGCATTCCTAACAGACTTCAGACCTTTATCAACAGCTTTCTTCACTCTGCACTGAAGATCAGATGGCCAGAAAAGAGAGCCGATTGCTCAACAAATGTGTCGAGGAAAAGGGAGATGGATTGGAAACACGCTGAGGAGACAGTAAAGTGAGATCGCACGTCAGCCATACCATCGCTCGAGTGGAACCCGAATGGAAAACGACAAGTTGGGGGTGAGTGGGTCCAAGGGTGACATGGAGGAGATTGTGTGAGCAGAAGTTGAAAGATAATGCACAACCATGGGGCCAACGGAAGAGGACTGCAGAGGACAGGACAAAATGGAGATATGCAGTTGAAGCCCTATGTTCCACTCGGAACCGAAGGGAATAATAATAAGACATTTAGAAATGATGTATTGCTAGCATAAAGTAGTCATAACCTAGCACGATGCGAAAATATTGCTTTACTGTAAAATGATTTAGAAATGTATAATCATTGTTACCTGACTGCTGCCGCTGTTCCTTAATTCCTCATGACTTCCTTTTGTGTATATGTTTTGAATGACATATCTGAAGTGTACACTTGCCAAAAAGTTACTGGATCAAGGAAAACAGATCAGTACGAAAGCTGCATATCTGAGGCAGTACTTCAGTGGCGTAGATTTAATCCACAAGTTTTGGAATGTTCTAAGAAGTTTGGACATTGAGGATTGATCAATTGGATATGATTATGAGTAATAAATTGTTCTTGAAACGTCGTCCATTTATTATTACTGTATCAGTGCATTTTATGCTGAATAAACACATTAAACATGGAATTGTATCCTGACACAGTGCTCAAATTCTCTTCTTACATAAACTATGGTAATTAGTTTAATCAAGAAATCGTAGCACCTTTTTCATTAAAACAGAGTTGAGCCTGACGTTTTTTTTTGTCTACAAAATGGTGAACATGTATTGAAACCATCCTGCAATAAAAACAGCTACTGGTTGTCAGATAAGAGGGTGTGGCAAATTGCCTTCATATAGAATATAACAGATTGAAAACGAACGGTGGACTTCAAAAAGTACAGTCAAATAAAATCAGAATACTGTAGTGAGAATTAGTTAAAAATGGTTTGACTGAAATTAATTTGAAACCCCTGAATTTATTAGGGATAAGTATCATGTATCTTTATAATCAACTGACCGAGTATCAGTGTTCACTGTCCTGGAGATTAGTTGTAAATCAATCTAATCAGGGTATCTGGGAGTTCTGCCTTACCGTTACACTGTGGACATCATTTGCACCTGATCATATCTGAGGATTCATTCTGGATCAGTATTTATTTGTAAATATGAGCAGTGTCAAATTTTCTTCGTCAGTATCTTTTGAAACGTGCGTCGGTGGCTTAGCGGTTAGGACGCTCGCCGACCATTCATATGGTCCGGGGTCCGATCCCCGGCCACCGACGCACTCCTTTACCTCGCTAAGCCAGAAATAATGCTGGTGAAGAGGAAAGGTTGGGCGTGAGGCTAGTAACCCCATCCTGTAAAATAAACACTGGTACAGAAACTTCAAGCCAGTAGCTTGAAGCCCTATGTTCCACTGGGGAACGTGAAGGAAAACAAATCTTTAGAAACTGGGATAGGAAACGACGAAATGCAATAGGTTATAGTTTGATTGTGTACTAGGGGAATAGCAGGAAGTGTATCACTGAATCGTAGACTACTTATTCTTTACTATGCATAAGACTACCTCCCAGCTTCAGTTTTTATCCCATTGCATCAACAATATTCTACCTAGCTAAGGTTTCATCAATGAACTTGGCCCAAATTCTTAGCTTTCAATTTTGAACATATGTTAATCTCTCGAGCTGTAAGGTTTGCAGGTAATATTACACACTCATCAATGTCTTCAATGGTTTATGTCATAATCTTTTGATGATGAACAAACATTTCACATTTAGTGCACTTAACAATAAGCTTCTGTACTTCATATATGTGTGTATGTGTTTGTGTGTGTGTGAGTGATCTTACAGGTAGAACCACATGACAATTTATTTCTTGTAAAAATGAAGTAAAAACAATATGTGCATATTGTAAGAAGAAGAGAAAAATGTTTTTTTTTGCGTTTCAATATTCTATGACATTTGGTAAAAGTGTCTCCATTGTGTGTTTACTTGTACTTTTCTGCAATTCACCTAAGTAAATCACATTTTTTGTTTTAAAAAAAGTTTATAAAACCTTTCATGAGGTGAAAACTTCTGTATTTAATTTAAAAAACTGAACGAAATTATTTCTGTAATAGTTAAATTTGAATAACATAGCCAGTTTTTTTTATTCCTTCACTTTCCCAGTGGAACATAGGGCTCCAAACTAGAGGCCTGAAGTTTCTGTAGCAGTGTTTTAATTTTACGGGATGGGGTTGCTAGCCTCATGCCCAACCTTCCCTCTTTACCAGTCTGATTACTGGCTCAGCGGGGTAAAGGAGTGCGTCGGCCGGGGATTGAACCCCGGACTATGTGCATGGTCGGCGAGCGTCCTAACTGTTGTACCACCGACGCCAGTAGTTGAAGGAATCTTTAAGTTTTCAGTTTGCCTCAGTTGGTACACTCAACTACTGCTGAGGAGATTTTAATTTTACGCCTACAGTTACCGGATAAATTCTCCAGTCTCTAATGGAGTAAAAATAAATTCTAACCGATAGTTATGTTGCTTCCCACCAAGCATTGATGTTCCAAAAGGAACATAATACTTCAAATATCGAAGTGATGTCCATTAGATCAATGAAGATGAATATTGGACTTCGGTGTAGGTAAACACAATAACACAATGAAATGAATGTGAAGACTAGTGGTTCAACAAATGTGGGACCAGTACTCATCGCCTAATTTCGATTTCTAGTAAACACTTTATCCCATTTTAGTCAATATGCAGTTTTTATTGCAGGTTGAAGGAATCTTGCAGACCAACTTTGAAATATCTTTCTCCATAATAAGTGAAGATTTCTAAACTGGAACAGAGATCTGAGCGCATTAGAAATAGGCTGATTGATAGATACCATAAGGATGTAGATAGCTGATTAGACTTGTTACATTCAAGTATTGATTTTGTAGGGATTTTCTTTGATTGCATGGAGGATTTCATCATGAGCTGACATCAGTTAGAGAACCAATGGAAAACCACAAGGGGAGTACTGGACAGCTGTTTCGTCCACCTAGTTTGGGGCTCTTCGGCAGTACATACCCTAGTGGGAAGCCGTGACCAGTAGGATACAGCAGGTTGGAGATGAGGCAGTAACTCATCGAAGAAGATATTACAAAATGGTCGCGCTATATCATGAAGTGGCAGAAGCTAGAATACATGGGCCATTGGATAGGATCCCAGTGGCTCAATAGTCTACCAGCTAGCTCGCCTTGTAGCCAGAAGGTCCTGGGTTCGAACCATGGTGGTGGGTGAGTACTGCTGAAGAGCCTCAAACTAGGCGGACGAAGCAGCTGTCCAGTACTCCCCATGTGGTTTTCCAGTGGTTCTCTAATTCATGTCAGCTCATGATGAAATCCTCCATCCAATTAGACTTGTTATACTTAACGATGATAATATTATTATATTGTTATTATTATTCTCTTAGGTCTCAAGTAAAACATAAGGCCTCAGTAACACATTTCCATTTCTCCTTGTTCTCCGCACTCCCTTTCAGCTGGCTTCATAACTGACCGTAGGCTTTAATTTTTTCCTCGTATGATCTCCACCATGTCACCCTCGGAAGCCTAACTAGTCGTTTCACATTCAGGTTCCACTCAGCCTGTTAGAAATGATTTATTTGACACGCCAAGTGTCTGACCGATATAAAAGAGTTGGATTAACGCTGGTATCGAAAATCCAACTTTTGTTCCAAATGCTGAGTGCAGTAGACTTTCAGGCACATTTCAGATTAATGAAGGTCTTTCTCGTTCTCCGATTCTGGTTGGCACTGAAACTTTCATCCGTACTGCCTGTATTTGAAACGATGCTGCCCGAACAAGTGAAAGAAGTGATTTCCTTCAAATTTCTTCCGTTGATAGTGGTTGTCAGTTGTTGTTTAGTTATCTGCATCAACTCTGTCTTTTCTATGTTCACTCAAAGTTCTGTCTTTACTGCTATCTCTTCTGCCAACTTCTTGCTTTAAGCCTGTGTATCTTCGAGTTTGCGTGACATTCAACGTAAATTGTCTACGAGGTTGAAATTTCCTACAGTCTTCCTACCGGCCCAACGTATTTCTGTCTTCTCTCTCCCCACAGTGATAGTGGGTAGTCTTGTCTTCTGAATTCACCTCAAAGGCTTCGGTGAGTTTACCGTTGTGGTTCACTTGACATGTACCATTGTCACATAACTGTTAAGTGAGGTTAATAGAGATTTGGGAAACTCCGTAATATTGATGTAGAGATTTAATTTCTATCGATGATGATGCGTAGCGTTGCAATTTGACAGGCAAATTGTTTTTCGTGAATCCACCTTCTTCAGGGTGGAGTCTTACATCTTTTGTTCTCTCGAGAATGACTTAATATTTTTCTTGGAGTGGATGGAAACATGATTCCACGCCAGTTTTTGCGAAGACTTAATTCACCCTTTCTTGACAGTTTGACAAGGTATCCTTCTTCTAATCATTAGGTACATTCTCATCTTTTGGAAACTTTCTGTGATAGTGGAGTGAGGATATTCTCGGATCTGTTGCCTTCCTAGCTGGCCCTCACTGGCTTTATGGCATTCAAAATTTCTGCTTTCGTTGAAGGTTTGGTGTTCATTGGTACTAATGTGACTGTTGATTGGATTTCTAGACAAGTTGTATATGGTGGCTGGTTCAAGAATCTCTTGAAGGCATCAGACCATTGTTTTCTTCCCTCTTTGATGATTTGGTCCCCTTGACCAATTTTATCGGTTTCGTCTGTGTTCATCTTTTCTTCAATAGAGACCTGGTTATCTGATTTAAATTTTTTCATGTGTATTTTGCCCGTGGTCTGTCCTTCTTCAACTTCCAGTGTTTCCTCAAATTGTCTTTTGCCTCTCTTAATACTTTTCTTCATTTCTTTATTCAGTGCTTTGTAGATTGGACTTAGCTTCTCCTTCTGTTGTTTATCTTGCCGCTGGTTCATCTTCTTTTTCAGCATCCTTCTCTCCTCTGCTAGCCTGAAAGTGCGCGTATCGATTCTTTCTTTGTTTTGTTTCTTCTTTCTTCCTAAAACGGTTTTACAGGTTTTATTTAACATCACTTTCAGTTAACATTAGATATTTTGCACACTTCCACCGATACTAAAACAACAAGAAGCAATACAAATATAAAATTCAAGTTCAAGTAGTATGGTTACTATCTTTCACCACAGTAATGAAATATACCTCAGACTCCGTTGAGGATATGAGGTTGTTTCACTGTCTGTTGTGTGAGTGAATTTGACTGAAGTTTAACCTAACCTTACGTATACATTCTGATCTTTCAGAACCAATCTTCGTGCTGTCTGTTGAAATGTAAATTCCATTTTCACTACAAACAATATCACTATCACTCATGTAATCGTGTGAGAAATATGAGACTTACTGATTTTCTCATTAGTACTTCACAGGCGTTTCTTTGCAAACAGAACATTACCCCATACGTGAACGTTAGTCAGTAACCAAACGTAGATCCACCAAGAGTTTGGTTATAATAATAATTCACTTGTACTCAAAATTACTAAAATTCTCACAACCTCGCCTAGTTAAATAGCTCGCTAGTTTTCTAGCCGGTCCCAAGCCCGGGTAAAGAAGGAGGTTTGGGCGTGGGGCTAGAAACCCCATACATCGGGAAGCCAGTCAGCCAGCCAATGTGTCCCCTGTCGATGAAAACAAGAGTAAGAATGGGTACATGGAATATCCGTACAATGTACGAGACTGGAAAGGCTGCCCGGGTAGCCAAAGAAATGCGGAGATATGGCTTGGAATTATTGAGTATCTGTGAAAGCAGAGAGAATGGATGTGGATTGACATCACTGTCAACGGTAGAGTCAATAATCTACTCCAGTCTGATCACCCAGACGACAACCACGAGCACACTGAGGCAGTGAGTGGCTATCATGATATCAGCAGTGGTAGCCAAAGCCCTAATGCAGTGGGAACCAATTTCATCCTGCAGGATCATGACAGCAAGATAAAACTCCAAAGGAAGGAAGGTAACAATTATCCGATACTACGCACAGTGCCACAAATGATGTAGAACAAGAGAAGAAGGAGGATTTTTACAGACAACTACAAACCGTAGCGGACAACATCCTAAATGGTTACATCAAAATCCTTATAAGGGATATGAATACAAAACTCTCGTGGAATGATGCTCTTGTCCAAGCCAAGTAAAATGTTAGTCGCATCATCCTGGACATAATAAAGGATGCACTGGATACAGAACTCCGCCCCACCAACCAGAACAAGCTGGATTCAGGAAAGGCAAATCATCCGCTAATCAAATTGCAAACCTACGCATCGTCATCACGGAACAAAGCATAGAATGGCAGTCAAACCTCTACCTCAACTTCCTTCGTCGACTTCGAAAAGGCCTTTGCCAGACAGCACATCGTTGACCGAAAGTAATTTGGAAACTACTTCAATACTACGACGTACCTCAAGTCTTTGTCAACCTCATTCAACAGCTATGTGACAATGCCATGTGTCTAGGGATTCATAACCGAAAACTCAGCCAGGCGTTCGAAGTGCCTACAGGAGTAAGACAAGACTACTTACTATCACCGATGAGATTCTTAATTGTGTTGGACTGGATTATGCGTCACATTGTGAGTTGGGAGCGAGGAGACAGGAATACACTGGACCACTGATAAGAAGACTCTAGAAGATCTGGGTTTCGCGTATGGGTGATATATGTCTAATGTCACACAAACTCGAAGACTTGCAGGCTGGCGAAAACTGGCAACAAACCCGCTGAAGGAGCAGCCAGTGAAGACAAGACGCCATCCAGGTGAACAAAGAGAAGACAGAGGTGATGAAGATAACCGATCAACCAAGAAAAACGACAACAACAAACAGCACTAATCACCATCAACGGGAGAGATTTGACAAGAACCACTTCCTTCACTTATCTGGCTAGGGAGCGTCGTTTCAACTACAGGCAGTCGGAACGGATGAAGATGTTGAAGCTAGCCAGCCAGCCAACCAACCAGAATTGGAAAGGTAAGATACTCACGCCTTCGTCAACCTAAAACTAATTCGGAAGTCTTCTGCACTCAGCCGGCATCAAGAACAAGATTCGGATTTTCAACACAAATATGAATTCACTCAGTTCTTCTATGCGGGTCAAAAACTTGAACTGCATGTAGCGGAAAGGATTTCCAACAGGCCACTGCAGATCTCCATCAGCAGCTGCCCAATTCGCTGGCTGGTTGCATACTGAAGATCAAATGGCTGGCCAGAATGAATTATTAACAATAAACTCTGACTGGGAACAAACCAACAGGCGAGAGCTGATCGCTCAACAAATATGTAGGAGAAAGTGGAGGTGGATGGACTGAGCATACGCCAATGAGGAGGCCGCCGAATGACGTCGCACGCAATGCAGGCCGGTGCTCTAGCGGAATCCCCTTGGGAAGCGACGACTGGGTTATCAGTGCGAGGGTGACATGGAGGAGATCGTGTGAAGAAGAGATGAGAGAGTTTGGTCAAGTGTGGACCCAGATGAAGAGGACGGAAGAAAACAGAACAAAGTGGAGATGTGCTGTTGAAGCTGTATGTTCCACGAAGAAAGCAAGGGAATAATAATAACTAAAATTCTCACACTTAACCAAAAACAATTTAGTTTTCAGTTTACTAATATAAATGACCCTTTTAAAATTGGAAATTAATTAACTAACTGTAATGTACCTTCATCATGTGACTTATAAATCCACTAATTTTAATAACCACTTAACCGATAAGCCGTAATTAGTTCACTCTCACACACGCACTCCCTTTCTCCACTCTCTCTTCTTTGTGAAGCAACACAAATTAATACAGGTCACTGGTTAAATTACTTTTGTAATTATTCTCTTCTCTTCTCTTCTTTACCTTCCCATAATAAAGCCCATTAAAGAACATCCGAACAGAAAAATTAATGAAGTTTTTTGAAGAATCATACAAATGTTACTAGTATATTTCCTTGTTGGGTGTTTAAGCCTACCTACTTAAACTGGTCTCGGTCACTCAGATGCGATTTCAACTCTCTTATAGTTGAAATTTGTGAATTATTGCCATAGTACATGATTTTTTAATGATTAAGACGTTAGAAATAAAAAACGAAAGGAGTCAGTTGACTAAGTGATTTAAGGTGTGCTTATATCTGCCTGTGAAGTCGGAAATGATATGCAAAAGACTGGTGGTACACAGTTTGAGTGATAGATTGAAATTCAGAACAAAAATAAGTAGATCTAATTAAATACATCGTATACCCTTATAATTTACGCATTTCTATCTAGAAAGAACAATAAAGACTGTGTATCAGTATTTTGATTTATGTAATTTAACTCGAACATTTTTAACTAATCCATGCCAAACAAGTACACATTCAGTTCAAAAGTTTCTTGTATCATCAGGTCGATGAATCTGTAATGGATAGTTCTTCTTCTTACTTATCTTCATGGGTAACCATAAAGCGTGCAGAGAGCAGATAAGTGGGCCAATTAGATGTTGAACTATATACCTTTTATTTCAAGTGTGACTATTGAATGCCAGCTGGGAGTGCTGGATAGGTGTTTCGTCACAGCAAGGGACTCGTCGGAAGTACGGAGATATCACCAGGGTTCGAACCCAGGACCATTCGGTTACAATTCAGCATCGTGGAATATTCGTCCAGCAGGACCCGATTCAGAGGTCAGTCCATGAATTCTAACTTCTACCAGTTCATGATTTTAGCGCGACTGGCACCACCCAACGTCATATCTGGCGAGTATTTGTCCTCACTCCTAACAACTTCATTCTGTAGCCATTAGCTAGATTGCATCAGTTTAAGTTTAATGCATCTTTCATAAAAAATTTGTATGGGAAGGTTTCATTTACAATTTATATTTAGATAATACTTCTACTAAATTACAAAAACAATTAAAAACAACATCAACTTCTCTATGCATGAAAAAAACTTTTCAGGTAAATATGTACTTTTATTCAACGTAAACATATGAAATTAAGTCTTTAAAAGCATCATTTTGACACCTTACTTATCAACACATTCATACAAACACACCTCTTAACTATGACAGTCTAGAGAAAGAGAGAATCACATTCTAAAAAAATGTATGTATTTGTATTTATGCATATATGAGTGTAGTATCAAATTTACAAAATGAGAGGTGTGACTTCCACTCAGTTGATATGTAGGATGAATCGATCACACAGATACACACATACATAGAGATGTTTTTTTATTAGTATTTTAACACTGTCTAAGCTATCTAGTCACGTTTTCAACAGACAGTACTCGGCGTTGTCACATCATTATTTCGTTTTTATTGCATACCTGTTTCTGTTTTGCCACACAAGTAGAGTACACCTAGTGTAAATACTACAAATACACACACACACACAAACATACTTGCATTTGCACCGGTGCCATAGCATTAGAAAAATAGAACTAATCTGAAGACGATTGTCACCATTTGAAAACTCGTCGAAAATCATAAATGTCTTGGAGACTGATATTCTTTTTGTTTGTGATAATTCACAAGACCGAACCTACTAACGTAAGGCTAGCTGACTTCACGACCAGCCGATTACAACTATTATTATTTCCTTTAATTTTTAGAGGAACATAGGGCTTCAACTGCACGTCTCCATTGCGTTCGGTTCTCTCCTAAAGTTTTCACCTGGCTCCACGTCTGCCCACATCCTTTCATCTCCTCTTCACATGACCTCCTCCAAGTCACCCTTGCACTGACGACCAACTCGCCGCTTCCCTTTCGGGTTCCACTCGAGCAATGCCTTGTCTAGTGATGTCATTTGATGGTTTCCTCAGAGTATGGCCAATCCATCTCCATTTCTTCCTGCCTATTTGTTTCACAATCGGTTCCTGGTGGGCTGGTTCGCTCCCAGAGATCTCTATTGCTGATCTTTTCTGGCCATCTCATCTCGACTAGTATTGAGGGAAGACAGTTGTTGATGAAGGTCTGTAGTTTGTTTGAGGTGCTCTTAATGACGCGCCAAATCTCTGATCCGTATAGTAGCACTGACTGACTTCACACTGGAGTTGAAAATCCGGATCTTATTTTTCATGCTGAGTAGTGCTGTTGACCTCCACACAGACTTGAGAGTAGTGAAAGCTTGTCTTGCTTTCCCGATCCTTGCTTGGATATCCTCGTCAGTTCCGCTTATAGTTGAAACGATGCTTTCCAAGTCGGTAGGTAAACGAGGTTGTTTCCTTCAGGTTCTTTCCATTTATGCTGATTGTTTTCTGTTACTGTTGTTGCTGTTGGTGTTGCCCAGTAATCTTCATCACCCCTGTTTTCTCTATGTTCACCTGAAGTCCTATCGCCAATTACAATAGAAAAAACAAAATATCGTTCCAGCCAATATCAGCCTGGAATAAACTTTGATCGGGATACATTTTGCATTAAACTATGCACTACAGATTGATTGAGATAAATAGTTGCATACCATAATTTATGTTACATGAATAATTTTGGCTTTCAAAAGAGATTGTAGTGAAGATTTCACCTCTCGAACTGTGTACACTGCAAATTACTTTCACTGGATTTTTTTATTCCTTTACGTCCCCAGTGCGACATATGGCTTCAAGCTAGAGGCTCGAAGTTTCGGTAGCAGTGGTGTTTATTTTTACGGGATGGGATTGCTAACCTCATGCCCAAACTTCCCTTTTTACCAGTCTTCTTACTGGCTCAGCGGGGTAAAGGAGTGCGTCGGCCGGGGATAGAACCCTGAACCACATGTAAGGATGGCGAGCATCCAACCACTGTACCACCGACGCAACTTTGATTGGATACAAGCTAGTAACCAGTGTAATGTGTCTAGTCCTTTGTTTAGTGTAGATTGAATACACTACACTTGTTACTTACTAGTGTCCAATCAAAGTATCCAAAACAGTCCTACAGGAGATAGATGCCGAGCCTAAATTGCTCAGTGGTAACGTCTCTGACTGCAGCACTGGGTGATGCGAATTCGAATCTCAGAAGACACATGAGTTCCTTCAAGGTTGCAGATACGCCTTGCTGACTGGTGAGTGCCAACTAGCAGGAAATCTAGGTTGAAGGCTTTGTTTTTGGTAGCCTCCAACCAGCTAATGACACCAAAGCTGTTATGAATTCTATTAGACAATTCGAATGTTGTTATCGTGGTCACACTGAGGCACACTGATAGTTCTGTAAACAGTCAGTTTCACTGGAAACCTACTGCCATCTCATCACAGTACACTGGGACACTTTTCAACCACGAAATTATTATATTCTGACAACCACGGTATTCGTAAAAACCTAGTAGAGGAAAGAGGAAAAGAGGTTTTGACCTTGAAAGGCTCACCTACATGTTAACCGTTTGCTCACATGTATACCAATATTCAAATTATATGTTGGTTTTAATGGGTTTCGAAATAAACGCTTCTAAATGTCATATTGACATTATGGTAAGCTATGATATTAACTCATTATACACTAGTATCCCTATTACCGAAAGTCTTGATATCATTTCTAGCCTACTAGAATCAGATACAAAGCTATCACAAAGACGTCCACTGGACACCAGTGAAATAATTAAGAGCTTGAAATTCTGTCTGGAAGGTAATTATTTTATGTTTAAAGGGAGTTTATATAGACAGACAAATGGTGTTGCTATGAGTTCACCAGCCTCCCCAATAGTCGCCGACCTTTTCATGAATAGATTCGGAAATAACATCTTTTCAAGCACACTCATTCCTAAAATATGGTTAAGATATGTAGATGATACTTTTGTAGTGCTAAAACGAGATCTACACAGTTCATTCCTGCAGAAAATAAACCGTGTATCTCACAGAATCCAGTTTACTTCTGAAGTAGAATCAGACTTCCGTGAACTACAATTTCTAGACTGCGTAGTTAAGAGGAGGGAAAACGGACATTTTAGTATATGCATATTCAGGAAGAAAAACCACTCCAACAACAAATACTTAGACTTCAGATCATCACACACCATCAGCGCAAAGGTATCAGTTGTTTCAAATCTTCTTAGACGAGCACACTCTCTGATAACGGATGAGAAAGAAAAAGTAGAAGAAATATCAGATATTACTGGAACTCTCAAGCAAAACAATTACCCAAAGAACTTCATCAACAGAATCAACAGTGACACTAAGCATGGTCGAAAACGCGTTCCGAAAACATGGACCTCAACAGTCGTCATTCCATATAGAGCAGAGACGTCAGACGATATCAGAAGAGTACTCAATCAGCTCGACATTAGAGTTTTCTTCAAAACATCAGACACACTACGAAACAACCTTGTCCATATAAAAGACCAAATCTCCAAAAGATTCTCTATCTAATTGTGTCTATAAAATGAAATGCTTGGAATGTGATGCGATATGCATCGGACAAACATCTCGAGAAATCAAAATCGGAAGAAATGAACACCGTAGAGCATCTGTTCGACCACCAAGAAATCCTGTTGAACTCGAAAAGCTTGAAAATCATCAGCCATAGGTCTACACGCTATAGAATCAGGCAACAAAATTGATTTTGACAATATTGAAATAATCCAGAATAACTTCAGAAATCACAAAGAACGTCTAATATCAGAAGCACTTCATATCAAGTGGAATTCAAATTGTCTGAATAGGAATGATGGACTAAAACAGAATCTGACCTGGTTACAACACCCCTCTCCCCCATGAAGTGACAAAATCAACACGAATGTGATAAGCAGTATCACTATATAAACACATGCTGTTTTATAATTTTACACACTTTTCAAATCCAACAATCTACACTTGGTTTTGTTATCTTTACCAGCTGGCCAGTTTGACAATGCAAAAATGACCCCATACTGACGAACGATGATCAAGCTAGTAAACTTTGTTTTGATAGCATAACAGATGTACTATTACCTTTGTTATTTGGTTTAGTGATCTTCATTGTTATTTTGACTTTCAATATGTCCTTTTAACTTGACCTAAGTCTATTTTCTCACCGCTTAACTCTTTGTATATATATATATATATTCTGAGATTTTGTAAATTCTGGTTAATAATACTTTGATAAAGCCATTAGCATAAAATAGCGAAACGTCAGTAAAAACAATATCTTTTTGTTTTTCATTCATTGAGAAATACAAAAACCTTTATAATGATGAATATCATATACCCAGTGCCCAAATTTTTTCAAACTTTTAAAAGTGGACTTTAAACTGCATGTCAGAATAGCTAAGGAGAGAATTGCAATCACTGGTTATTTAATTTTAACCAATCCTGAAGACGAGTAAATGTTAAGTGGTGGTGAACAGAGCTGAGAATCGGTAAGTTTCTCTATATGTGTCAGAGAAGAGAAAGTCTAGACATTTTTAGTAATATTTCTGAATTTCAATGATCCTATGTAAGTAAGTGGTGCGCTGAACAATGGTAATAAAAGTCCTGTAGTTTTGTCAGCTGCTATCAACAGTTAACAGGAGTAAAAAAAGATATGGGTAAATTGGTGAATTGTTGGACGAGGTATCCGTTGATGCTGTCCATTCTACTGTGAGTAGGTAATTTCTTTGAGCGATACTTTAATTTTTCGAATGTAACTTCATAAATGCTTAATTCCCATCTTACACGATTTGATAAAAACCAGATCTTCATTTTGTGAATATTTTAAGCCTCATTTTTAACCTCTCAAATGGACAGCCACTGAAGATTAATGCGGTGTTGTGTAGCGTTAAGCAGTCTCAGAAAACTGGTAGAAAACACTGGGTCCATACATTTTAATTGATCTTCAAATACCTAGGCGTCATTCTATCTGCTGATCTTTCCTGGTCGTCTCATATCTTGGCGATTTCTAAGAAAATATTCCGTCTTACCTTCTACATCAAGAAGTTAAAACATTCTGGTATAACCCAACCCTTACTCCTACAATTTGTTAACTCTCGCATTCTGCCTATTATCCTCTATTGTTCCCCCTTAGTTTTTCCCGGGCTACTGAAGAAAGACTATAACATATTACGCAGGATGTTAAAGGTTGTCAGCAGAGTAAGCAATGTGCCACTTAACCAGCTTGTTAATATTCTGGTCGACAGGCACATGAACTCATGTGAAAAATGGGCCAAATCCATTTTATCTAACTCACACCACCCTCTTCACTCACAACTCTCCACTTGCATCTCATCAGGCAAAACCAGAAGCCTATATAGAAAACTATATGCTCGCACCAGCAAGTACAAAAACCCAACCGTACCCTACTTAGCTCGTGTTCTGTGCGATAAAGAAAGCATTAGGCGTGATACCTATAATTCATTAAATAGTCAGTAGAACAACTGGATCTCGTCTTTCCAACTCATATCATTTATAGTTACAACATTTGCAATGTGGCCACCATGCTAGGTGGCTCGTCAAACATGACTGATAGAATTTAGTCTGCACCGAAGATAGGACTAGACACATTACACTAGTTACTGACTAGTGTTCAATCAAAAATATTGTTATTATTACGAATTTGAATTCTTTGATTTTCCTGGGTGTGAAATCTGCCGAGGCTGAAGTGAAGTTTAATATTGGCAGACTGGAATCAACAGAATTGTTGCTAGGCTACTCAAATGTCTAAGCCGAATATATGCCCAAATACTGGTTCGTTCATTGTCCTATGTCTTTTGAGGCTCTGTCACTGACTTTAACTACTGATCCATGAAATGAATGATCAGCGAACTATTTTCTACTGTTTTCTACCACCCCTATCTATTTATTTAGTTAAATGGATGTTTCGGAAAGATTTTCAGTTAATGGAAATCCGGATAAATTTACTGTATATTATTACAAATTCACTTTTACGCGATTGATTCAAATTCTTGCTCGGAAATTCGTTGTCAAATTGGATTTAATTGAAGTATACAAATTCTCATTATCTCATTTACTTATTCTTCGAAGTTATAGAGTGAACTGATTATAGAGAACGCAGTAAACCCCATATTTTTAAATAGATTCTAATAGACCAGTTGTATCTTCTTTCAATAAATCTCAAGCGCAGAAAAAACAATAACTTCTCGTCCCATGTACTAAGTTCAAAGAAGCCAGAAAAGATGGCTTTCAGTGGCAGTTAACGTCATGGATACGCTCTTATTTGTACTGAATCACTTCTGATCATATTAGAAGTTTATTCCTCTATTCTTTTCACCAGTCGAGTTGTGTTTGGATAGTTGTCGACAAGTTCTAATAAGTTTCTAGATAACCTTAGGTGGAAATTCTATTCACTGTAAAACATAACATTTTAGATATAAATTCCTTGTTTTCATGAGTAAAGAAAACGCGTCTTCCAGTGAAGTGTTTTGAAGCAACACACAGTCTACTTGTCATCTTCGTCTTGAACAAATTAGTGAGTTAATTTCACCCAAACTACAAGAATGAGAAATCTTTTACGTTTACGTATCTCTTACTTGTTCCACTTTCATACAGACCACTGATACTTCTACTGTCTAGCATAAATTCAGGGCTGTGTGAATACTTCAGTAGCCTGTATAATAACACAGAATAATCAGTTAAGCATAATGTAATACCTGATAGTAAATTTTTTTGGCTATTCCTCTTTTGCAGTCTCGCTAAACAAATGTTTTTCTGTCCCTATTCATACTAGCTATTGAAACATAAGCTTATCAGATTTTCATCACTGTTACACCCAAAATTAATTGTATCAAACGGTCTAGCTTAATCGGAAAAAAGTAACAATGCTATTAGGGCAGTAGTAGACGAACTACTAGTAAGAGATTCGTTTCTGTCTGATGTATACATATATATATATATATGTTTAGAGGTGGTATCTGAGCAAAGTCTAATGGGCTATGTTCCTAAAAGTTACAAATTATCGAAATATGGCAGTGGCAAAAGACCACTTTACTCAGACTAAAAATAGAGTACTTTTGGAGTATTAAGCATGAACGCTGATAAAACAGCAAGTCAATCTAACGCTCTAAAACGAAACATAGAAATGTCCATGTCTTTCAAAAGCTAAACATTTCAGCATGACAGATGGAGTATCTAGTCAGATCATAAGCGATATAGTGCCCTGATGCCAGTTGATATACTACTGCCTCATTATAAAAGCATCTTTTTGATGTGGTTGTGTTCTCTGAGCTGGATAGTTAATTTGCGAAGCTTTCATCACCCTACTACGTGACATCTTCAGCGAATACTTCAATTTGAAGTGAGCTTTTAGATTTCTCCACGAGTTTATTAATCATCTCTCCTGGTGACCTTGGACATGATTGGTTGTTTTTGTGCGTTTTCACACCTTCTAGGTTACTTGTATTGTCACTCATTGTTTCTTTGACTTGAAATTCGACCCTTTGTGTGTGAGGATTCTTTCTTATCGGTTGATAAATTTTGGTCAATCTCGATGTGTCTATTGGTTGATGATTCACTGGAATGCCAAGCTTCTAAAAATTCTCTAGCATTCTTGTTGTTTCCTCTGTCTAATATTTGAACGTTGTCCCAGTCGAATTGATGTCCGTGGTGGTCTGTATGTAGTGATATGAGGGAGTGGATATCATGTCTTTTGACGGCTAGCTTATGTTCGTGGATATCCACGGAATTTCATAAAAAGACATATACCCCCCAGCCAACCTATCAAACCAAAAGCCCCCAAGGAAAGCACAAAGAAAATCGCCTTACCATATATAAAGGACATCTCAGAAATCACTACAAGACTCTTCAAACCTTTAGGAATTGATGTCGTACACAAACCAACAAAGTCACTTCACTCAGTTCTATGTCAACCAAAAGACTCAACAGCGAAGGAAGATAAAACCAACATCATCTACAAAATAAATTGTATCAACTGCGAAAAACACTACATTGGCCAAAGTGGACGCCCCCTTCGTCTTCGTATCCACGAACATAAGCTAGCTGTCAAAAGACATGATATCCACTCCCTCATATCACTACATACAGACCACCACGGACATCAATTCGACTGGGACAACGTTCAAATATTAGACAGAGGAAACAACAAGAATGCTAGAGAATTTTTAGAAGCTTGGCATTCCAGTGAATCATCAACCAATAGACACATCGAGATTGACCAAAATTTATCAACCGATAAGAAAGAATCCTCACACACAAAGGGTCGAATTTCAAGTCAAAGAAACAATGAGTGACAATACAAGTAACCTAGAAGGTGTGAAAACGCACAAAAACAACCAATCATGTCCAAGGTCACCAGGAGAGATGATTAATAAACTCGTGGAGAAATCTAAAAGCTCACTTCAAATTGAAGTATTCGCTGAAGATGTCACGTAGTAGGGTGATGAAAGCTTCGCAAATTAACTATCCAGCTCAGAGAACACAAGCACAACAAAATCATCCACCTGAGCTACAAATCTTCTCTACCATATATAAAAGCATCTCCACGGCTTGTGCACTTTTATGTCATCTAACAAGGGATGAAATAACACAGGCCAACTGAAGAAAGAGAATACAGGCGGGTTATACCATGCGTTGAAAAATATTGTGCACTATGCAGATATTTATTTATTTCCATTAAAATCGATTCAGACCTCTGTTAAATGCCTTTAAGTGAAGTGATGTTTATTTCCCTCCCAAAAACTGATTTTGTTCTTTACATTGCATTGTATCAACTGTTCATCCTTATTGCTTGCACAGCATTAGTCAATCGTCCAATGATTGTGCAGATGAATGGTTTGCAGATACACTAATGTTTAATAAAAATTAGTACTAGATTGTGTTTTGTTGCCTCAGTGATTCATCACTCGTCAGTGTATTTCCCCTCCAGTTTATTCCACTTAGTTTTTTTACCCAATACTTAAGAACAACAGTTAAGTGTGTATTCAGGTAACGAATAGATTTGCTAAAGTAACATAGAACAATGATAAGTGTGCACAGATAAGGTGGAATAAAAACAAAAAAGTTAACAGCATGCCAAAATAAAAGCAAGTAAGAAGGTCAGTGAATCAGTGCTGTAAACGAATTTTATTAACCAACTGTTTCTGAACTAAATGTTGAAGAATACAAACTATGCAAAATTTTCAACAGTTCTGCAACTCTAAAACACTGAATTTTCACACGCAGACACATGTACACAAATGCCCAAAAATATTTCAAGATTACACGAGACTTCATATTTTTTCCACATTCACAAGAAGATAAAGTCACTAAGTGCTTAATCAGTATTTGTAAAAGTTATTATTGTATTACTAGATGAAGAAAGGGGATATCAATCGACAACTGTTTTCCCGGTTATTTTGCAGACAGGAATTGAATTTTTCGCACCTCTGTTAATGCTACGGTTCAACAGTTGTAACTAAGCCAAAACTCATCTCTATGCCGCTAAGCCGATTAGTCAGTAGCGTTATGAGTTTGAACAAAGCAAGAAAACGTAGATTTAAGTAACAGAAGTAATTTTATTTTGCTTGGAAGTGGATGCCCATTTCGTCCCATTTGGGACTCATCAGCCAGAGGTGCCTATGTTCCAAGTAATTGGTAGTGTTCCTCCTGAGACTAAAACTATGCACCCATTCTTTAAAACACCGAAGTCACTATCCACCTGACTACGGGGCCGTACGAGTTGCAACCGGTTGATTTTGTGCTTCCCACTGACTGAACATCAGTAACATTGATACTGATGCATAAGAGCTAGCTCGCATGACCCTCGTGGTTTAATCGATGTTGCTTTGACGTTTAACATTATGGGTTCAGGGTTCGAGTTGCAACAGGAGCACCATCACTCACTGGGAATGCCAGTACACCCCACTGACAAGTCCCGAATAAAATGAACTGTGCATCCTGGATTCCTCTGGCAGTCACCATCAGCTGAAATAACTTCACGTCAGTGCTTAGATATGGTTGGACTGTTCGTACTAGAAGCCGAACTGTCAACAGAGACCTAGCGTTTTGGCCAAAAATAATCCCAATTAACGGGAAATGCCAGATTAACCTGGGAAAGTAATCTTAGTTTACTTTATTCCTTCTTAACACATGAAGGCAGACGCACACACTACAACTTTGCAAGAATCAAATTTAAAAATTGTGTATAAATCCATAGTGATTTATTCATTTGATACATGCATGACTTACAGAAGAAAAAAAAAATGGTATTTACAGTGGTGACATTTTTGGAGCGATTTATTGTTCATAAGTTTTCTAAAGGTTGTCTGTGATTTATTCAACAGACAAACAAATATTCTGGTCAATATGGAATGCTTATCAGGATGAAAAAAGGTAAAATATTTTAAATTTAAATTGTAGCCTAACATCCTAGATGACATTATCTGCTAAAAGAAGTAAATATCACTGAACAAACACAAATCAGAAGTGTAATCAAGACAGCACTGATTACTAACCTGTGTCGCTTTTAGGTCTACAGACAAATTTTAAAGTTGTTTAGTAGTACTGACTGCGATGATAAAATAAACATCAACATATTGATAGACAAAAATCACGCCAATAAATTATACATATATTATTTTATTATCCCCTTGGAATTCCAGTGGAACATAGACTTTCAGCAGCACATCCCCCACTTTTTCATATTCTCTCTGTGGTCCCCTTTAGCTGGCCCCACAATTGGCTATTGGCTGTCATCTCCTTCCAACACGGTCTTCCCCATATTATCGTCGGATGCACGCTCAACCCGTCACTTCCCATTCAGGCTGCACTCTAGTGATGGACTGGCTAATGCACGATGTCATTCGACAGTCACCTCAGTGTGTGTGTGTGTGTGCAAGATCCATCTCCACTTTCTTCGTCGTATCGTGTTCCCGATTCTTTCCGACTGGCCATCTAACCTTCAGTATGGAGCTAGCGAAGAAAGCCGTTGTTGATAAAAGTTTGCAGGCAGTTGGAAATGCTTTGAAAGTGTGTGAGAGTTTTTTGGTACTTTCTTTTTCATGTGAATAGCCAAAATGCTAAAAGAAATGCTAAACAGATTTCACATAGAATGCCTTTCCCATGAGTCCTAATGCAACTCTCGTGAAAATGCCAGCAACTTTTTGTTTGTATAGGCTGATATCAGTATGACCTTCTGGACTTCAAATATACAGATTGCCCATGTAGTAGGACTTAAGGATTGCACAATTCTTTTCCAATTAATCATCTTTCTTTTAACATGCTTTCTCCAACTTGAATGAACAGACGATTTTAAACAGCATTCTGCATATGGTGAATGCTACCTGTCGATCAGCAATTCTGTCTACGAAAGACAGCACACTGCTTGAATAAAACTTTATTCAGCACCTATATATGGACAAACAGAAACATACAATCCCGTGCTTTGTCTATAAGAATCTACTGAAAATGTTAGTGGACTTACTATAAGCCTTTTTGATCGGCTTTCAGGCTTTTTTCACCATTACTAACAGTTGTAAAACGAGTTCAAGTAGTGAATGGATTTTGTCTCACAGGTAGTTATCATTCTGTTAAATTCAACAGGAGGTCTGCTGCAACATTCAACTGACGAAATATCATTTCGTCCAGCTGAATGTATATATACATATAACATATATATTTAATCAACAAGGGGTTGGTATTCAAATGAAGAGTCACAAACTAGGATCGAACAGACATTCATCCCACCCTGGTTTTAACTGCTTCTCTAACTAGAGTCATTTAGTGAGAAAATCTACCTTGACAACTTGATTAGGTCGTGAAAGTCAGTTTCATAGGTTTATTCTACACTTGATGTAAATCAAGGTGACGTGAACCAAAACTGAAAGATGAAGTACCTAGACTAGCCACTTACAATTGTACCTACCAATTCAACTGCGCTTGTGGGGGAGCGATTTATATTGGCAGTTGCTCTAGGAAGTTGATTTTTCGTGCTCGAGAACACCTCCCAGTATGGCTAAGTAAAGGTGTAGTAAAAACCATCAACAGTTCAATATTAGACCATCTGGTCCAAACAGGCCACAAAGCCAGCGTTGAAGAATCCTTCTCTATCATCTACCGGGTACCAAATAAATTGCCAAAAACATCGAAGCACCGCATGCTCCAAACAGCAGAGGCTATCGCAATTCACGTGAAACAACCAGTGCTTTGTGTGCAGAAGAAACAAGTCCAGCCACTACTACTACTGCCCTGGTCGGCCTTCAATGGAAACTATAAATTCATGAATTTGTATTATTATCTTTCCTAATTTTTCTGACATTCAGTTTATTGTTACGTTGATGCTATTGAACTGTAATCTATTGATATTATTGATTCGATGTTATTTAAACAACATTGATGTTGTTAATAACACTAATTCCTTCACTATTATGTATATATAACTGTAGAACCTGATGAAGAAGGGGTTATCGAAAAGAGTATTCTTTGTTCAGCAACCATTCTTTTGAAAAAAATTGAATGGGCATTTTTAATCAGTCAAAACAGATTCGTCAAAAATATCTTCCTCCTCTACTGCACTCAGTCCAGTAGTGAGCTATCCGAAATATTAATTTTACATGGCAGTGTTTGAGTGACTGTTTCAACTATCGAATGGAAATTGAATTCTTACAGTCTGCAAGGGGTCAAAGAAGTTCGTCTATTCATTTGAATCTTAGCCATTTCATTTTCAACTGTCAGTTTATTAATCTGTGCTGACGGAAACAGACTGGAAACAATTGGGTTGTGCTTTGTGGTGTGATTCTACATCTCTGTATTCTCTTCATACCATCGTTAATAAATGCATCACTGAACAGCTATAAGGGCTATATTCTCCCTTCTCTAGATGGGCAGTGTTAAGAATAGCCTAGCCACTAGGTTAGGTGGTCCAGTTTAAGTAGTCTGCAGGTGGTGTGACCAAAGCTCAGATTTAGAAGAAGAATAGATAGCCACACAACAATCACGGGCAATAATTCTAGTTGAAACCCACTAGAAATGGACTGCTTTCCTAGACGTGGAAGATTGCAGAAGATCAGTTAAATAAAGAAGATACTCTTGCTTTCCAATAAAACAATTAGGTTGGTCTTTGTGAGCAATGAAAATCTTTAACTTGTGGTTGAATGTCATCCTTATTGTAATAACTCGGAATCTCTATGTGGTTGTTTGAAGGAAGAGGGTTTGTGTTAAAAATCTCAACAATAGTAAATGTTAGAATATTCAGTTTGACTCCACACTCCTGTTAACTGATTTCAGATAAAATTACTTTCTTTTTACACATTATAACAAAAATTCTACTGAAATTCTACTGTTTCAGACTGTGTATATCAGTCAGACTATATGCCCGTTTTAACATCCCTTTAGTGTTAGGTGTTCTCAGTTGATCAATAAAAAAGTATGGTGCTTTGCTTATTGGATGGTATAAGCGATCAGGTGTCCCTATACGACTTCTAAGAAACTTATGCCTATTTAAAGATGGTAAACAGAGTCACCTGAAGCTTTATTTATGAAGTTTCCCGCTAAATTATTCAGGTCACCATTAACTCCATTATCAATTTCTTTTATTTGCTCAAGCGGGTGTTAATTCATATTGACATGATTCATTCTAGATTAATGAGAACAAAACACGTAGATCAGCGAAGAGTCTCTTTTCGGTGAATTCATTTTCTTAGCTGTACAATCGCAAATATATAGGTGTTATTTTGTCTGTATGTGTACAATAAGTTTATCAAACAAAAGTACAGTTGGTTATAGTTATTTAAACTAAACAGGTGAAGATTGGTAATTGGAGTTATGTAATACAAAATCAGTCAAGAAAATTAGGTGTTGGTGAAATTAGGGTAGTAACAAAGGTGATATGAGTCGTCACAAACAGTTGTTAAAAGAAGTTATGTAATAATATGAATAGTTTGGTGAGTGAGTTTTACTCAGGATGCACATAGGAACAAAGTAGATAATACGAAATTACGTAAGAGTTCTAAATGAATACAAGAATTATAAGCAATTAAAGAACAGGCAAAGAAACAAAATTAAGTCATCAAAATCAAAAAATCAAATCAAAAAAGTTGTTATCATTCTATATTGACTTAGCACATAATATGATTATAGGTACCTAACAGCTTTTTCCGTTACGAATTTCTGTCATATTCATTCCATCATATTTCACCTCTAACTATTTATATGCTTTTACTACTTTCATTTACCTACTATTATTATTATTATCGTCATTACTGACTCCAAATGTCAAAAACCACTAACTTAAAAATTGTAAACTAGTCACTTTTTTAACTGAATTTTAGATTTTCCCGTCGATTGATTGGACCGAAGTGCTCGGTCTCAGGTTGACATGTAGGCTTCTTGTGCAGATGCTTCGGGAAAATCTAAAATTCAACTGAATAATTAATATGACCCGTTGCACAAGAGGTGGCTCAAGTGGTCTAGTGGATAATGCTTTGGCGTCGGAATCTATGGGCACTGGTTCAAGCCTTGGTGGGAACATCATCACTCACTGGGGAATGTAGGTACATCCAGATGACGAGTCCCAAATAGGACGAAATGCGCATCCTGGATTCCACTGATAGTCATCATCCACTAATTAACTTCTAGTCACTTTTTTTCAGAGAGATTTAAGCAAGAAAAGATGTGATCATGAATCTGCCACGAATTGTTTTTTTTTAACAGGAAATCTTATCGATTATTTTCAGAGATGTATTTCTGTCGATTCATATTGCATTGTTAATGAAAATTCTGACAGAATTTTGTCAGTGATGAAAATATATTCTGTTTACATTAGATGAAATTTCAAGACGCGTATCATTAAAGTTCACAGTAATTTTATTGTTATGTAGTCTCACGTTCTAGTTTTAGATTAGACTATCCTTAATTACCAAATTGTATATGAACAAAATATTCCTATAGAGTCATAAGAAAAGGACGTAAACAGCGAAAAACATTTTCTTCTCAACGATTCATTTTCACAAGCTGTACAATCGTAATTATATTTAATAAAAAATTCATAAGACCAATCAGATACTTGTAAAATTTGACCTCGAAAAACGTATCACGTACTGCAAGGTGGAGTCTAGAAGGAGTGACTAATTGGAAGTTCGAAAAGAGGCCAGAAGTTGGCATTACGTATTAAGTGTGAGGTAATGACTAATCAATAAGATTGTGTAGAATGGACAGGGACTAGTGGAAAGACGATAAAGTGTTTTTATAAAGTCTGTATGAAAATGCAATGTCATTAATAAACAGTAATGGAGTGTTCTAAAACCGGACGTCTGCATTCAAAAGCACTACATACATTCACTCACCCTACCGTCGCCACAGTAAAGTTCTTACTGTAATTTTGCTTCCTTTTATTATGTAAGTTTACTGTTATTATTATTATTATTATTTTATTATCATTATTATTCCCATCATCCATATTTTCTTATCACTCCATTACTGTTTATTAATGACATTGCATTTTCATACAGACTTTATAAAAACACTTTATCGTCTTTCCACTAGTCCTTGTACATTCTACACAATCTTATTGATTAGTCACTACCTCACACTTAATATGTAATGCCAACTTCTGGCCTCTTTTCGAACTTCCAATTAGTCACTCCTTCTAGAGTCCACCTTGCAGTACGTGGTACGTTTTTCGAGGTCAAATTTTACGAGTATCTGATTGGTCTTATGAATTTTTTATTAGATATAATTACGATTGTACAGCTTGTGAAAATGAATCGTTGAGAAGAAAATGTTTTTCGCTGTTTACGTCTTTTTCTTATGACAAATCGAATATGTTGTAAGATAATCATAAATAAATTTGAACTGAAGGTGTAATTACTGGCATGATTCGAACTATAGGCTTTTAGGTTACCGATAGGACACTAAACAGGTTTCAACCTGATTTCATTCAAATGAAAACCATTCATAATATTTCCTACGGTGGTGTTAAATCCAGTTCAAGTAACAAGTTAGACAATAGGGATCAGTCGGTGAGTTAGTAATAAGAAAACGGCTAGTATTAGTTTTTCGATACCTACGATTTTGTTTCAAATTATTTCCTCCTTCTTATGTGTGTGCTTAATGTATATTTTCTCATGATATCAATACCGGCAGATATAAATCGCATGAGACTAATGCAGTTGAGTTTTATTTACACTTTTTACGAATGTCTGGAGCAAAATATGTATCATTTCCAATACCTGTATTAGTTATGGATTCGACGGAAATTACTTTGATTCTGTAATTAATTTTGGAATTTCAGAAAGTCATTTTAAAAAGGCAACTGTCTTCTTGTCAGACAGACATTACTAATATGCCACTTTATAGTATTAAATGATGGTCCGAATCGCTACGCACTAAATGTCTAATTAGAGTAGAAAGCAATAAAAAGAAGGCCATATTGGAAATTTGAAAACACTCCTTTCCTGTGGAAAATTTAAAACAAGCAACAACTGTGAAAAAAAGTAGTATTTATTGAATTCATAAATAATTTAAGTAGGACTCGTCAAGTGAATACTCTTCTACAAACAAACATTGTTATTTATACAGCTTTTTAAGTTTAACACACATGCAAACACGTGAACATTGTGACAGCAATTAAGTATCAATTTCAACAGGTAAATTATCTATAAGTGGTGAGTTTTAATCTGTTAACGTCATTATTAAGTGAATTATACTCAACAAAGCGCATCTTAACATACAAAATGGAGTTACTGTACTTGAATTAATACACTTATGAACACCAAGATTGCATGATAGTGAATAACAAGAAAACTTCTTTGAAAAAGTAACAGATAAATTTAACATACATGTAAACCATGTAGGATTAAATAACAAGATTTTAACATGTCTGATCTAAACTCATTAGATAGTTTGAACACCTCTCATTCAACCATGATTTACGATTTACTAATATCCTAAGAAATAAGCAACAGTGTACCAGATAAAATAATGGTAATAATACTATTACGACGAATAATAATGGAAGAAACATTGTAAAATAGAAGAGGGAGGGGAAGAGAAATTTTAAAGGTAAAATAAAAGTATGCTGCCGAGGTAGATTTCAGATAACTACTGTCCCCATTATGGATAAATTATATTCCTGTATAACAATGCGCGTCGGTGGCACAGCGGTTAGGACTCTCGCCGACCATGCACATGGTCCGGGGTTCGATCCCCTGCCGACGCACACCCGATATCAATGGTCGGTCTGCAAAAATTGGGCTACCGATATCACATGCTGAAAATTCCATACTTGTACCAAAAATACGGTGTGGAATCAAGCTATAATCAAAAAAAGAGAGAATTTATCAAAATAAAGTTTATCCATAATGGAATTATACTGTAGCACAGTGCCCAAGTTCTGTTCTTATATCAACTACTGTTATCTTTTGTATACGTAGATCAGACTAATTTAGCCTGATTGCGCAGACTTCAGCAAAACCAAGAGCATTTTAATTACCTTGCTTATTAATAATTATAATGCTTTTACTCAGCATCATCGTATCATCACGGTCCAATAAGTGTCGTGTACATGAGCTCTTTGGGATACCTGTAGAGCCCAGAATCATGATTTTGTACACTTTTTAGTCGAATGACAAAAATGACACATTTTGTAACTCTTTTGCTTTAATTGACATCTTTGTTTAAGAATAAAAACTTTGAAATATGCACTCTCTTGGTTGTTGCTGCATCTTCTTACTCTCTACAACTGCTAGTGTGCCGATATTAATTCTTTGGGGTGATTACTTTGGAATTTGTAGGAGCTGTTTCATTCTTATCCACGAGTACTCAACCACCCCCTTGGCAACATCTGCAGTGGTGTAAAATATCATAGAAACCTAACCATTTGCCATACCTCTGGATTATATAATTTAAATTGTGGAAGTTTGACTTAAACCTAATTGCAGGTAAATGTAACTTTAGATCACGTATTTACCTTAACAGTAATAACACGCTGTTTGATACTTTATGTGATAACTGAGTTTAATGTTTAGTCCATTTTGGGAAGTGTTTGGCAACGGGAACTGACAGACATCTTTCCGTACGCCCAATGTATTTGCTTTCACAAACACATGTAAATTGTTACACACTTAATGATGTAGTGAGGGTCTTATGATTGGCTGCTGTTTGCACTATCCTGTTTGTTGTACTTGTGAGCGACATTCTAGTGCCATGATATATTCCTTTAATTGCTTTATTCAAGCAACGTTTAACCAGTTGAGTAACCTTATCTCCCTTGAAAGGTGACCTTCTGTAGACTTTTTTCTTTAGGAATAGTCTATGATATTGCTTTTCCTTTATTATCTTTTGCATAATTATCTTTAAACCTTTCCGAATACCCATTTATCACTAATGTCTTCCTCAAACATTTCACTTCATAGTCTAGTCTGCTACTTGAACGCATCCTTCTTGCTCTGTCGAACAGTGTTCTAACCCAGTTCCTTTTGTGTTGGACTCGGAAGAAGCTACTGAAGTATATGAACTGTCGAGTCTAACTTGGCTTTCTACATATGGATATCTCTACAGTTCCATCAGACCGTTTCAGCAGATTTAAATCTAAGAAACGTATAGTATCATTATCTTCATGTTCTGCTGTAAATTTTGTAGTAGCCCGGCACAAATTAAATTCTTTTCTTTCTGCATACTCGTAAAATGTCGTCCAGATACCACAGGTTCGTGTCAGCTTTTCTTATGCAATCCTTTAAGGCAGTATATTATAAACTTGCCAGAAACACGGACCCTAATAGGCTTACCATCGCTACGCCATCTATTTGAAAATTATTATTTTTGTTAATTCCTTTAAATTCCCAGTAGAACATCAGGCTTCAAGCTAGAGCTTTCAGTTTCGGTAGTAGTGGTATTCATTTTTACGGGATAGGTTGTTAGCCTCATGCCCAACCTTTCCTCTTTACCAGTCTTATTACTGACTTAGCGAGGTAAAGGAGTGCGTCAGCCGGGGATCGAACCCTGGACCACATGCGTGGTTGGTGAGCATTCTACCGCTGTGCTACCGACACATATCTATTTGAAAATACAGTTCGTTATTGAACGCAAACTGTACCTCTTTAGTGCACATATACACTAACCTCCTCAAACAGTGCTTAGGTGTAGGACACTCATTTTCTACAGAACAAATAAAGTCGATCATTTCACTGATGGCAGCATTAATGAAAAGTGAAATAACATCAAATGACATATAGTGCTTACCATCGGAATCACGTTTAGCAATTTTTAGGGTAAACTGGAAGGGATCAGAGACTGTATATCTTCAGAGCTATTTTCTCACAGGATCCGACATCCTACATAGCCACTGTGCTAATTCGTTATATAACGAATTTACTATAGACAGCGCTGGTCTAATCGGGTCCTATAATGAATTCTCTGAAAATTAGTAGGACAAAAGAGTAAAAGGTATAGCAACTAATGGAGTGTAATAGTACAATCAAGACGCATACGTATTACTGTAATGCATTCTGAATGGTAGTAACTAAGGTCTTCAAACATCAATTCCTGTCAGCACTGAAATTATTATGAGCAAGAAATTCTGCTCGAAATGTTGTCTACTTGTTAATATTGTAGAACAGTGTGTTGTATTAAATAAACTTATCCAACAGGAAATTATACCATATTATAGTGCCAGAATTGTACCCTAGCACTGACGCGACTTTTCTTTGGTAGCTACACAAACCCCAAGACATCATGGTCAACCAGATTTACATCCGTATGATGAAATCAAAAAAGAAGAACAAAACTGGATATAAAACTGGATAGCATTGTTTCTCTGAGTGAAGGAACTTGACACATTGACAGTGGAAGATGGAATGTTCATGATTTATGATATCTTATATGTCAACCAGTGTAGAGTTCTAAAGAGAGAGAAACTCTGTTGCCTGAATATCTTTTATAATTCAACAGTTCATCTACTTGGTCGGATCAGTAATAGTGTTGATAGCATCAACAAGAAAGTCTACAATGGAGACAATTCAATTGTTATGTTCATACCGCTGATCACTATATACACCACTATTGTGAAACAATTGAAGCGATCAACTTATCGGCTTCTGAAAGATGGAACAATGTGTTTACAAGCATGTTACAAGTGGTCACGACTGCACAGGCACATGCACATTCACATAGAACATAGGCACAGTGAACACTGTAACAAAGGCCTCTCGTAAATGTGATGGATGTATTTACCTGTGTGACTCCCAAACACACACACACATTCACTCTTTTGTATTGTAGCAACTAGAAGTACAATGCAAGTGTAGCAGGCGAAAATAAAGCAGAAGAATAGCAGTTGTCTAATTTTGTAAAACATCTTAACACAGCGGTTGTTTGATTAAGCTTCCTGTGATAATAAATATTCCCTTCTGAAGTACATATGTACATATCCATCTATGATTTCACTCAAATCTGAATATTACAGAATGAGTGATTTAGGTGACGAGGTTGTTGATGGTGACAATATTTCATTGTTCATGTAATGTATTTCATCTGTTTATGTATTTGTTTTTTGTTGTGTATTTTTTTGTTTTTTGTTTGTTTGTTTGTTTAGGGTAATCTACTTCTGGGCGTTGTGTTTATGGTATTCCGTTGTGTTTATTCATTATCCTTGATGAAAGGAGATCAAGATTAGGAAGGAGAGTAAAAGAGTGGAGGTGGGAGAGACAGAGGGAGAGAGAAAGAAAGCGAGAGGGAGACAGAGAGTCAGTCAGTCAGTCAAAGTTATAAATAAACACAGTAACCAATGGAGAAAATTATTTTCTCATATGTTGTATGTGAAAGAGATTAATTTATGTGATTGTAGTTTACTTATTCCTTTGTTTTTATTGAAAATTTATTTATTAAAACCGATATTTACTTTCCGCATCTGTGTTCGGTGAATACAAATGTGATTGTTTGACGAAGAATATCCAAGTGTTCGGAATCAACAAGTAGATTACTGTGTAAAATAAGGTGTCTTTATGTTTTTTAGCACTCAGTGATACCTGTGACATTTAAGCGATTTCCATTAACTCATATGGGCAGATCGTTAGATTGGTTGGAGTATTTCATCATGAGCTGACATCAGTTAGAGTACCATTGGAAAACATGGGAGTACTGGACAGTTGTTTCGTCCCAGTTGAGGAATCTTCATCAGTATGCACCTGCCAGGGTTTGATCGTTAGTTTCAATTCCATTATCGTATAACTGTTGTTTCAAATGCTACCACCAAATGATTACATTTAAACCAGTCTACAGAACTATCAGTATCTCAGATAGTCATCTCTGTAAACCGAGGTCTTCAAATTACCTGCAGTTAAGAACATATTTTTTTCTTTAAGTTCCTATTCCATGTACTTTAGAGTGTTGCTGCTGCTGCTGCTGGATTCAACATGGAACTTGGCACCGAAGTGCAGCAGTTCGAGTTGCCACGTTCCAGATAGCACACAAAGGTAGACAGGAAAATGAGAGAAGAGAATCAATAGAGTTTTGACAAGTATAAGAGTGAAACAGAATGAGTATTGGTAGAAAGGTATATGAAAGATTACAGAGACTGAATACATCTGCGTAAGCCATTGACAACGATTTTGAGCCATGTCACCTATTGTCTCCAGCCATTGATTCTTAGAGTCCCGAGGGCCCCAACCCGGAGGTCTGCATCTCCCAACCTGACTCAGTCTAACTGTCAGGGATTTCATGGATTGATAACATGTTTTTGTTTGGCCACCACTTACTCTTTTCCAACCTGCACCTATATCAGCTAGTAATGCCCGTCGGGGGAGGCGATGGTTAGGCATGCGCAGCCATCTCAATCTATGTAACTTTATAGCCTCTTCGAGTGATTTTCCCTCTTTGCCCAACACTCTACGCCTAACGTCAACATTACTTACCTTATTATACCACCTAACGCGAGAAAGAGATCGTAAACATCTGCAGTCGAAAACACTCAACCTTTTCATGTATTCCGCTCTCAATGGCCACGTCTCGCCATAGAGGAGGACGGAGCGAACTGCTGAGCAGTACACACGTCCCTTGGTTGACAGCCGGATGTCACGCCTACGCCAGAGATGGTGTAAGTTAGCGAAAGCAGCCCGAGCTTTCTGGATCCGTGCTGTGATTTCGTCACCAATCAATCCGTTGATGCTGATACAACTTCCCAAATAGGTGAAGTGGTCAACATGTTCTATCACTTCACTCCCTATCACTAAGCTAGGAGTTGACGTAGTCCAGTCCTGTAGCAGCATCTTACATTTCACAGGGGCGAATCGCATGCCAAACATACGAAGATTGACACTTTAGATTGTCAAAACATATGAAGTTAACTAAAATGACTACAGGGAGTGACAGCGGTAAGTAATCATATTTCGCTTTGGTTTTATGAATGAACGTCACTAAACTCAATTAGTGGTTATACTGCAGTGATGTGCTTAGATGAATTTTATCAGTATGAGAGGTGGCCTGACTGTCATACACACTTTAATGTGAGAACATAATAAGATGAATAACATGGCGGATTCCATAATTGCTCTTCAGACAGAATCAGACACAACACTTAACTTTCCTATTCATCACTAGAACCCATTTGTTTTCGAAGAAACGCTCAATGTGATACGCATCTTACTTTTACCTGGACATCGCAATCGCCTACAGTCAAAAGTGTCCGCAGGTGACGCCATATATATATGTAGTTACTGACAGTCCAAATTATTTTTAAAATTACCAGCATATTATAGCTCAAAGAGGTAGGTAATACAAGATTTGATCGTAGGAGTTCCATAACAACGTAAGTTGGTTCCAAACAGTTTGAATGCTTGGGGAAAATAACCGGAGACAGCGACTTCTACAGCGTTATTTTCTGTGTTTTTGTTTTAGATGAGATTGATGGAATAAAACATGGAATAATAGTCCATTGGTCTAGATTGTCAATTAAATGCATATAAAATATACAGTCATCAAGAACATAAGATAAGTAACCTGCAATATATGCATATTCTGCAGTCTGAGTTCAAATAGATTCTGATTGGCATAACATTTTATCTCCAGTGAACTAAAGTATGTTAAAATTGTAAGGAAACTATTGTGTTTCATTGTTCAGACTGTATGCAGTTCTAGAAGCTACCGACAAATAAAATCGATCTGTTTTTCCTGCTGCATGTGCTGTTACTGCCTTGTTTAAATTTTAATTTTCCTGAACATTATTTAGACTTTGAGGAAGTCGGTCATGACATAAATAGTCTACGAGTGACTTACGTGGCTTACTTCACTACTAATTCGCACATACTCTGTAATCATGATTTCTCTACAGGCTGCAAATACGCAGCTTTTCCGTTCTCAATAATGTACGTAAAATACTAGAAGCATCTAAAGATGTGGTACAAAATGTTTTTTAAAATTTGGAATTGCTTTAGCGGCTAAAATAATCGTTAGTGAGACTTCACATGGTATTGTTTATTTTTATATTACTGTTGATTCAACACTTTATGGACTTTGTGAAGGCCTTCGACAGCGTTGACCGCGAAGTAATTTGGAGACTACTCGAGTACTACCCCAAATATTCATCAACCTTATTCAACAGCTGTACGACAATGGCACATGTCAAGTAATCCACAACGGAAAACTCAGTGAGGCGTTCGGAGGAAACACAGGAGTCAGACAAGGGTGCTTATTATCACCAATGATATTCCTAATTGTGGTGGACTGGATCATGCGTCAGACAGTAGGAAACGAGGAGACAGGGATTTCCTGGACCGACGTGAAGAACCTAGAAGACCTGGATTTCGCGCGTGGATGATTTATGTTTGATGTCACACAAAATCGAAGACTGACAAGCGAAAACCGACAAACTGGTCGGTCGAAGAAGCAGCAAAGACAGGACTCCAGGTGAACATAGACAAGATGGAGGTCATGAAAATAACCAACCAACAACAACAGCAGCAACATCTAGTGCCAATCACCATCAACGGGAGGGATTTGAAAGAGGTTACTTCTTTCACTTATCTAGGGAGCATTGTCTCAACCACAGGAGGAACGGACGAGGATGTCAATTCGAGAATCGGGAAGGCGAGAAACACATTCACCATCCTGAAACCAATCTGTAAATCTTCCACTGTCACTCAACCCAGCATCAACAACAGAATTCGGATTTTCAATACAAACGTCAAGTCAGTCAGTTCTTCTATACGGAGTCACCAAGAATATTTCCAACAGGTTGCAGACCTTCATTAACAACTGTCTTCGTTCCATACTCAAGATGAGATGGTCGGAAAGAATCACCAACAAGAAGCTGTGGGAACAAACAACACAAGAATCAATCGCCCAACAAATATGCAAGAGAAAGTGGAGATGGATTGGACACTCGCTGAGGAGGCCGCTGGGTGACATCGCGCGTCAGGCCAGTGCTCGAGTGGAACCCGAAAGGGAAGCGGCGAGTGGGGCGTCCAAGAGTGACGTGGAGGAGATCGTGTGAAGAGGAGTTGAAACAGTATGGACTAACATGGATGCAAGTGAAAAGTACAGCAGAAGACAGAAGCAAGTGGAGACGTGCAGTTGAAGCCCTATGTTCCACTAGGAACCCAAGGGAACAATAATAATATAACAATATTGATTCAACTGTCTGTCTTCTAAATTCGTTCAAGTAGCTACCGGAAAATTCAGGGGATTTGAAGCAATGTTTTTAGGTTTGGATAGAACTTCAGTGTCTGCGGCCACAAACAGTTGAAATAGTGCTTGGATCACTTCGATATGGTTTGCGAGTGATGCTAACGAATCAAGAATAACTAGAGAACAACTAGAGAACTAGAAGGTTACTTATGCATTACCCCACCATAGACTGAACCCTAGACCTTCACGTTTCGAGACAAGCATGCTACCATTCAGCCATTGAGTCAGAATTCAATGGTGATAGTTGCTGAAAAGAAGAATAATGCTAAGCATTGAGACAGAATGCTGAAGCAGCTACCGCTTAGTTCAGAGTGACTATCTGACCGTTATAAGTTGGTCAGTGAGAGTGTGATCCATTCTTCTCCAATAAATGTATTTCAGAAAATAAACTGTTTGAAGAAGAACAACTGAAAGTGAGTGGAAAAAAAACAGGATAATTAATATATCCGACCTTTTTTCAACAAATAAACAAACCGTGAAACCTTTCACAAAACATGTATATGTTATGTATGAATGAAATGTCATTTCCAGTATTCTGTAAATATAATAAATGTTGTGTAATGCATACATGTTTTAACCTTAGTACTTTGTTTATTCCCGTACAGGAAGAACCTTGACAAGAAACAAAACTACACAAACAGTAATGATTTCCTACCTTCATTTCCTATAAAAAAACTTTATGTGTAAAGGCTGCCTTTCCAATGTCAGTACTGTATACTGACAAAACATTGTATGCATAAATCCAGGACATTAATAAATAGGTTACTCAACTGAAGTGTATATTCTTTCTTGGTTTCCTTATATTTCTTCTATGTAAATGGAAACAAGGAAAAATAAATAATCCTACAGCCTGAATAAGAGTTGATTGTCTATCTAGTAACCTGAAAATGCCAAAAATTTAGAAACTTCTACCAGGTGTACGAAAATATATTAACATTCAGATAAATGCGGTATGGTGATCGATACCCAGTGTAGAAATAAACCAATCAGAATAGGCAGAATGTCAAGACTGATATAGGAACGCTGAGTTGGAAACAGACTCGCTGACCACGAATACCGCTTGACTACGCCAACAGCATTATGCAGTAGTTACTTGTTTCCCCAGCTCGCTCTACTTAAGCTAGAATGCACAACGATGTGAGCCGCAAAGTATATTTTACACAACAAAGTATGATTTGAAATACCACCAAGGATATATATATACACTTGGTCTGTAATCATAATCAATAAAATAGTGGGCGTCATTTTACGTAGGCCATATTCTGATTGGTTTATTTCCAGAATGGACATCGATCACCATGTCAAAATGGTCACCACAACTGTAGTCAGATATCACATCTGGTATAACAGTGTTTTTAGAAGAAATTTCGAATGATATTGGCAGCTCAGCTGCTGTGAAGACTTCGCAAATTGTTGTCCGTGTCTACGGTGGGTGCCTTAAGCTGGCTGATGAATTTGAATGCAGATTCACAGGAATTTGTTACGTCATCTAGAGTGATTTGAATCTTTTGAGACTCGACTGATTCCACCACTTACAAGTTTCTGATGTTCCACTTAAATCGGCGAGCAGTGTGATCAGCAATTCTCAGAATTTAACCAAAAAACGTAAGAAACCAACAGGTAATCTTATCACGATAGGACAGTCACAAGCAATGTAAATACAACAAGTCGGTGCTAGTACTACTACTGCTTCTAATGTAGTATTCACAAGTCGTACAACAGATCTATAACTCCAACAACAGCAAATATTTGCTCAACTCCAACAACAAGGAGCTATGCAGCACGCTCAAATTCAAATGTCTCATCAGATCAATCTGGTACTTTGGCAACATACTCTGCTACTGCTTCACAGTTTATCACTTTGGCACCAGAAGCTCCTTTAAATTGTATAGCTGTTGGTCATAATGATCAGCTAATTCAAACAACTGGTTTACCGCAGTTTAAACTAACTGCTGCTTTTGGAATAGCTATTGTAACAACAGAAGACAAGGGCCAGGCAACAGATCAGTTTTATTACGAAAACCAACAGGTATTTATATGTATTTTACGTACATTAATAAGGCTCTGCCCGCAGAAAGAAGGCAGTCTTCTGATTGGTTGTTTGCAAACAAACGCAGTCTTGTGCTTTCTCGTTTTCGATATTTCTCGGAAATGCGAGCCACTTGTCTGCGAATCATATTTGTCCACGTCTAGGTCAGCTGTGATCGATTGTTGAATCAGCCTAGATTAATTTCCACCAATCAGCGTAGATCAATGTCTACCAATTGGCTAGCAGCTTGCTCTCACCACACTATCACTGAGGCGGCTGCTGGCGTACAACCTCAACGAGACTCAATTCAAGTTACTTCTCAACATCCAGTAACAACATCCCATAAACAACAACAATGACATTCAGGATCTCCACCAAAGAAAGACACAACTGTAGGTGGTTCCGAAGTTTATTTACCTACAGTCAACAAAACAGAAAGGAATTAAGAGTACACAGATCCAGTGACCTCTGAAAAAACTGGAACAGCAACTATTACGAGAAGACGAATTGACTGATGTCGACATAAAACTATATGATTTCAGACTGACCAAAATGAGCACGCTAATGGTCATCAGCCTTCTTAAAGGAGGGGTGATATATGTCCACAATCTATCTCATTAGTCTGTCAGTCAGATAAAACAAATCACGTGACGATAAGCCTCAGCGAATCAGAATCCACCATGCAGTTGACGACTACTCTTCGACCCTTCTTTCAATAGTTATATGACAACGCCATGTGTTAAGGGATCCAGAAAGGAAAACTCACTCAGGCGTACGAAGTGCAGTGTAAGACAAGTTGGTTGCCTATTATAACCAACGATGATATTCCTAATTGTGGTGGACTGGATTATGCGTCAGACTGTGAGTTGGGAGCGAGGAGACAGGAATACACTGGACCACAGATAAGAAGACTCCAGAAGATCTGGGTTTCGCAAATGGATGATATATGTCTGATGTCACACAAAGTCGAAGACTTGCAGGTTGGCGAAAACTGGCAACAAACGCACTGAAGAAGCAGCCAGTGAAGACAAGACGCCCTCCAGGTGAACAAAGAGAAGACAGAGGTGATGAAGATAACCAACCAACCAGCAGAAACAACAAAAACAACCAGCACCAATCAACATCAACGGGAGACATTTGACAAGAACCACTTCCTTCACTTATCTGGCTGGGAAGCATCGTTTCAACTACAGGCAGTCGGAACGGATGAAGATGTTAAAGCCAACCAGCCAAAATCGGAGAGGCAAGATACGCACGCCTTCATCAACCTGAAACCAGTTCGGAAATTTTCTCCACTAACTCAGCATAAACAACAAGATTCGGATTTTCAACACAAATGTGAATTCACTCAGTTCTTCTATTCGGGTCAGAAACTTGCACTGCGTGTAACGAAAAGGATTTCCAACAGGCCACTGCAGATCTCCATCAACAGCTGCCCAATTCGCTGGCTGGCTGCATACTGAAGATCAAATGGCCGGTCAGAAAGAATTATTGACAATAAACTCTGGCTGGGAACAAACCAACAGGCGAGAGCCGATCGCTCAAGAATTGCGGAACTAACAAGAAGAACTGATGGGAGCTTAAGAAGATCGATCCATAGAAAACCTACTTGGAATGGTCAAATAACAAGCTTCAATAGCTGGGTACCCATTCAACAAAAGCGAAATTTAATTAAATCTCTTGTCACCCACATCCGACGCATCTGCAGTCCCGACGCTCTGGAAACAGAATTAGATATTCTAAGAGAAATTTTCATCCAAAATGGATACCCAATGAGATTCATCGACAAAAACATCAAACCAAGAATTTGGAGAAACGAAACTCTACTTGCGCCAAAAAAGAAACTCTACATCAACCTGGATTTCAAGGGAGATTTAGCAAGCGATATTCTCAAGAGAAGGATCAGATCATCTCTGAGAAGAACATTCTTTGCAGCAACGCTAAGAATAGTGTTCTCCAGTCGCCCACTGATCTGCAGAAGCCTCAAGCACAAGATCCCGCATCTGACCACTTCAGTGTGCATATATCAGTTCACCTGCTGCTGTGGAGTCAAGTACATCGGTCGTTCGACGCGAACCCTGTCCAAGAGGATTCAAGAACACTATCCAGCATGGATGCGGAAAGGCAATAGTGGTGCAATAAGGAGTGCTATAATTGAACATCTGGTTAACACTGATCATTCCATTTCAACAAACGCCTCCTTCAAAGTAATCTACAGAGTCAAGAACAACCTATCAAAGGCAATACGGTTTCACCTTCTTTGTATCGCTGAAGTTCTAGCCATTCACACAGAAAAACCGGAACTGTGCATACAAAAAGGGATTACTCAACCACTTCTACTGTCTTGGTAACAACTTTTTTGATGTGATATTTTGATTTTGATGACTTAATTTTGTTTCTTTGCCTGTTCTTCAATTGCTTATGATTCTTGTATTCATTTAGAACTCTTACGTAATTTCGTATTATCTACTTTGTTCTTATGTGTATCCTGAGTAAAACTCACTCGTCAAACTATTCATATTATTACATAACTTCTTTTAACAACTGTTTGTGACAACTCATCACCTTTGTTACTACCCCGATTTCACTAACACCTAATTTTCTTGACTGATTTTGTATTACGTAACTCCAATTACCAATCTTCACCTGTTTAGTTTAAATAACTATAACCAATTGTATTTTTGTTTGATAAACTTATTGTACACATACATACAAAATAACACATATATATTTGCGATTGTACAGCTAAGAAAATGAATTCGCCGAGAGGAGACTCTTCGCTGATCTATGTGTTTTGTTTTCATTAATTATGTAGGAGAAAGTGGAGGTGGATAGATCGGGCACACATTGAGGAGACCATCGAATGACATAGCGCGCAATGCAGGCCGGTGCTCGAGTGGAACTCGCATGGGAAACGACGTGTGGGTCATCAGTGCGAGGGTAACATGGAGGAGATAGTGGGGGGAGGAGGAGATGAGAGATTGTGGGCAATGGTGGACCCAGCTGAAGAGGATGGCAGAAAATAGGAGAAGGTGGAGATATGCTGTTGAGTCCGTATGTTCCACTCGGAACGCAAGGGAATAATAGTAAAAATAATAGTTCGAGCCTTTTGACTGAATCACTATATGCCATATACTTTGTATTCTTTGTCACTTCCTATCTCGCCTTGTTTAGAAATACACGTTTCCGAGCCTACTGTGTGTTTCTACTAGAATTTACTACTTTCGGGTCAGGGAACAATTGACTAGGGATTTATCAAGCATTTAGTATCGTCTCTCGGCATTCGTATTCACATTTGACGACATTATAACAAGCACACTTTAATTGTGCAAATGATTTTTGAAGGTATAACAAATGATTCCTTGCAAAACACTTAGAATAAATGTTATTATCGTTAGTTCATTGTGTGTTCAAATAACTGTAAGAATCTTCACTTCATATAAACTGTGGTTTGTGCTACTGACAAGATTTATGAGTAGTATATAGAATCAGATGTAAATATGTTTATCATCTGCAAGAAGATCACAAAGTGGAGATATGGATTTAATTCTTGTCAAAAAACATGGAGAAATGAAAGGAAGACAAAGAAGTTCAATACCGAAGATATATATGAATTATAATTTTAATGTAAGTAGGCTTATTTTGCCTATATCTGTAAATCGAGTTGCAAATAAATAAATTTCCTTATCTTTTGCCATCCTAATATGATGCCTGTAAAATGGCTTTCCGCATGTATTACTGTCTCAAATATGATGTCTTTTAAGAACCTAAGGAATGTGGGTCTTAACGCTGGAATTTTTTATTAAAATGGGTCGAAAATTAGAGACGTAATAATCATCACTGACATGTTGTGTCTCTGAAATTCATATCCCAGTGGTCTGGCTAAAAATAACCTTAAAAGGGTTTTATCTTTAAGATTAACACCTGTACGAATACTACTAAGAATAAAGACAGTTTTGCGACAGTGGTATAAAATATGTTGAACAACTGTCAACTACCATCTGGATATACACTCTAAGAGAACTACCGGTTTACAGAGTTTTGATGAGAACCACTCTTAAAATCTAAGGGTAAGCTGGATACAAATGAGAAGCGACTAAAGCCATACACTGTTTTTACTGGAAGATGCCCAGAAATGTATTCAGCCACATTTGTTTAAAGTGAATTGCTTCTGTGCCTTTGAAGATTATGCGGAATGTAAGGCACTGTGGCAGATGATAGAAGCTTATGAATCCCATGAAACTTGGAAACATGGCCCATTGGCTTAGCTACTAGGGCTTCAGGTTCGAGCCCAAAATCACTCACTTCATTCTTGACGACTAAGTAGTATTATCACCACTTTTTGAATTATAATAATAATATATTCATTCCTGTCTGCTCATGAATGTACCAGTTGTTCAAGAAGGCATAAGTCATTATTTGAATTAGATAAATCAGGTTAATGACGGAGTTATATTGTTGCAACTTTTTATATTAGAGTCAACTGTAACAGTTTGCTGACTAATCAGTGAATGTAGGGCATTGAAAAATATGGAAGTCTTGGTCTTCATATAACAATAAAATCCAGGTTTGTGGTGGGTAGATTACAAATGCCAGGGAAAAAGTAGGGCTTAAAGTCAATTCGCCCGAATAACTTTGCTGTGTAAGGCATTACATCTTATTCTTGAATTATATTCTGATGGTGTGTTAATCTACATTCAGTTATATACCTGTTTTATTTTCTCAGCAATGCCGTAGTAGGAGTGAATTGTCTTCCGTGCAGACGCATACCTCCCAAAGCGTTGTTTAATCATTTTACTGTGATATTAGTATCCCAAAGTCGGCTATTGACGCCAGTTGTAGCTGCATTGTAGTCTGTTCGTGTGCTGATGATTGTGGGCTGTTTTAGGTGTATAAAACCATTTGGCAATCAATAGTATCTTCTTTTTACGTCATCAATACTCATTGTACAGGATGTTAGTCACCGTTTGTAAATGGTGGCCAGGGGGCTTTTGAGGATTCTGAGTGATTGTGAACCAGTAGTTTGAAGAACGATATGGTATGCCTAATTCAGTGACATCAAATCCTGTGTAAACTTCAGTCTAACTGTGGGTCAGTGGGACTACCACAAGGAGGTTAATAGAAGAGATGAGATAAAGAGAAAAGTACCAGAAAAGGAATAATTATGTGAACTATTACATAAGTAGCACCTACATATTTAGGCATATACATGTCTGTATTTATTGTACATTTTCGTTTAGTAAACATATATTGATATTCTCATTGTTTTTTCATATATTTATGTACCAATTCTCCTCATCAGACAAGGTGTCATTAAAGCAGGCTTATGTGTCCTTTATACATTTAATGTTCCCAATGTGTGATACTTTCTAAAAGTATTTTTTGCACTCTCATCAAACATTTTTCGTTGACATTTTTTTTCGAGAAACAGGCAGCAGTTTTAAATCATCTGTCTGCTAATTTATTTGCAAGCGTTTTTCATCGAATAAATATTCATTAATTCTTTGTATTTCCGTATTGCTCTATTTTTTAGCTACAATTAAATTCTGTCCCGTAATTCTAGTTAGTGAAGCCACGTAATTTTCATCTAAATGATACACTGTAGTATATACGGTCTAAAAAGTAAGGCGTCATAAGGCTTCCTGAATTATATTGTGTCGTATGTATGTTCCCGTGTTTGTTATGACTCACCTGAATCTCTTCCCTTTAACTTCTCATCAGCCACTGCCCACTATACTCCCGGCATTTCGGCCGTAGTAATATTAGTAAGTTGATTTTAATTCTTGCCTGCTTATATGTTCCAGAGGTTCCAGTGTTTCCAGATATAAACTAAGTTAATTTGGATGGAAACACGAACACTGATTTTGTTAAAAGTATGCTTGACGATTCAAATTATGATTACTAGAAAGTAATCCTGTAACCTATCAAATCCCTACAAACCAACACTTGAATATCGATGATATGCTCACTAGTGACTTGCCCTATTCAGGTAGGTAGTTACCTGGGGTTCTAGTGAGAAATCGTAACCAGTAGGGTGCAGTAGGTAGGGTTTGAGGACAAATACTCGTTGAAGACATTGGCTAGGGGTCGAGCTGTGTCGTGAATTGACAGAAGTTAGAATTCATGGGTCATTGGATCGGGTTCCAGTGGCTTAATAGTCTACGAGCTAGCTGGCCTTGTAGACAGAAGATCCTGGGTTCAAAAAATGTCGGTAGGGGCGTACTGCTGAAGAGTCCTGAGCACTAGGACGAAACAGTTGGCTGTCCAGTACTCCCAGGTTTTCCGATGGTTCTCTAACCAACGTCAGCTCATGATGAAATCCTGTAACCAATCAAATCCCAACAAACCAACACTTGAAGAAAGTAATCCATTTTAGTTTTGATTATTTTTCAAATACTGTTTGTTTGTTTTTTCATCTGAATAATATTTTTTGTTTAGAATTGGTTAATCTATTATTGCTGATGATTTCTGTGTGATCAGTTACAAATTGTAATCAGCGTCTAGTACTTTGAGCTGTGGTGTTCCATCAATTTGGCTTCGCTCAAAATGAGGCCTTTCCCTAACAGAATGCAATTGAATGTATGAAAAGGCAAGTCCCCTTCTGCCTTGCTTACTAAAAATGGAGTCGCTGAAGGTGCTGTTCGCCCTCCTCTTCTTTTTACTTCCTTCTTACATGACCTGCCTCCCTAGAAAGAGATAAACTTCTATAAATACGCTGATGATCTGACTGTCTCGTTGCCAGTTGCGTCCCAATATGACTGCCCCCAGCTTAATAGCTTTATGTCAGTCATAAGCCAGTGGTCCAAGCTAAATGGTTTAACCTTAAATACCTCTAAATGTCGGACGGTTAATTTCACCTTCAGGCATCAGCCTGATCTACAGGAACTTATTCGTTCGCTAGATACTTGTAGCATAGAGGGAACTGAAATAGAAACTAAGTCAAGCATGAAAAACCGTGGAATGGTTCTATTTTCTGACCTTTCTTGGTCGGTCATCCCATATCCTGTTGATTTCTAAGAAAACATTCCGTCTAACTTACTAAATTAAGAAGTTAGGACAGTCAGGAGTCACTCAGCCTCTTCTTTTACGATTTTTTAACTCTTGCATCCTACTTGTTGTGCTTTTGTGGAGTCTGGATCAGTCTAATTGTTACTAGGCTGCGACAGTAGTAGCAATTACATCGGCTTTCCACACTTTTAGCAAATGTGGCGTTTTATCATTGGATACTGAAGCTGCTGTTAAGCTGAAGGTGAGCACAACGTGATTGCCTTTCTTTGGGGTTCGAAGGTGTCGCATGAAGGAAAGCACAGAATTCAAGACTTAGAACTACTCGAAAATGTGTTGGTTTCTTCATGTTCATAACTGCAGCCAATGAAACGTAAGCTTATATTCGAAGAAATTCTCCGGGAACGACATCGCTAAACTTCTCTAGTCAGCTGATGAGGCGTTAAAATAAGGGGTCATTAGGTGCCTACACTTCGACTTCCATGAACTTGGATTTTCTTTGATCCTCTGTATAGGTAATGGAATGACCCTTTACATTCATGAAAATTCGGAACTTAAAACGACAGTGCCAGATATACTTGTAAACGGGAGGAATCCAAGTGGTCTGTCCTCTTTTAGAAACCTCAGTAACATAGTTTTAATTGCAGGCAGCAAGGGTGAGGATGTCAGTTCTAACCACGATCAGAAAAGTAAGCTAGGTAGTTTGTAGGGTCTGCATAAATACTATTGCACAGTTTGTTGTTAGATGTTAGAAATGGAAACATTGTACATAAGTTTTGTTTAAAACGATTCTTAGTAAAATATACATAACTTCTGAGTGCAATCTAAAATACAGCTTGCTGCTAGACGCTTCATCTTCTCACTGTTCCATACTGTATCCTTACTTCACTACTAACGGTGTTGCATAATTTGGATTTTGCAGGAACCTCTCATCCACATCCGAAAACTATTTTACAACCAGTGCACAGCTTCTGCTAGTAGACATTACTCCATCAATGAACACTATTGTGGATTATATTAATAATTTGTAGTAGCGGACTTAAACTGTATGACCAAGTAACCGATTAATTTATATAACTCGTCAATAGTATTTTTTATGATGTACTGTTAAACTATCACTTCATTAACTTGGATTTTCATTCTAATATTTATTCCGTTTCTGAGCTCACTATAAAGTCCACTTCACTTTACTAACCCCCCTTAGTCTTTCCTGAGCTATTCAGAAGGGACTGTGTCACATTATGAAGGGTATTAAGGGTTGTCAGCAGAGCAATTGATCAACCACTAAGTCAGCTCATTGCTGTTGTAGCCGACAGACACTTAAACTCATGTAAGAAATGGTCTGAATCTACATTGTCTGACCTTCAACACCCTCACTATTCAAAACTCTTCTCTTCCATCTCATTATCAATTAAGGGCAGAAGTCATTATAAAGGATTATTCGCTCGTACAACCAAGTAAAAAAAACTCAGCGATATCCTATTCAGCCCGCGTTCTATGTGATAGGGATAGTTCTAGGCATGAAACTTACAACTTACTATGTAGTTACCAAAATTAAACGTCTCTTTTATCTTCTCCTATTTGTAATTTGTGGTGACACTACTTCGGTTACCTTATAATTTTAGTTATTAACACTATTGTTATTATCATTTACACACTGCTAATACCAAAAAGCTGCTATTATCGATTTTGGTTACGTATACCTTTTGATATTTTTTTTTGTTTTTGTTGTTGATTAAATTAGATGCAATACTGTACCAAATATTAGGAATTCCACACTGTATCATAAGTACTGTTTCAGAATAAATCACTACTATTATTAAAAGCGACTGTTAACATAATCGATGTGACGATACTGAATCAAGAAAAGTCACTTTGAAATGCCATCTTCTTACCAGGCCTCTTACAGTTAACACATTCTCATAATGGACTTGGCTGTGCTATCGACATTTGTAAAGTTCTAATCTAATAAACAAAGTAATTCCACTCTAATACCTTGCAAAGATAATGCATGTTGAGAAAGCTCTGTTTACAATCAGTTTTAAAGTGATGAAAATGTACTAATTATACCGTCTCTACCGCTGAAAAGTTTCAAACTAGGACGAAAGCACTGTCCAGTACTCCCTGGTTTTCTGGTGGTTATGTAAATGAAGTCAACCAGTGGTCAAACCTATAACCGATCAAATTCCTGCAAACCGACACTTAACAATATCGTTAATCGTTCTTGATTTATTTTTTTTATCACGAAGACATGCATCATTTTTATTGCTTCATCTAAACATGATTCATCCTACTCTCCTTTTTACGATTTTATAGAAACATATTTGCCATATTTACGTAACGTATGATATTGTTATACTGTTTCTAGTTAGACTTTGTCCCTACCCGAAAAATTTGTTAAACTCTGTCTTTTTGTTCCCCAATACGTTCGTCTAATTATCCCATAAATAGTCAGTCCTTTTAGCTCTTAATTAGTTGAACAAGACATATGAGCGAACAATATTGTTTTCAATTAAATCTTCTTCAGGCTTTACTCTAATTTACTTAGATTTATATATAAAAAATTTTTAACCAATGATGGTGATTTTGTGGATCAAATAATAATAATGTGGTAAATGTTTTGAATGTAGTTAATAACGATGATTATAATGTCACTCATAAACCATCTCTCAGCCCGGTGTATTCAACCCCTCACTCTTCAAGTCCATGCTCTAGTATAATTCAATCTTTTCAAGGCTAATTGTGGTATTCCTTGTGTGGCCTCCAATTTTACTCATCACATCACGACTAACGGCCCACCTGTTTTCGCCAAACCATGAGGGTTATCTTCAGAGAAACTCCATGTAGTTAAGGCTAAGCTTGAACCCATGATCTAAATCTGAATAAACAGGCCATGCAACAGCCCGTAGTCCTCACCAGTACATGTGATGCGTTAGAATAGTAGCAAAGACTGGAAACATTTTGGTTGTCGAGGGCTCCATCTTCAAAAAGTCCCATATCATTATCCATTCCATAGACACACGATTTGACATCATCTTTGAAAGGTTCGATTATATTCAGCAAGTTTGATCTGATACGTGCTTATAATCAAATATCTGATGATATCTGAAAGACGGCAGTCACTACACCTTTGGGTCTTTTTGAGTTTCTTCGCGTGTCTTTCTCTCTACGCAACGCCACATAGAAATTTCGGTGTTTCCTCCATTATGTCTTGCATGGACTAGACTTTACCAATGCCTATCTGGACTATATTCTGACGAAGGGACACACTTGAATCATCTGCAACAAGTTTTTCGTCAACTCTACAAAGAATCAGTAACAATCAATCTAGTCAAATGTCAGATTGATGATCACTGCTTGACTTTTCCAGGACATGTTATCGATAAACATGGCACATACATTTTACCAGAAAAGGTTCGGGCAACACAAAACTTCCTGGTGCCAAGATCCCTGTAATCACTGACCAAATTCCTCGGCATGGTAAGTTACTACCATCGCTTTATTTCCCTGCGTGCGCGGATTCAACAACACATCTCCACCTTCTCCTATTTTCTGCCATCCTCTTCAGCTGGGTCCACGATTGCTCACAATCTCCCATCTCCTCCTCGCACAAACTCCTTCATATCACCCTCGCACCGACGACCCACACGTCGTTTCCCATGCGAGTTCCACTCCAGCACCGGCCTGCATCGCGCGCTATATCATTCGATAGTCTCCTTAACGTGTGCCCGATTTATCCACCTCCACCTCCTACATATTTGTTGAGCGATCGGCTCTTGCCTGTTGGTTTGTTCCCAGTCAGAGTTTATTGTTAATAATTCTTTCTGGCCAGCCATTTGATCTTCAGTATGCAGCCAGCCAGCGAATTGGGCAGCTGTTGATGGAGATCTGCAGTGGCCTGTTGGAAATCCTTTTCGCTACATGCAGTGCAAGTTTCTGACACGTATAGAAGAACTGAGTGAATTCACATTTGTGTTGGAAATCCGAATCTTGTTGTTTATGCTGAGTCAGTGGAGAGAATTTCCGAACTGGTTTCAGGTTGATGAAGGCGTGCGTATCTTGCCTTTCCGATTCTGGTTGGCTGGCTGGCTGGCTAGCTTCAACATCTTCATTTGTTCCGACTGCCTGTAGTTGAAACGACGCTTCCTAGCCAGATAAGTGAAGGAAGTGGTTCTTGTCAAATCTCTCCCGTTGATGGTGATTGGTGCTGGTTGTTGTTGTTGTTTCTGCTGGTTGGTTGGTTGGTTGGTTATCTTCATCACCTCCGTCTTCTCTATGTTCACCTGGATGGCGTCTTGTCTTCGCTGGCTGCTTCTTCAGTGCGTTTGTAGCCAGTTTTCGCCAGCCTGCAAGTCTTCGACTTTGTGTGACATTAGACATATATCAGCCATACGCGAAACCCAGATCTTCTAGAGTCTTCTTATCGGTGGTCCAATGTATTCCTGTCTCCTCGCTCACGGTCTGACGCATAATCCAGTCCACCACAATTAAGAATATCATCGGTGATAGTAAGCAGTCTTGTCTTACTCGTGTCTGCACCTCGAGCGCCTGACTGAGTTTTCGGTTATGAAGTACCTGACACGTGCCACTGTCGTATATCTATTGACTGAGTTTGAGGGATTATGGCCTCACCTTGAATGTTCTTAGAACTAGATGAGAGTCTGAGCCCACATCTGATTCTCTTCTCTACTTTTGTCCAGCAGGCTAGCTGCATTTCTACTTCCTTGAGCAGCATTGAGATGAAGTCCATCTGGTATGTGGTGTTTCCTTCGGGTGAAATCCATGTTGCTTTGTGTATATCCTTGTGTTTGTACATGCTGCCTCCGATCACCAAATCATTGAAAGCGCAGCAGTCCGCTAATAATTCTCCGTTCTCATTCATTTCTCCGAGCGAAAGCCTCTCAACCTGTGATGACTTTTCTTCCTGTACTGTCTGCACTCAGTTTGGCTTGCATTCATATCACCCATAAGGATTTCAATGTGACCATTTAGGATGTTGTCCATTACTGTTTGTAGTTGTCTATGGAAATCTTCCTTCATCTCTTGTTCCGCGTTGTTTGTAGTCCTATGCGTAGCATTGCATGACAGTTGTTACCTTCATTCCTTCCTTTGGAGTTGAATCTTGCTGTCATTATCCTGCAGGATGAAATTGGTTCCCACTGCATTAGGGCTTTGACTGCCACTGGTGAAATAATGATAGCCACTCACTGCCTCGGTGTGCTCATGGTTGTCGTCTAGGTGACTAAACTGGAGTAGATTACTGACTCTCCAGTTGACAATTTTCATAATCCATATCCGTTCCATCTGCTTTCGCAGATACCCAGTACTTCCAAGTCATTTCTTTGCCAACTGGTCAGTCTTCCCAGTCTCCTGCATTGTACGTATACTGCACGTCCCTATCGACAGCAGATACACCTGCTAACTGGCTTTCACCAGCCCGCGTCATTTCCCCCTCCTATTCCAGCGAAGATTAAGTTTGTTGTAAATATTTTTTGTATTTTAATTACCTTTCTTGTGCGTTCAAGTTTCTGCAGCAGTTTGAATGATTTTCTGTTATAGGGTCCCTACGCTCTCTACGCTCAACCCCGCTCTTTACACATGCTTGAGATTAGCTAGAAAACTAGCGATCTAGCAAATTAGGCAAGGTTCGATGCTACATACGCGTGACGTCGCTTCGATAGGATCATTCTCCAAATGTGGTGCATGTTTTTACTACACCAAAACTGTTACTGAGTTTCCGATCCAAAAAGGTACCCTGTATTTCGGTCAGTTCCTTAGTTGCTCTGTCTTGTTTGCGATCTGAGTGGAACAAACGCTTTGAGGGTTACAGCATAGGTTAAGTAACTGTCGACATCCTCCATATCCTAAGGATCCGTAGGCGAAATTGGATCGAGGCTGCGGCAAGTTCCTATGGCTGTGCGAACGGTTGTGTCTGGAGGCAAAGCTTCGTTTGCCCTAGGCGCAAGTAGTCTTATTAGTTCAGAACCACAACGTCAATTCATTGTGAAAATGTATGGCGTGTCTGTCAAAGATCCCCCATATCCCTATTGTTATTTATTTGACTGCATGTAGCAGTAAATGCTGCCGCTACTGTTTACTTATTCTGGTTATTCTGAATTCACCAAGTCAATGATTTTATTCTGTCTGAAATTACTGCTTATGAGACCACGTTTCAGAATAACTGTCTTTTCAGTCTGCGTCTTGGTTTGAGTTCATATCAGGCCGACAGTATACTTATTGCCTGAGTAGTTAGGTACGTTAAGTTTGGTAAGACTAATGAAGCGTTTCTAATCACTAGCATAACTGGTTTCTTTTAATAAGGGAGAATGAATATCACTATCTGTCAAGTCTCCAAATTGATTTAACCATATTTCATTTAATTCAACTGGTCGTATTGCCTTTGTTGCACAGAAAACTATTACTCCCTGCGTTTCTGTCAAGATTTGGGCTGTTTTTATTCGCAGTATATCAATTGCTATTATCACTTATTATACAGCTTATGGTGCTAAGGTTGAAAACGACTCTACTTTGAAGACGGCAGCTACACTACATCTTCCAGCCTCCTGGTCACATCGAACATCTGAGTAGTTCTTTCATGTAGGAGCTCCATTCGTCCCGCGGAGCGTCCATTCACAAGAAAATACATTCGACTCAATAGCTGTAATCTCACCTAACAGCATTATCCAGGATATTTCTGGTGTTCTTGACGATCCTTCCCCGAATTCATACGACTGTTTAAAATTTACACTTGCAGCCTAGAAATAGGTTAAAGGCTTTCACCATGAAGACCGTAAATGCACACAGATGATTAGTCAGATGAAACAGCTATTAGCTGACCTCAAAGGCGATGACTTATTTCTGAGAAGATCGTGGTTGCATAGATTACCTCATGTAATTCTAGCACTCTTTCAAATTTCACTAATATTAGGGTTAACAGAGACAGCTGAGAGAGATCTTAAGGCTACCACGCCATTCTGTAGGTATTTCTGCTGCACCAGCTACTGGCTTTCACAATCACAACCAATCCTCCTCGGCCAGTAGGTCATCGAGTCTTGGCGTGGCCGCTGACATCACCAAACTATGGTCTCTAGGAAACCCGTTAGTTAGGCTGCTCTGATGATTTCGAACTCGCTTCCGGTCACGGCTGATGTGTGGATATCAACCCTGCTGGATCTGAGAGCTAGTCGCATTAACTCCTTGACCTGGCCCACCTGACCTGGCGGACAGACTGCTCTCAACATCACCCCGAAGAGCGAAAGAATATAACACCCACAGCTATTCAAGGAAGCATTTATTGACGATGACTTGAAGAGAGTGTACGAGAAGATACTGGCATGATAATGAAGCTGACAGGCTCCTGTGCACCATGTGCTTCAGTTCGCAGGAATAAACAGGTTGATCGTTGACGATGGAATGGCTGAGGTTCAAGTGAGATGACGAACTTCTTTGATTCCCTACACTAGAAGTCCTTGCCACAATCGTGCACCTTAAATCTGCATCCAATCCTCCTCACTTTCCGGAAGAAGGCACTAGAAGTCACGGAATTAGCAATCTTGTACTACAGATATTACGGTGATCACGCTCAAACGTGCACTGATGCTTGCGCCTTCGACAGTGACCGACAGAGATACATGTAGATCGAACGTGGTGGTGAATAACGTTCTCATCACCTTTTCAGTGCTGTAGACAGTCATTGTGGAATACGCTTCCTCGTGTGACGTGATAGAAGCTGGCACATTCCCAGACAGAACAAAATCACGTCTTCCCGCTAAAAAACCTTCTATTCCATTGAAAAATATCACTCATCGAACTACATTTTCGGACATCTGAGTCAAGGAGTGAGGTCTGTCCTTTTTTCAGTCGAAGAAACCAGCGTCTTAAGCCTTGCTCCTTCACATCTTCCATGAAATCTCACGTCTCGGACCACTAGGCTTCCTCATGCCAGCCGAGGAAGTGTCTGTACAGAAGGTGAGCCATTCAGTTTGAATCTCGGCAGATTAATCGCATGGGGTTAGTGTAAGGCTCAAACAAAACTATCACTTACTTCTGGCGCTAAATTATTTTCTCTTTCCTTAATGAATTCGATCGACCTTTAGACTTCTCTGATTCACATGTTACTCTGTAATCTGAATGCATGCGATCAGTGAAGACGCCGCAGGCGGTTTGTTTCCGAAGTAGTGACAGAGCAGTGTATGGGTCATGTGCTGGCTGTGTATTCTCCTACTTTCTCATTACTTCATTTATATAAATGCAATTTTGAATCGGCTTCAGTTTAACATTCTTCTTACTTTAGTTTTTGTTAGGCGCATGGTGATCAGAACATATGGTAGTGGTCACAAATGTGAATCGCTCCGATCTGTAGGAAAACAACATGTATTTTTTTGACAGCTCTGGGATTAAACATTAGTATAGATCCTCAACAAAAAAAGGAAAATAAGGGTTGTACAGATCTAAATTGTAAAAGATGGTTTTGCTCCTACCATCTTCCAGCCCGTTAAACTTCTTGTCAAGATGCTACCCCATGATGCCTACAGAAATTTGTGACACATCTTATGGGTCAGTTTGTCCTATGGGTTCTAATCTTCGAGATCTTTGAATTAACTTCTCACTGAAATACGGCTTCTCTACCTCATGATAATCGTTTTATTTACGCACTATTATACTCTGTATTATTTTAACTATTTGAACCCTTATTAAGGCTTAAACGTACTCTTCGTTCATATATGGTGCTTGCTGGTTGCTTTGATGAGAAACACAAAACTTTTGGTGGTGACCTTCGTGAAGTGTTTCAGTTTAACATTGTACAATAATCGAACAATTTAAAATTTTGAAAATTGTTAATTTATGATACTTCATGATTGTAATTTATAAAATAACTGATCGTGCCTGTAAAAATGATGTTCGAAGCATAAGGTGAAGACAAGGAGAGTGCAAATAATTTTTCGAATCGAGTTGTAATATTTCGCTACCACTACAAGTCATTTTCTCAAGTAAGCAACTGTGTTACAAATACCACTGTTTTCTACATTTGCAACCACCATGTCAGTAACGTAAGTGGGCTCGCTTACTTTAACATGGCTAGCGTATATTTAAATTTATTATCATCAGACAGTTTCGACTCACCACAATCCCACACTGTCAGTGTTTATGGAGCTGATGTAGCAATATTGAGCGCTTAACCGAATGGAATGCACTGTGAATAATGTCAGAAAGAAAGCCATTTTCGCTCGTATTTCTGTTTTTATCTCGAATTCACGAAATTCTTTTATCTCACACCAGTAATTGCAGTATAAAATAGACGTCAAGTAAAGGATCCACCAGGTAAGGATACCAAATAGATATGTAGTTGCATTAATAAAGTGATAACATATTAGTGGACTATTAAGCATTGCCTGTAAGTGATTTAAGTGGTTGCACAAAACTGTAACAAACAAGAATTAGCCAACGAACATGTTTACACAAGAGCTTTATCCGTCAAATTTTTCTGGGCAGATTATCTGGTTAACCTCAGAGGCCATGACTATATCTATTAGAAGTTCATAACATAACATATCAGAACGGAATAGGAGTATTTTGATCTCTTAATACATTTTGAGTAACAATAAAGATAATTTGACAGCTCGATGTATTTATTTCTTCCGCATCGTCAGACAGTTGAAGTCATTCCTCAGAAATGCTCTGAGAAATCAGTATTCTAACAAGTTTGTTTCCGCCTAATATGTAAAGACATGTTGATTTCAGGATGAAAGGCTTAGAGTCGTTAGTTGTTTATTTGACGTGTTTTAAAAACACTATTTTCACTACCATTTTGAGGCCATCTATATTCGCGTTTCCAAAGTCTCACTTGCTGTACTGCAGAGTGAAGTATGACGGACTAAAATTTAGTGGCTGTAGAGGACCAATAATAATATAACTGGCGCCTTATTATTGACAATCCACATCATTCTTTTACGTCTTCGAGAAATATCCGTTATTAACAGCCACATGAAGAAATGCAGTCAAAGCCGAAAACATGCTGCGTGGTGCATGTGTGGCATCTTTCATACGGTTGATGGACACTTAACTCTTGCCTTGCATCACAAAGTCGAAACAAAGTTAATAGAGTAGAGTATTCACTGTGAAAACTCATATGAATTACTTGGTAAAAATTTTAACCTGATGATGAGGCTATGGAAAAACGATAGCATCCCCCTTAAATTACTCTCCAAAGTTGTGCAATATGTGAGTGTTCGAAAATTTGAAGTAGTAAAAAGCAGTACAACCAACATAACGAACATGAAATACTGTCATTTGTGAACAAAACGGGAGGGCTTTGGGTATTCTCAATAAAAGTAATGAGACGAAATATTCACTCTTGCGGTCGACATAAAGCTTTAAGAAATTTTTACTTCTGTCGTCTTTGTTTGTCTTAGTAGCTGGAGGTTAGTTGTCAAGGTTGTTTGTTTTGGCAGATACTCGATTCTGGCGGTCCCGATAGCATGGATTTACGAACAAAACAGGCCAGAATATTCAGAGAAGGTGAACGAGAGGTATCTGACTCTGTTAACAAGAAAAAGTATGTGGTCTATATCATATCTCATGAGTTAATCACAGTCGAAGAATGTATATGGGGGAAGTCAGTAATACTGTACAACAGAAGCAAGCTATAAAAAGTCTGTGCACTGACCTACCTAGTGGGAATGTTGATAATTCAAGTGAACCAAAAGACAAGATTGACAGTAAGTTCTCTAGGTGTATTTCATACTTTTTCTGACACCTTAAAGGATCCTAACTCTAGTTAGGTATTGGGCATCTATATAGATTTATGAAATACACCCGATAATTTACTTTTGAACATTTTCGAAAACTGCTGAAAACTATACAGGTGCCTCACTTTTCAGGTTTGGTGGAGTCTTGGAACACTGACGGGTCTCCTAAGCCATATTTTTGATTGGAAATATTTCATTGTATCGGTAGACAAATCGAACAGAGTCTCTATGCCTGTTTATAAAACTAGCTTTCTGTTTCGCGAATCGCGAACTGTTTTTAGCGGACTTATGAGTATAGTAGAGGCTTTTTCGTTATAATTTTAACTCTAAACCTGATCGCTAGCTGCCACCTTGACGTCGTGGTTGGACACACATAACGCAATTATCCGAACAGCTACAGTGGCTTGGACAAATGACTCTAAAAGTCCTACGTTGCGAGAATGATCGTTTGCTATTGGCTGGAATAAAAGCAGATGTCACCATCACTCGCTGTCTTTAAGTTGGGTGCGCGAAGGTGAAGTTGTTTAGCTGGCGAATAGGTATGTAGTAGCAGTTGTGTTTCCTTCGAATGACCGGCGAGTTAGCCCTGCTGTCTCTCCTCTTTGTGGAAGGTTGGAATTGGAAGATGTAGGCCCCGGAACACTCCGATTTACCTTTAGCAAACTCTAGTTTTCGGTAAGATTTTAGCATGGGCATAAACCCAAAGATCACTTCAAACAAGCAGATACCCTATGAGCTCTGCGGTCACGAGTCACCAATGATCTTCCTGTCTGAGGTATTCTGAGAGGCTGGGAGGTAATAGCTGCCCACACACCTCCATAAGCATATAAAGCCTTCCTGATTATCACCCACTATGCTTTCCTCCCACTGTCTACTAGTCCACAGTTAGGCCCTCCAGCCTGTTTGACCATTCAAACACTAGTAGAAACGAGAAGCAGGAGGACACTACGGCAGTCTCTTAATGCCACTCTGCCAACTTCATTTTAACGCATTCAGTGTCACGATACTTTACTGTATCGGACAACGTGCCTCAGTAGCCAAAACTCTAGCATGTTGAGCCACTTTTTTGAGTGTTTCGGAGACACGCATATAAAACCTCCTTATGGTTATTCACTAAGCGCACCTCGGCAACATGGTGAATCCGCGAAATTCCCTTTATGGGTGTCAAAAGGTCCTTCGGTTGGCTCAAGAGGAATCTCTGTGGTAAGACAGTCATTTAATGTTAGGTGGGGAAAAACCCTACGTAACTGGATCACAGTGAATTCGCTTGTCCAACCGATCAGATTCTTGAGTAGAAGGAAAGATTTCGATTTTGGTTTCTCTAAAATGTATACGACAGTGGCACGTGTCAGGTACTTCATAACCGAAAACTCAGTCAGGCGCTCGAGGTGCAGACACGAGTAAGACAAGACTGCTTACTATCACCGATGATATTCTTAATTGTGGTGGACTGGATTATGCGTCAGACCGTGAGCGAGGAGACAGGAATACATTGGACCACCGATAAGAAGACTCTAGAAGATCTGGGTTTCGCGTATGGCTGATATATGTCTAATGTCACACAAAGTCGAAGACTTGCAGGCTGGCGAAAACTGGCTACAAACGCACTGAAGAAGCAGCCAGCGAAGACAAGACGCCATCCAGGTGAACATAGAGAAGACGGAGGTGATGAAGATAACCAACCAACCAACCAACCAGCAAAAACAACAACAACAACCAGCACCAATCACCATCAACGGGAGAGATTTGACAAGAACCACTTCCTTCACTTATCTGGCTAGGAAGCATCGTTTCAGCTACAGGCGGTCGGAACAAATGAAGATGTCGAAGCTAGCCTGCCAGCCAACCAACCAGAATCAGAAAGGCAAGATACGCACGCCTTCATCAACATGAAACCAGTTCGGAAATTCTCTCTACTGACTCAGCATAAACAACAAGATTCGGATTTCCAACACAAATGTGAATTCACTCAGTTCTTCTATACGTGTCAGAAACTTGCACTGCGTGTAACGAAAAGGATTTCCAACAGGCCACTGCAGATCTCCATCAACAGCTGCCCAATTCGCTGGCTGGCTGCATACTGAAGATCAAATGGCCGGCCAGAAAGAATTATTGACAATAAACTCTGACTGGGAACAAACCAACAGGCGAGAGCCGATCGCTCAACAAATATGTAGGAGAAAGTGGAGGTGGATAGATCGGACACACGTTGAGGAGACCATCGAATGACATAGCGCGCAATGCAGGCCGGTGCTTGAGTGGAACTCGCATGGGAAACGACGTGTGGGTCGTCGGTGCGAGGGTGATATGAAGGAGTTTGTGCGAGGAGGAGATGGGAGATTGTGAGCAATCGTGGACCCAGCTGAAGAGGATGGCAGAAAATAGGAGAAGGTGGAGATGTGTTGTTGAATCCGTATGTTCCACTCGGAACTCAAGGGAATAATAAATAATGATATTGTACACTTAGGTCCCAACCGACTTCACTGTGGACGAAGTGAAAGAAGAGTTCCATGAGAAGCCGTCCAGCTTCATGTTAACAGGAAGAAGCTTAGATACAGTCGTTTAATGAACTGACTTTAATGCCCAATTGGTGCGGGATATATGGAGTCCTAGGTCGGCAGACCGACAGCGGTCACGAGGAAGTATATCTCACTCACTAAATTACTCTACTGGGACTCACTCGTTTAATTGCTTATGGAATTGACATCTGAAGTAACGATAACCAGTGGTTTTTACAAGATATGTTCTAAGTCTCCATATTTGTTTGATTTCATCATAGGTGTACCAAAAGGATGTGATTCTATTCAGATCTAGAGACTGAGGGATTGACTTGTTACCAGGGTGACTCGTTGATGTGGTTCAAAAATCCTTTGCATTGGTGAAGATACATTCACTTTTTGGGGTCCTGCATCCATCAAATTCCCATTATCCTCCAATTGCTTAGTTTTTATCTCGTGGATTTCGGTGACTTATAGCTCCTTAGGGTTTTTTTCTACCTTTAAGTGCCTTTGCAGTAAGGCCACTTGAACTGCTGTATTTTTGTGCACAGTTCTACTTATTCAATCAGTCAATAACTGAAGAACGTATCGCTTTGGTGGAAAGATGTTGGTTGGGCTTAGAATTCAACTTTCAACAAGTTGACCCCTCGTCTTAATCCTTCTGCACTTCAGCCATGGCAGTTGGGTAGTGTCACCAGCCTTCACACAAAATGTGTATCTCATGGCTTATGACATGTAACATCTCTGCCGAGTGATAGGTCTAACTCTTTAGAGTAATAATTCAGGTTTGTGTGTTTGCCTGATGTTAAAGTAAACCATAGCGTTCTCATTTATTTACTTATTTTAACAACATTAAGCTGTTCAAACAGTCGTCCCGAACCAAATCTTTGCAAATTGCAGGCATATATATATGTATTGCTGAATTCTCACCTACAAAAATGAAATTTAAAAATTTCAGTATGATTTGAATTCCCTTTATACTTTCTGTTTGAATTCCAGAAAATGTCAAATCTAATGGAACAAATGGCCCTCCTATACCAGACCACACCACAACCCACAGTTCCGGTTTTAATTTAAGCATTTGCAGAGACTCCGACAGAACAGATCCTCTTGGTCCACTTGACTGTTTAGTAATTAATATTAAGTTTCCTTGTTTGAGTTTATCGCCAGATAATGTAAGTAAAGCCCAATCGTATGTGACTTAAAGTTTTTTTGTTGCTATATTTATGTTTAAATAGGTAATGTCCTATTATTGTTTTTGATACAGTGTAAAGTATTGCTGCCACTCCTAACCGTTGTTTGAAACCTCTCTTAGTTATGTGAAAGTTTGTAACAGTCTAGTGATTTGTAACGAGAAAAAAATCACTTTGCCAACTTGACTTGGCTTACATGTCACTTTCTAAGTGACCACTGATCCTTGAGGTTCTATGTCAGTAAAAAAATCCGTTGTGTAAGACAGATGCTAACAGTAGTTACCACTGTAATGATGAAATAGCCTACTGTACGTTAGTGATTAGGTTCAATGGGAACTGTCATCTGCAGAAAAAACGAAATGTCTTTTTTAGCAGCTTTCATGCACAATAGAACCTCTTGAGGTTACCTGCGGAAAAAGTGATGACAGTAATCATATCTGAAAAAGTTATCCAGATAACCGACTATCATTGAAAAGTTCACACTAAATATGATAAAGGTAACCAACTTTTCTGCCACATACATCAACTAAGTGACAGATATAGATAAGTCATACTGCCATAAATCATTGTTGGGAGAATATATATATATATATATTAATGATGTTGCTTAAAAGCGTAATCTGCAGAAGTATATTTCAGAATCAGGGATTTCGCGTGATAGCCTCCATATTCATGTCACAAGTCACTTACATATGTGGTAAATCGATATTTTAAAAACTATTCGGTAGGGACAGGGTTGATTACTAAGCTGGAGTAAAGTAGATGATTCACTGACTGGTTTCAACGTTGAATTTTACACCGATGTACAGCATTTCGAGTTGCCACACTACGCTTAGTACACGAAGCAAGAGAAGGAAATAAAAAGAGAAGCATAACAGAGATATGATGCAAAAAAATAGTAATACGGAAAAACCATATAGTTTTACTGGATATTATAAGTCACAAAGAGTGAATGCATCTGCGCCATTCATTGAGAACAACTTTGAGCCATATCACCAATTGTCTCCAGCCTTCATTGGTTCTTAGAATCCCGAAGACGCCAATCAGGAAGTCTACACCTCCCTACTTGATTACTTCAAACTAACTGTTATGAATTTGATTGACTGATGAGGCCATGTTTTAGTTTGACCACCACTACCACTAGCTCTTTTCAAACCTGATCCTATATCAGTTAACATTGCCCATTGTCGAGGAAGGCCGATGGTTAAACATGAGTAACACATGTCCTAACAATCTCAATTGATGCAACTTCACAACCTCGTCGATTGATTTCCGCTCCTTACCTAGCACTCGACGCCTAACCTCAATACTTTGTTAGTTGTCAGCAGTAGAATCCGATACTCCAGTTTCGTACTGTACCTAGACTTCGGTGAACGAGCAGTATTAAGCATCTGTTAAAATAATCTATTCTTGTAAATAATATTTTATGTTTGCGTGAAGCATTGTCGTAACACATTTTTATCCTCTTATTTATGCAACAAATTTCTTTTATTCCACGTAATATTTTCTAGATTGCATGCTATATCTTTATAACTAGAAGTTTTAAATAAATCATCGGCATTCATTGTTGTTGTTGCAAGTAATATGCATCTTCCGATATTAATTTACTTTTCTTAACCTCCTATTCTTTTGTTGTTGTCGTCAACTATAACATCTTGAACTGATTCACGTCTTTGTAATGTTCTGCTTACACTTATTTATTGCATCATCATAGAATTATGGGTGGAATGATGACACTATACCAAGTTTTTTCAGGAAAATAACAGGACATTATGGGCTTTCTTATATTATGCAGTAACAAAGTCACTTTGTCGCTTACTTTCCGCATCAATTAATTGATAAGACTGTGAACCTAATTCCATGAAAGTATTTGTAGTGTTTTTATACCATGTGTGTAAATAGCATTTCAACTGGTTGTACTAACCGTATAGGATGGGGATTAAAGAAGATTTACGAAAATGAAACTAAAAGGCATATGAACGTACAAAGCGTTCTACTGTTGGGGTTGGAGTAATGAAGTCAACCACATCTGTCGGTTAACAAATACACATTTAGATAAGTGCTGATAAATATAACGTTGACAGGTTATGATGCCAATAACAATGATAGTGAATCTTGTAGTCTGAATGATAATTAGTCCAGTGCTACAACAGAAGTTAATAACATGCAATACACTCAACATATAGTTAACGCTCTTAGCTTTGTGAGAACCCTTAGTCCACATTCAAGAAAGAAATGGTTAAACGTTTATCGCTGATTGACAACAAGACTCATCCTGAGGAAGCCTGGCATAATACCCAGACAGCTGTAGACGATGACATTGGATCTCTGCTGGTTTAGCCGAACTCATAGACTAAAGAAG